>SJYW01008574.1:432193-449009 GCA_006410735.1 Raphicerus campestris
CACAGTTCAAAAGCATCAATTCTTCACCGCTCAGCCTTCTTCACAGTCCAATTCTCACATCCATACATGACCACAGGAAAAACCATAGCCTTGACTAGACGGACCTTAGTCGGCAGAGTAATGTCTCTGCTTTTGAATATGCTATCTAGGTTGGTCATAACTTTTCTTCCAAGGAATAAGCGTCTTTTAATTTCATGGCTGCACTCACCATCTGCAGTGATTTTGGAACCCAAAAAATAAAGTCTGACACTGTTTCCACTATTTCTCCTTCTATTTCCCATGAAGTAATGGGACCAAATGCCATGATCTTCCTTTTCTGAATGTTGAGCTTTAGGCCAACTTTTTCACTCTCCTCTTTCACTTTCATCAAGAGGCTTTTGAGTTCCTCTTCACTTTCTGCCATAACGGTGGTGTCATCTGCATATCTGAGGTTATTGATATTTCTCCCGGCAATCTTGATCCCAGCTTGTGTTTCTTCCAGTCCAGCGTTTCTCATGATGTACTCTGCATATACGTTAAATAAGCAGGGTGACAATATACAACCTTGAGGTACTCTTTTTCCTGTTTGAACCAGTCTGTTGCTCCATGTCCAGTTCTAACTGTTGCTTCCTGATCTGCATACAGATTTCTCAAGAGGCAGGTCAGGTGGTCTGGTATTATCATCTCTTTCAGAATTTTCCACAGTTTATTGTGGTAGAGACATCAAATTTTCCCTAGGTACAAAACAAAAAAGCACTTTCAAAAGGAAAGCTTCCTCTATGATTTAGTTTATGATATTTGACATCCATTAAAGAAGAATCCACGAGAAAACAAAAATACTGCTGGAGGTCTGGTGCTCTGTATGTATAAATGGAGCTATATTACATTGTAATTAAACAATAACAGTATCCTATCATCGATTCAAAAATATATTTCCCTTCTCATTTGTGGCCTTTCCAATTCTTAAAGTGTAGCAACATTTCCTTCCAATGTTTTTCCCATCTCAAAGGATTCTGTAATTTAGACGATAGCCAGCAGTGCACATGAATAATGACGCTGGGAAGTAAGGATGGGGCAGCTGCCGGATCACACAAAGAGATGCTTTGTGGACATGTTACTACATGTACAAGGAACTTTACAAATCCATGATTTGTTAAGCTAATTGAAACTTTCTGTGAGTGTAATTATAACTCATGGTTAGGCTAGGACATAACCAAGTGTTTAAGTCAATCTAGGGCAGTTGAAGGCAAAGTTACCATGTGCTATTGTCAGGATCAACATTTGTAGCATTCAGCAAGGCGGAACCTTAACAAAATAATCTGGCTGCTGGATGTGTCCTAGCATCTTCATGCCCTCCTTGTTTTTCCATGCTCCCTCCATAGAGGGTTTAGTGTCCTGTTCATTTGCTCATGCTGCCCTCTTCATACAGTTCCAATCTAGCAGGCCTGCTATCACTGATCCATGCTTGTTTCTTGGTTCCCAAATTTCTATTAATTGAAAATGTATCAATTATATTCTTTGCTAATTTTAAAACTTGAGATAAATACACTAGCTTGTGCAAAAATAGCTAGTGAGAAGCTGCTGTGCAACATAGAAAGCTCAGCCTGGTGCTCTGTGATGACCTAGATGGGTGGGATAGGGGGGTGAGATCCAAGAGGGAGGGGATATACATATACAAATAGCTAATTCACTTCACTGTACAGCAGAAAGTAATGCAACATCTTAAAACAATTATACTGCAATTTAAAAACAAAAATAAATAAAATTAAAAATTGGGCTTCTCTGGTGGTTCAGTGGGAAGGAATCCACCTGCCAATGCAGGAGATGTATGTTAGATCTGTGATCTAAAAGGATCCCCTGGAGAAGGAAATGGCAACCCACTCCAGTATCCTTTCCTGGTAAATTCCCTGGAAAGAGAAGCCTAGCAGGCTACAGTCCATGGGGTTGCTGAGAGTCAGATTCAACTTAGTGACTGAACAACAACAAAATTAAAAATTTGGTTGTTTGTCTTTTTATTATTGAGTTCAAAGAATTATTTATATATTTTAGAATATGGAATATATTTTATGTATAGAATATATAAGCAAGAACAAGGGCTTCCTAGATGGCACTAGTGATAAAGAATTCATCTTCAAATCCCTTAGCATAGCAGGATGACAATTAAAGGCTATTGCAACAATCTGTGCAAGAAAAATAAAGCAAACCTTTTCTGGTAAAAGTGGGGTGATGTACTTCCTTTTGGAACAACTGTAGATGGCTGTTGGCAAAAAGCCTGGTGGCTGGAACTAAGGTAGAGTCAGTGGAGATGATAAGTCATAGGATTTTGGATCTATCTAAAGTGAGAACGAGCATGCTGCCCTAATGGAACTGAAATGCTACAGAAGAAAGAAGAGAAACATGATTCATTCAAGGGGTTTACCCTCAACAACTAATTTCCCATCAACTGAGACTGAGAAGAGTACAGGTCTAGAAAATCTGGGGAGCATATCAGAAAATATGTTTTAGATATGAGATGAGTTTCAGAAAGAAATCCAAGTGGATATTTTGAGTAGGCACTGCATTCATGAATCTGAAGCTCAGAGGTGAGGTTTCAGCCAGTAGGATCATTGGTATGTAAACTATAAACTCTGCTTTAAAGCTATACAACCGTATTACTGCTTCATTCTATGCTCACGCTAAGTTTAGGGGTTTTTGTCTTTCTATGTTACATTTTGGAACTTCAGCAGTTTTCTTACCACTTCATAGAAATATACATGCTGTTTAGTGATTTATCAGCAATTATATCTGTTGACATTCCAGCTGTTACTTATAGTATCTTCCTCTCTCTCAAAATCAGAAAATGAGAATAAAATGACACTTGACCACCTTGCCAACTCAGCACACCTGGGGAGACACCAAGTGTCTGACTCAGGGAATGTGCATCCAAATGGTGGGATAAGTACTGATACATCAAGTAATTATAATTAAATTTTTTTAGTTAATTGATCTCTTAATTTTATTTATTTTTGGCTGGACTGGCTCTTCATTCCTGAGTGAGGACTTTCTCTAGTTGCAGTGAGCAAGGGCCACTCCCTAGTTGCGGTGCATTGTGGGGGCTTTTCTTGTTGCAGAGCACGGGCTCTGAGGCTCATGGGCTTTAGTATTGTGGTGCATGGGCTCAGTAGTTGCAGCTCATGGCCTCTAGAGTGCAGGCTCAGTACTTATGGCTTAGTTGTCTCACTGCATATGGAATCTTCCAAGACCAGGGATGGAACCCATGTCCCCTGCATTGGCAGGCAGATTCTTAACCACTGGACCACCAGGGAAATCCAAATAATTACAATTTTTAATTGTAAAAGATTTTTGAATATTGAGAAAAATATACTTAAAAGAATGTGAAAGAATCATATTTTTAAATGATTAAACATTCTTTTCAACCAGACTCTTTGAGACAACTTTAGACACCATTTTGTACTTCGGAGAAGACTTTAGCACTTCGAAAACATAACATAGTCTGAAATGTGTCTAAGATATAGACACAGAAGAGTGTTTGTACTGATTCGGGTCTGGAGCAGTAATTATAGTGAAAGCTGATTTTGGTTAACCATCCAACATAAACAACAGAAACCTTTTCTATCATACTCTAGGAGATTTGAATTTTAAAATCTTCACACATACGTTTCTCATTAGTGTATTATTCTGGGCTTCTATGTGTAGAATTAATGATGCAAACATGAAATCTTGGTGATATTACTTTCTCAGCTTTCTTAACTTTATTTCTTTAGAATTGGAGGGGACCAACTGTGACAAGATGACTTAAAACTTCTTTGTTGTTTGGTTATATTCTTCTGGGCCTTCCTCATGTTCAAAAACACAAATTGTAGTTAGTGATTGATAGTTGTTCCTGGTATTCAGGCAACAATTTATATGTTCTTCTGTACCTTGTGCACTGAAATAACATTTTAACTCCCTTTTAATCAATTAAAAGTGGCTTCAGGGCCTTGTTCTATGATTTGTGATGAATAAAGCAAACCTTTTCTGGTAAAAGTGGGGTGATGTACTTCCTTTTGGAACAACTGTAGATGGCTGTTGGCAAAAAGCCTGGTACCGTGTTTTTAACATGGAACTTATAGAGTTCTCATTTTCAATATCACTGAAGTGTTTGTTTTTAAAAAAATTGACAGAAAGCTTGGAAACAGATGTCATTTTCAGTTTTAGTTCACAGCTTCCTGTTCTCTTGCATAAAACACCAAAAAATATGACCAGCTCTGTGAAGAGGAGGGTGTTTTTATATGGTTTTGATTTTATTTTTTATTTTTATAACAATTATAGATTCAAAAGAAGTTGCAAAGGTAGCATGTATGCCTCTTAGTTTCACCCAATAGTTTACATCTGATGGAAGTATGGTACAATATCTAAACTAGGAATTCGATATTGTTGGTGCAATGTGTATGATTATTTTATTGTCCTATGCCATTTCATTACATAGGTTTCAGTTCAGTTCAGTCATTCAGTCGTGCCCGACACTTTGCGACTCCATGGACTGCAGCATGCCAGGCCTCCCTGTCCATCACCAACTCCCAGAGTTTACCCAAACTCATGTCCATTGAGTTGGTGATGCCATCCAACCATCTCATCCTCTGTCGTCCCCTCTCCTCCTGCCCTCAATCTTTCCCAGCATCAGGGTCTTTTCAAATGAATCAGCTCTTTGCAACAGGTGGCCAATGTTTTGGAGTTTCACCTTCAGCACCAGTCCTTCCAATGAACACCCAGGACAGATCTCCTTTAGGATAGACTGGTTGGATCTCCTTGCAGTCCAAGGGACTCTCAAGAGTCTTCATGTAATTACCAGAGTGGGCATTATTAAAAGATATAATATCCTAGTGTTTTTTTTTAAATTTTAATTGAGTCAATATTTACATATATACATAAGGAGTGTCCCTCCAGATAGGTAACTTAAGAGACGATATAAGAGACTTCTCACCTCAAATCATGTTCACTGTCTCTATTACCTTTGTAAGTGACAGAGAGGGTAACATGAGAGGTTTTCCTGCTGGAGAAGGTCCCTCATGCTCTCTCCACCCAGGCAAGGTTCATTGCCTCTGCAAACTGACCCATTCCACCCATGCCCTATTGAAACACAGTCATTTGTTCTTGGCTGACCAAAAAGTACTTCTTCTGCTTGAAGTTAAAACATGTAACTTTTTCCATTGTAAAAAGGGATATATATCAAAGTGGAAGTTTGAATGAGATGTAGCATAAGGGCCTTTTTCACTAGTTTCGTGGCTTGTAGCTCTGGCCACGTGTGTCTTGGCATATGATGCGCTGGCTTTAGAGGTGGAAGGCACAAACCACTTCTTGTTGGGGGAGTGACACAAACTTAATCAATAAAATATTGTCCTGAGTCTCCCCTATTCAAATCCCTTGGGTGGAACGTTTGCCTATAATACAATATAACGGCCAAAGTGTTCAATGCATAGTTTATGCCCAGCAATATACCTTGAAAAGTTTCTGAGCTAGAATGTAGAGAATCCAGTTAGCTTTATTAATATTTGAACATATATATTTCCCTGTGAAATATATACTTGCAGCATAAACAGATTTTAAGCCATATTTGAATATGCTTCACTTTGCAGTTTGAATATTTCCATTGTGTCATGAATATGGCATATTTCAATATTTTGAATAACAGAGGACAGAAAACAGAATATTTGATTTGCGTGAGCCTGCTATGTGTGTATATTGCTTTCTCAGATGAAGTATACCTATCCTGGTGACCCAATTAGAAATATGCTGAAATAATCAACAGAAATTTAGAGAGTCAGTGAACCAAGGGATCTGTAAGTAATAGCAAAGCTGATTTAATACTAGTGTTTGCCTCAAGATTGTCCCATGTCTTATGCAAGTACTGTTCAAAATTTTAAACTACCTCAGGCTAAAACCTGTTAAATCCATTGTCAGTTCATTTGCAAATTCTTCTCTCTCCCTAACCTGAAAATGTTTGAGTTTGTTAATCCATTTAGTCAGCAGTTGACTGTGGAATTTTTGCTTACCTTAGGCAAACTGGAAATTGCCTACTCTTTCCAAATCCCATCCATTGACTCACACACCGGTCATTTTGCATTTTGTTCCCAGTAATGCTTTGTGTGGGGAGGGGAGGAGCGGCCACCTGCTCTGTCTCTGTGGTAAAGTCAGACTTGCATTTAGAACATGCCCTGATTTAATAACAATAACCATTCTATCCAAATCTGCTGTGAGACTCTGATGAAATTCTGGTTCAGATTAGTCAGTGAACCAACTATTCAGAGGTTGTCAGAGTGCTGAGGCTGTGACTAAAGTCATTTCTTCTTCAAGCTCCTTGGAGGCATCATAATGAAGTCTCCTGGTCGGAGGAAGGTAGAAAATCTATTTTGAGGTGTTTAGAAAAGATAATGTTGCAGGTGCCAGCATGCACAAATGGAATTCCAATCATATTGTGTCTGAATAGGCCAAAAAAAAAAAAATGAAAAAGTAGATTGTATTAAAACAATTCTCTTGCTCACAATCATCTATTGCACCTGCCGAGTTAATGTGGTCTATTAGCATCTCCAAATCATTAGTATTTTAATAAAGACCCAATCCCTGGTATAGTTAACACTAACTTAGTTGGTAAATGCTGTTAATTGTTTAATCCACCATCATCAGCCTCTACAAAGCTGTTAATTTATGTTGCCTATGGCTTTTTGTTCTCCTGAATGCCATGAATTAATCTAAGAATCCAGAAAAATGGTCCTTGTCGTGGATACTCATAGTAACGTATTTATTAAGAGGGGGTTTTAAATGTACACTAAGTTGAACAGTAGGGAACAAATACTCCATTAATACCTACTTTTAAAAGCAGGATTACCTTACCGTAATCTAAATATATATCAGTACACACTATAATAAAGCCCTTGGATAATAAAGTACAAATGTCTTCTAAGTTGGCTCTCTGCTTTGACTATTGCTTCCTTCCACTATCATCTCAGTGGAGCAGTGAACACAAGTCTTTCAACATATAAATCAAATCACCTTACTCTGTGCTCAGTGATTATTTCACTTAGAAGTAAAACTAAAGTCTTCAAATGCCCTACAGAGACTTTCTGATGCTACTATTCCACTGACTTGCCACTCTAATCCCCACCCACCTGCTCCTTACTGACTACTTCTCTGGCCTTAGAGCACTTACATTGACTTTGTGTGTGTGCAGCCATGTGTACAGTTTGGTATATTCTCCTGCTCTGCATTTTCAAAGCAACTCCTTCAAGTCCTCGCTCACCTCTTAACATGAGATACTTTGCAATGCTATTTATCTTCAGTCCCACCTCAGGACATCTGTTCTGCCTTATGCTATTTGCTTTCTTCTTTTCTTCGATAGCCCTTATCTTCTTTTGGCATGCTGTATGAGTAGTTAGTGTACCAAATAATTCTCAAGAATTTTTAAGCTTTTATGTTAATTGCAAGCTCACAAGTCAGCCTATCTCCATTGCATGGTTGCTGGCAGAACACATCAAACTGGGTCAGAGCAAAATGGTTTTATTACTTATAGGACACGAGCCACATGAACAGCAGCATATTTGCATCATTTCTCTTTGCCCTAAGTCCCATGGGGGTGACATGGATGGGACCAGATGGATGCCTGCACACCCACTGGATATAAAAGATGAACTGTGAGCTTAAAGAACTGTGTGCAATAAGCATGTCTACCCTTTGTTCCAGAGGGAGATACTATCTCTATCTTCCAAAGTAGTTCATGGTACAAATATTCTTATTAATGACAACCAGGAAAAAAGACAGTCAAAGCCTTATTAGGAAGATGTGCAGTAACAAAAGTGATCCATGAAGAGGGACTTCCCAACTATAATATTTACAGTTGTTATATGTTTTCCCCAATGTAAATTCCCTGAGGGATTTCATTTCTTCACAGATGTACTCAATAGGCATGAAAAAATAATTTCGATCATGTTTGTTTCAATCTGAAATCCCCAAATCTCTGGCTTGATCTGACTTCCGTCAGCTATCTCCACATTCATTTTCTCAGCCATAAAATGGGAGTAGTAAGTAATGCCTCTCTAATGATGTGTGGTAAGAACTTCCCTGGTAGTCCAGTGGATAAGACTCCAAGCTCCCAATGTAGGGGTCCTGGTTCAACCCCTGGCCAGGGAACATGCCACAACTAAAAGATTCTGCATGCTGGAATAAGACTCAGTGCAGTCAAATAAATAAGATTTTAAAAAATAATTTGATGCTAAACATTTGGCCATCTGATGTGAAGAGCCGACTCACTGGAAAAGACCCTGATGTTGGGAAAGACTGAAGACTTGAGGAGAAAAGGGCAGCAGAGGACAGATTAGATAACATCGATGACTCAAGGGTCATGAATTGGAGGAAACTCCAGGAGATAGTGAAGGACATAGGAGCCTGGCACGCTGCAGTCCGCGGGGTCTCAAAGTCATACATGACTTAGCAGCTGAACAATAGCAACAGCAACAAATCTGTGTGTGCTGGAACCCTCCATGGCTGGGATATGGAGTCTCATCTCAGGTCTCACTTTGACCATATGTCCCTCACAAATTTATTTTGCTAGCCCTGAAAAAACGTCTGGGTACTTAGTCTCTACTATTCTTTCTGACCTCACAGGCATGAGCACCAAAACTGAATTTTTGTTGATCTTCTTAAACTGGATCATCTTTCAGTTTCCCTTAACAGAGTAAATGACACGTCCTTTCATTTATTTGTGCAAGTCATAATTCATGACTTATCTTTAAGTCTTCCTTTTCTCTCAACCCATCCCACCCTCGTATTCCATCATGTATTACTTCTTGCTAGTTTTACCTCCTAAATATCTTTGTTTCTATTCACTTTTTCCATCTCTACTGATAGGAACATGAATCCAAGGCCAGTGATTCTCAACTGTTTCAGATCAATGTATCTTACAAAATATTTTATAATACTTCCTTTAATATACAGAACAAATTCACATATAATATAACCAAACTTACACACAAAATTTGTAAATAAAATAAAAACATTTAAACTGTAATATGAAGTTGAAATAGAAGAAATTATATAATAACAATATGTCTTTAAACATGTAAAAATCAGGCTTGGCTAGACCAAAAAAAGCCTCACAATGTTGTCAGATATTTGCACTTACATAAAGAATCATTCCAGATTTGAAAGGTAAAAAGGCAGGCAGATACAGGTCCTTGCATTGGACTCTAAAACCAGGAACAACATTCTCTTCAGCCAGATGATTTTGCAAACTGGCCAAAACGTAGCAACTTCTGAAACAAACTAAAATACAATTATGTTTCCATTTACATAGTGGATTCATTCCTGGAAATTTTAGTGTATACTTAAATCATGTACAAATACTGCGTGTTTATATCTAAAACTGAATTAGATTCTAGAGAGCTTTTTCAGTTGTATGAAAGTATATGCTTTTTTACAGGACCATTCTCAAGTTTTGTGAGACCCAGACAATTGTCCCATTAAATATTCTGCATATTGCAAAATACACCTAGTAAACCCCACTTACCAATCAGTGCCAGTAGCCAAAAAATAAAACATAATAAGAGCACTGTCATTAATTTCCAAATTGTCTGGGAAAGTGCATAGCACTTCCATTGAGAACTGATGTTATAAACTAACTTACTTTTGTTCTTCATTCATGTGCTCCTAATAGTCTTTTCAGCTTCATTGCTATTCCATCTAGCTTAGTTATGGGGGTTTCCCAGGTGGCGCTAGTGGTAAAGAACCAGCTTGCCAATGCAGGAGAAGTAAGAGATGCGGGTTCAGTCTCTGTTGGAAAGATCTCCTGGAGGAGGACATGACCACTCACTGCAGTATTCTTACCTGGAGAATTCCTCCATGGACAGAGGAGCCTATAGTCCATGGGGTCATAAAGAGTTGAACACAATCGAAGTGATTTAGCGTGTATGCATGCATTAGCTTAGTTAGAGTTGATTCGCAAAGCGAAATTTGATTATTTTACCTATATTTGGATTTTTTTGTTTGTTTGTTTTGTTTTTCTCTCAGATAGACCAATATGGTATGGAGATACATAAAAATTTATTGTAAGAATTTGATCATGCAGTTATGAAAACTAAGTCCCAAGATGGGCAATCAGAAAGCTAAAGGCCTAGAAGAGCTGCTAGTATAAGTTCCAGTCTGTGTACAAAAGCCTGAGAACCAGGAGAGTTGATGATGAAGCAGGAAGTCGCAAGGAAAGTCACCTTTTTTGTCCTATTCAGGTCTTCAACAGATAGGATGAGGCTGACCCAGTATTGAAGAAGACAATTTGCTTTACTCAGTCTATGGATTCAAATGTTAATTCCATACAAAATGCACTCAGAAATATGTTTGACTAGTTATATGAGGACCCCATTATCCATTCCAGTTGATGCACAAAATTTGCCATTGTTCTGTCCATTACATAAAGTCTTTATGATCACGTCCTCCTCTTAAGGTACAAAGGTTTGGCGTTACTTCTAAAGCCTCATGTTTTCTAACTCTTGTCTGCTTTCAAGACATATTTCACCATTTTGCATATTCTGTGTGCTTGAGCATGCTGACTCTTCTATTCAGTATAAAAGCAATGATCCTTTATATCACAGCATCTGTGCATATTTATTCTATGTACTCTTTTTACCATACAATTTTCTGAGTTAACTTCTAATTATAGTTTTTGTGCTTAGAAGCTGTAGTTTTTTGTTTAGAATCTATAATGATCTTTCAAAAAATTTATAAATTTTCAATATGGCTGGATTAACATTAAAAATATTTAATTAGTAAGACTTGGAAATTAATCAACCAAACTATAAGCCAGCTACTGGAGAAGCATCCTAGGGACCCTAGTCTATAAAGTGTCAACTCATTAGTTTTTGAATTGTGTTGTGGTCTCGGTTTGGATTATTCGGGATATTCCTTGGGAGATAATATAGTAGTCAGAGAAGGCAGGCACTAAGAGACTTGGAAAATCAACTATTTATCAACTCTAAGTACTTTAATAATTTAAAACCACTATGGCTGTTGAAAGTAACTCAAATTATTGTCCGATGATTACTTTACTTACCATTGGTTGATGATGGTATTTAGACTTACAGGGAACTTACCTATAGATTTCAACAGCTTTTTCAATCAGTTCCAGTCCTGGAATATTTTGTTACAGAATAAATAGCCATGAGTCTGCTCCTATATTACATTTTGCACAATTATTATTTTACTTTAATTTGTAAAACGATTTAATTAAACTTTTTACCAGTTCAGTGATTGTAAGTTCAGTGAAGACAGGCATTATATGTACTTTTGCACATCAAAGTATACCAGACACCCTCAAAAGTATGTGATTGTAAGTTCAGTGAAGACAGGCATTATTTCTACTTTTGAACATCAAATTATATCAGACACCGTCAAAAATATGTGGTACATATTGAAGTCAATAAATATTTCCTGAAAGGATGAATGTTTCTTGTATAGTCAGCACTCAACACATCTAATTGCCTCTTTCCCCTCTTCCTTACCCCCAAGCACAACATAGTACATGTATTTATTTTAATCAATGCATATCAGCAAAATTCCAGATATTCAGCTATCCAACGATGAAGGAATAAAAATTGAAATTACATAGTAACTCTTGGAATTTCCCTCTCCAATTCAAATGTGCCAAAAATAGACTGTGGGATGGGAAGCTTATTTTCTTGATATAATTGCTTCTATTTCTGACCCTCTGAGCTTTGGGGAAACTCAGTCCCAGATCTCAACTTTAGTTTTCCCTCTCACACAAAGCCTTGTGTCTTCTGTGACATTGAACATATTGTCAACCTGTATACTCACCCCAAGAGCTTCATCATGGAGGAAATGAAACTCTAGGCTAGTAAGACCTAGGGGACTTAGATTTAAATAAAGCCAGTGTAAAAGGCAATTAATGACCCTAATTATCAGTGCAAAAAAGAAGTTGTACAAAGAGGAAAATGTTTCTAAAGAAAATAAAAAGAAATTATTATCTCTGTGACCAAAATGAATGAGGACAGCACAAATTAAGACAAATGTTCACTATTAAGAGTCATGCCTGGTCTTCAAGTGTCATTTATATGCTTTCAAACCTCGAAATTTCCAAAACAAACGAGACCTGCACTTTTTCTTGTACTCATTATCTAGTCTGCACAGCGTTCCATGGAGTTTATGCCTCTGTGAAATTAAATATAATTGGCTTATGGAAACTAAACAAAAGCCTAAATCAAAGCACATTTTAAAATTCAAATTCATTAATTTGGTTCACACACATTCATTGACCCTGTCCTGTCAATTCTGCTATCCTTTGTACTCTTGTGCTATTAAATCTAAAGATATGTTTATATGAGGTCACAAATAAATATGGTAAGAAAATTAGGCCATATGATCTCCTACTATTTCTATACTTCTATTCTTACCCCATGCTCAGCCCTACTCTAGCCCTAACGAAAGTAGAACAAGACATTCTGCCAAAATTGCCTTTTGAAGATTGCCATGAACAGAGTAAAAATCTTGGCTTTTGACATAGACCAAGGAAAAACTAAATTTGAAAGAATACAAGAATACAAAACCAGAACAGTGTTTTTAATCCCTAAGGTCTGGATGAAATTTGCCACATACACGAAAATGATAAAAACTGGTAGGGAAAAAAAGAATAAAAATTTGTGCGAAGGTCTTTGTACCATACTTCTCTCCTCCAATTCATTTGGGGGTGGGAAAAGTATTAGAACCTTTGAATTTCATTTAGAAATCTAAGAGCACAGAAGTATACCCTCCAACCACAGAGTCGCATACTAGGAAATTGGCAAGTTCTTTATCTTATGGAAAGAAATATTCTGTGCACCTTAGAGGAACAAAGAAGTGTTAAACAGTCTTTCATTGCCCCCACAAAAGTTCACAGAGTTCCCCATGTCCCAGTCCAGTAATGAAAGTATCCAGATAGATGCTTCCAGGGCCTCAGAGGTGGTTGGTGGCAGGTGGTAGAGAGCTGGACCTGAAGGGTTGTTGTAGTCAGAAGCAGGGGACATCCCCATGAATTGAAATGAGTTAGAATCTAGTTGGAATCTCCGTAGTTGGAATCTACGGAGTAGGTGAGATGAAATATGGCTCAAGAGACGCCAGCCTGCAGTGATAATATGTAAAAATCAGATGCTCCTCATCCCCAAGCAAGATACCATGAAATCTCTGGAATTTAGATGCCATGGAGAGAAAGTAGGGATAGGGACACTCTCTCATCCCTCATCCAACGACTTCACTTTTTCCGCCAACAAGGAAGCAGGCACAAAGGGAGAATTAAGGTAATGTAAGAAGAAGTTAAAATATTTGTTAAGCCTCAGAGCTTTGGGAATATTGAATGAAAGGCTGTAAAGAATGACATCAAGTAATTCTCACCTCAGTTACAAACTCTGGTTTTATCTCAGTCGGTTTGGGCTGCTATAACAAAGCACTGTAGATTAGGTGGCTTACAAACATCAACAAAAAATTTATTTCTCAGAATGTGGAGCCTGGAAATTGGAGATCAGGGTGCCAGCAGGCCTGGGGTGTGGCCAGAGCCTTCTTCCAGTCTGTGGATTACTAATTTCTCCTAATGTCCTCACATGGTGGAAAGAGAGCTAGCAAACACTCTGGTCTCTTCTTAAAAGGGCATTTATCTAATTTTTGAAGTTCCACAATCAAGACATAATCATCTCCTCAAAGCCTCATCTCCAAATACTATCACATTGAGATTAAGGTTTCAACATATGAATTTTGGTTGGGGGGGGGGCACAAATATTATATCCATTGTAGATCTNTGTCCTGTCAATTCTGCTATCCTTTGTACTCTTGTGCTATTAAATCTAAAGATATGTTTATATGAGGTCACAAATAAATATGGTAAGAAAATTAGGCCATATGATCTCCTACTATTTCTATACTTCTATTCTTACCCCATGCTCAGCCCTACTCTAGCCCTAACGAAAGTAGAACAAGACATTCTGCCAAAATTGCCTTTTGAAGATTGCCATGAACAGAGTAAAAATCTTGGCTTTTGACATAGACCAAGGAAAAACTAAATTTGAAAGAATACAAGAATACAAAACCAGAACAGTGTTTTTAATCCCTAAGGTCTGGATGAAATTTGCCACATACACGAAAATGATAAAAACTGGTAGGGAAAAAAAGAATAAAAATTTGTGCAAAGGTCTTTGTATCATACTTCTCTCCTCCAATTCATTTGGGGGTGGGAAAAGTATTAGAACCTTTGAATTTCATTTAGAAATCTAAGAGCACAGAAGTATACCCTCCAACCACAGAGTCGCATACTAGGAAATTGGCAAGTTCTTTATCTTATGGAAAGAAATATTCTGTGCACCTTAGAGGAACAAAGAAGTGTTAAACAGTCTTTCATTGCCCCCACAAAAGTTCACAGAGTTCCCCATGTCCCAGTCCAGTAATGAAAGTATCCAGATAGATGCTTCCAGGGCCTCAGAGGTGGTTGGTGGCAGGTGGTAGAGAGCTGGACCTGAAGGGTTGTTGTAGTCAGAAGCAGGGGACATCCCCATGAATTGAAATGAGTTAGAATCTAGTTGGAATCTCCGTAGTTGGAATCTACGGAGTAGGTGAGATGAAATATGGCTCAAGAGACGCCAGCCTGCAGTGATAATATGTAAAAATCAGATGCTCCTCATCCCCAAGCAAGATACCATGAAATCTCTGGAATTTAGATGCCATGGAGAGAAAGTAGGGATAGGGACACTCTCTCATCCCTCATCCAACGACTTCACTTTTTCCGCCAACAAGGAAGCAGGCACAAAGGGAGAATTAAGGTAATGTAAGAAGAAGTTAAAATATTTGTTAAGCCTCAGAGCTTTGGGAATATTGAATGAAAGGCTGTAAAGAATGACATCAAGTAATTCTCACCTCAGTTACAAACTCTGGTTTTATCTCAGTCGGTTTGGGCTGCTATAACAAAGCACTGTAGATTAGGTGGCTTACAAACATCAACAAAAAATTTATTTCTCAGAATGTGGAGCCTGGAAATTGGAGATCAGGGTGCCAGCAGGCCTGGGGTGTGGCCAGAGCCTTCTTCCAGTCTGTGGATTACTAATTTCTCCTAATGTCCTCACATGGTGGAAAGAGAGCTAGCAAACACTCTGGTCTCTTCTTAAAAGGGCATTTATCTAATTTTTGAAGTTCCACAATCAAGACATAATCATCTCCTCAAAGCCTCATCTCCAAATACTATCACATTGAGATTAAGGTTTCAACATATGAATTTTGGTTGGGGGGGGGACACAAATATTATATCCATTGTAGATCTAGACAAACATATCAAGATTTATTAACATTTAGATTTTCCTGTGATGTGCTATAATAACTGTTTATAGAACATTTTTAGGAAAAAAAAAGGCTAAGCCAAGAAAATTTAAAGGGATGCATCATGATGCTATATGATTATTATGCTTTGTTTGCTGACGTTTCAGATAGTTCTATATGGATGTAGACCAAGGCACCCAGTGCATCCTATCTTCTCCATCATCACTAGGGAAGTGCATGGACTTCCCAGGTGGTGTGAGTGGTAAAGAACCCATCTGCTAATGTGGGAGATACATGAGGTGTGGGTTGGAACTCTGAGTTGGGAAGATTCCCTGGAGGAGGTATGGCAACCCACTGCAGTAATCTTGCTTAGGGAATCCCATAGAGAGAAGATCCTGGCAGGCTCCAGTCACAGAGTCGGACATTACTGAAGCCACTTAGCAAGCACACACACATAGGATTGAAGACTCAAGTGTAGAGAGTCAGAAGACAACTAAGTAGGCAATTTCTTCTATTAGCTCAAACCACAACACACATTAGGTATAATAAAGGGATACTGCAAGACTAAGAACCATTTTTAACTAAACAATTGAATCATAAATTACTGAAGTGGCAGAGGCATGATCAAAGCATAAATAGTATAGAGATGCAAGATATTGCTTTGATTCCATCTTTGTTTTGCTTTCATGAATACATCAGTTCTGACTTTTCTTGGGGAAGAGGTGGCATACACCTTCTACCAGATTCTTTCTGCCCTGTGTTCTTTGCCATCAAGGGCAACAGACTCAATGATCTAGCCTGATGGATTTCCAAATACCTACTATTTCCCCAAGTTAGACTTCAACTTGCAAACAGTTTCATATAGGCCTTGAGTTTTAGAGTGAGTGATCTGCAAGGGTGTGTCAAAGTAATTTACATGAAGTCAGATGTCCAACTCACTTACCCCAAGTCTGGCTCCTTCAAGGTCCAAC
The DNA here is from genome assembly GCA_006410735.1 of Raphicerus campestris. Taxonomy (NCBI): domain Eukaryota; kingdom Metazoa; phylum Chordata; class Mammalia; order Artiodactyla; family Bovidae; genus Raphicerus; species Raphicerus campestris. Next base: position 448,453 of record SJYW01008574.1, read on the forward strand.
AGCTCTGCTTCTTCTTAAATCAGTCAAGACAGACAGAAGTGACCCTGGGTATCCACATACACAAATTTATCTGCATGGAAGCCACAGGTCAGGGGTGCAGAGGTGAAGTGGTACACATAAAGTATAAGAAATTGGCCACTGAGGGACTTCTCTGGTGGTCCAGTGGTTAAGACTTCGTCTTCCAGTGTAGGGGGTACAGGTTTGATCCCTGGCTGGAGAGCTAGGATTTCACATGCTTTGCAGCCAAAAACCAAAACAAAAGACGAAAGCAATATTGTCGCAAATTCAATTAAGATTTTAAAGATGTCTGCTGTGCTTAGTCACACAGTTGTGTCCGACTCTTAGTGATTCCATGGTCTATAGCCTACCAGGCTCCTCTGTCCATGGGATTCTCCAGGCAAGAATACTGGAGTGGGTTGCCATTCCCTTCTCCAGAGGATCTTCCTGACCCAGGGACCAACCCCAGTTCTCCCACAATGCAAGCAGATTCTTTCCTGTATGAGCTACAGGGAAGTTCCCAAGGCTTTAAAGATGGTTCTCATTTAAAAAAAAAAAAA
>SJYW01008574.1:469216-493698 GCA_006410735.1 Raphicerus campestris
CATCAGTTTCTTCAGGCTCAGTGTTTGGAAATACACTTGGATTACTGTGATGCTGGATTATTTGCTTGGAAATGAATTGAGATCATTCTATCGATTTTAAGATTGCACCCAAGTACTGCTTTTGGATTCTTTTGTTGACTATGAGGTCTACTCCATTTCTTCTAAGGGATTATTTCCCACAGTAGTAGATACAATGGTAATCTGAATTAAATTCACTCATTCCTGTCCATTTCAGTTCACTGATTTCTACGATGTCAATGTTTACTCTTGCCATCTCCTGTTTGACCACTTCCAATTTTCCTTGATTCAAAGATCTTGCATTCCAGGTTCCTGTGCAATATTGTTATTTACAGCATCAGACTTTACTTTTACCACGAGAACACATCCGCAAGTGGGAGTCATTTGTGCTTTGGTCTAATGGCTTCATTCTTTCTGGAGCTATTAGTAAATGCCCTTCACATTTCCCCCGTACCATATTGAGCACCTTCCAACCTGGGGGGCTTATATTCCAATGTCATAACTTTTTACCTTTTCATGCTGTTCATAGGACTATCATGGCAATAATACTGGAGTGGTTTAACATTCCCTCCTCCAGTGGGCTGTTTTGTCAGAACTCTCTGCTATGACCCATCCATCTTGGTTGGCCATGAACGGCATGGCTCATAGCTTCTTTAAGTTAGACAATCCCCTTAACCAGGACAAGGTTGTGATCCATGAAAGGGTTTATGATCATAATTTTTATGAATTATGATTTTAAGATCTGAAACATGTAAAATAAACACAAATTTCCTAGAAATAATTGACATTTTACTCTAGGCACATATACCTTAGCTTTTTTTCTTTTTTTAATTAGAGTTGCTAATTTTGAGTGAATTATATAGCCAACTAGGATACACTTGCAGTCCTGAAGGTAGCTTGCCCACTTGGGAAAGTGTGATGTCTATCAGGTTCCTTTTGGTTACAAACATGACCCAGGTCAGATACTCTGGTTGCACCCAATTGATTTTCTTTTTGAAAGTGTCTCATACTAAAATTTTCCAATAATTATTCCAAGTTTTAGCAAAGATTTACTATCTTAGTCAGAAGTCTTATAGTATAGAAAAAAAAAAGTGCTTTCCTCCCATGTTAAGCCCTCATGAATGTGTATATATTTATGAATTCANTTTTGAAAGTGTCTCATACTAAAATTTTCCAATAATTATTTCAAGTTTTAGCAAAGATTTACTATCTTAGTCAGAAGTCTTATAGTATAGAAAAAAAAAAGTGCTTTCCTCCCATGTTAAGCCCTCATGAATGTGTATACATTTATGAATTTAGTATCTATCTGAAATTTCCCATATTAGTTTTGTCCTTGATGTTAGGAAGAATATTATTGCTATCTTTAAAAGCACAGATATAGTCTGAGGTTAGACTTTCTTTTGAGCAAATGCAAATGAATTAAAAGTACTGTCTATCCTGATTTAAAAAAGAAGCAAAACCAAATATTTTATGTAAACTAGTGATAATTAACAGTGATAATATTCCTGAGTTCCTATACATGATGATTAAAAGCAATATTTACAATTTTCTGTTTGATGCAATAATAAAACTTTTCATTCTTATTATCTTTCAAAATAAAACTACAAGCAAAGTTATTTGATCAATTTTGTTTACCCCCTACTGCTTATTTTAAATAACTCATTTACTTTTGAGGAATTTAGAAAATCATCTCGTTTTAAAGTGTGAATTTACTTGTTCTAGTTCTTAGAAACCACAAAGGTTTAGGACATTTTTATAGCCTATCTCAAAATAAAGAAGGAATTTTGACATTACCTTTTATTTTTTAATATTGTTTTATTGATTGCCAACAATGAACTCAGTAACATATTAAAGAAAGCTTAATTTTAGATCACTAGATTTTTTTCCAAAATGATAAATTTGTAAATACTTTCTTCAGGCAGATAACATGGATCATGTTGACTATAAGTAGGCCATAATTTGATATTTTAGTCATGGGTCTTCACTGAGTCCAAAGGTAGACTTGTTCTTTGAAAAGTAAGGGGTTGTCAGTTAAGATTTGTTACTAATCATTTTAACAATGGGCTATAAACTGGCCCATTACCTATTGTTGCATAGATTCTTTACAATGGTTTAATAATAAAGTTATTAGATCATGTATTAGATTCCTATTGCCCCTGTACCAAATCACCACTGACTGGGTGGATTAAAACTAGAAAAATGTATTGATATACAGTTTTGGATGTCAGAAGTCCATGTGGGTCTCATTGGTCTACAGTCAAGGTGTTGATAGGGCTGCATTCCTTCTGGAAGTTGTAGGGGAGAACTCTTTGCCTTTTTCCAGCTTCTAGAAGCTCCTATCCTTTCTTGGCTCCATCTAAAAATCCAGGATTCACATGACTCCCAACTTTTCTTCTCTTGTCACATCTCCTCCCCTGCCTTTGACTCCTGTGTCATTCTTTTTCATTTATAAGGCCTGAGTTTGTGATTATATTGGTGCCATGTAGTAAATCTGGGTTAATTTCTGAAGAATTTTAATTTAGTCACAATTTGCAAGGTCCCTTTTGCCATAGAAGATAACATAGTCACAGATTCCAGGAATTTGGTTGTGGACATTTTTGGGGAGCCATTTTTCTCCTATAGCAAATGCTTTTCTCATTATAAATAAACAACATACATCTACTGGCTTTCTGTCAAACTGGGATTTTTCTTTATCTCAAATATTTTGAATATTTTATGACACTGCCATTGTCAGCCAACTTGAAGAAATAAAAGAAAACATTAGAGATACAATGAAACATAACTGGGTCATTTGAACATAAAATTGTCCCAATGAGAATATGGATAAAAATATATTCTTGTAATAAGTTTAAAAAGTGTAACATTCCAATAACTTTTGATCTGTCGCTTTATTCTGGAAATTTTGACCTTTGATGGTGTTCCTTTCTGATTCCAGGAAAGTGAAAGAAAGGAATGTTTTCACATTTGCCGTTGCCTGTTGGAGTCAAAATTGTCTTTGGAACAATAGCCAGTTAAGAGAGCTGAGGGTAGTCATGGACTCTCCTATTGGCCTTGAATGATCACAATGGGGTGTTTTTCTATAAATGCCCAAAAGGGTAAGTCAGAGTTTATCAGTGTCATTAATCCTGGCTTCCACTGGAGCTTGGGTGAAAAGGTGTAGAATGTGATCACCATGCAGCTTTCATGACCTTTCTGTTGGGCAAGGATCTTAGCAAGGGACAGACCTCTTGTAAATCTCAGCCTCCATGAGAGGTGGTTTGTTCATTCCTACATGAAGATGAAAGGATCCATATTGAAGTCAATTCAACAGAGATAGTGAAAATGTCATTGAGACTGTATTCCCAATACAGACTGAGTGGGTGTAGCTTTACTTTTTTTCTCGATCTATTTTATGTCAGTGTATTTTAATTAGCAAGAATGATGGATGTCTTTCCCTGGAGAAGGAAATGGCAACCCACTCCAGTACTCTTGCCTAGAAAGTTTCATGGATGGAGGAGCCTGGTGGGCTACAGTCCATGGGGTCGCAAAGAGTCGGACACGACTGAGCGACTTCACTTTCACTTTCACTTTCTTTGCTATTTTCCTATCAAATAGTCTTGATCAGTAGTCAAAAAAAGAAGTATCGGCATTGGATGACTACTTAATATTTTTAATGCACTAGAGGTGTCTTTGTTTTTATCTTTGACACATTTTTTGAGACATATAGTAAAAAAAACAAAAGACAATGAGTGGGGTAATCCAGGTCTTGTTTGGGTTTTTGAGCCTGAGATGTATCGACTATAATCAAGGGTTTTTCATATCTTTCCTTTCATCTGTCCTTGACAGTATCAGAGCTTAAAAGAATAAATTCTTAATTCTGTTGAATGAGAGTCCAAGGATACAAGGTGCAGTAAAAATATCTTCTTGTGAGGATGAGGAGGGCAGCAAGCCAAATGTTTTGTGTCTGAACTTTCAATTCTTTATAAGTTCAGTGAAGTCAAATAGCTGCATCATAGCTGTTTCATAAGTTCGGTTCAGTTCAGTTCAGTTCAGTTCATTCACTCAGTTGCGTCCGACTCTTTGTGACCCCATGAATTGCAGCACGCCAGGCCTCCCTGTCCATCACCAACTCCTGGAGTTCACTCAGACTCAAATGGAGTCAAATAGCTGCATCACATGTGAATCCTTGGAACCTCTGTGAATCTTAGCAACAGTTAGCATCAGATGGGGCAAAGGAAATGTGCCAAGTTTCTGTTATCTTTGCATGTAGGGTTTACTCCTCAGGAAATTAGTAAGATTTGTATCTGTAGTCAAGTTGACCTTCTAATAATTGCATTAGTATCCACAGGAGACCTGTAAGCAAGTATTGTTCATTCTTCTATAACACTCGACTAGAAGTGTGGTTATCTGACCTTATATCATTTGGGACAAACCAATAGGCCTTACCATGTGGACATGCATAAGCCATTGAAAGTTACTGTGTTTCTTTTTGAATGAACACACACAAACACACATCGAAAACCTGAATTTGGAGCATTTAGGGAAATGTCTAAGTGATTATAAAATTGAGTGCTCTATTCTATTTACCATTAAAACCTGAATTATATACTAAATTATGATCGTACAATATAGAGGATGTCATTCTTATTTACTTAGTCCATTAATGTCTTACCATCTAAAAAGAAATGACTTATAGTGTCAAACTACAGGAATCACATGTTTCAAAGTTAATGAACTATCCTAGAAAAAGAAATATCTTTTCAAGACCAGAACAAATGACTTGTACATAGTTCCAGGTCCTGAGAAGTAAAGGTTTCTTTTCATTTCTTTCATTTATAACAGCCAACTGTTAAAACAGTTCTGGGAGTCTGCTGTTATATTATAATAGTGTTTTAGTATTGTTTAAGTGTACAAAGAAAAGCTGTGACCAAACTAGACAGCATATTAAAAAGCAGAGACATTACTTTGCCAACAAAGGTCTGTTTAGTCAAAGCTATGGTTTTTCCAGCAGTAATGTATGGGTATGAGAGTTGGACTCTGAAGAAAGCTGAGCACCGAAGAACTGATGTTTTTGAATTGTGATGTTAGAGAAGACTCTTGAGAGTCCCTTGGACTGCAAGGAGATCCAACCAGTCAATCCTAAAGAAAATTAGTCCTGAATATTCATTGGAAGGACTGATGCTGTAGCTGAAATTCAAATACTTTGGCCACCTGATGAGAAGAACTGACTCATTGGAAAAGACCCTGTGTGAGTTTGAGTAAGCTCTGGGAGTTGGTAATGGACAGAGAAAACTGGCATGTGGCAGTCCATTGGATGGCAAAGAGTGGTAATGGACACGACTGAGTGACTGAACTGAAGTGTACGATTTACAGATGTAGAGAGGAGATAAAAACTGAATATATTTCAATAACATCCTTTAAAAAATAGCTAACATTCCATGTTTCAAGTGCTCATCTGTTGATCTGCTTAATCTCCCCCAAAGTCTCACAGTGTAGGTGAGAAGCATATTCATTTTGTAGACTAGGAGATCAAGAAATAAAGAAAACTCAGTTGCCTAGATGTTAAATATCACAGCTGGATTTCATAGTCTAGCTTCAGATCAATGGTCTTGACCATTATACAGTACACTCCAGCTCATTGAGTCACTTTTGAAAGAACCTTTTGGCAACACCTCCAGAGGCAGGAGATGGAACTAACACAAAATGAACAGCATTCAATTTGCACGATATGGATATATATACAATACATGTGATGGATGGAATGTGTTAGATAGGGGCAACTTTGCAATTATGTTGTGGAGGACGTAGACAGTTTGCTTTACTGGTTAGCAAGAGCTAACCTATATAAAGCTAAACTATCTAAGTATCTTGTTCTCCATGGCTTCATGGAGAACTTATCTTGGTAAGCTTATCCCCTTGCCGGGATAAGCTGCCTCATAAAAATCTTACTGCAGTTTGCCACCTTCTTAGTCATCCCCAACTGGACTCAAGGGCAGTCAATTCAAAAGCTTATGAGGAAGCTGTGATGTGGTCTGACTCACAAAATATGAACTCAGTGAGATTCTCTTGAACTAGAAAATTCTAGGAGAATGAGTCATTTAGCAGCAGGAACCAAATTTGAATGTGATAGAAATCAGCTGGAAAGATATGATGAACTTTGCCAAAGTTATGAGGTAATAGAAACTATGAATAAGTGGAGCAGTTTGGTAGAGAAAAATACAAAGGATAAGAAAACTACTTTTTTCATAGGATATTAAAAGTAAGTTTGTGGGATATATTTGTGTCATATTGTGGAGCAGCAGGGTGTAGAATAAAGATTCCCAGCTTACTGCTATTGAGATTTTTATACATATTGTGCATCCAGTAATCCCTTTCTTTCCAAGTCTCCTTTACAAGGTGGCCTTGTTGATAGCTCCTCTTTTCTCTCAATAGAAGCTGATTATTTTTTCCCCTTATAAATGGAAATTACTTAATACAATAAAGATGATCTCAGAATTCTGTTTTATTGTCCTAGGCAGTAGATTCTGGTAGTTATTATTTCATAGCTTTTCTAGGTAAAGAATTAGCAGTTCACCTGGGGTGGGGTTCAGCGGGTGACACTTTGGGCATTTCTTTGAACAGTACTGGCATGTGACTTCAAAGAATGGAAGTCTAGCCAAATTAGCATAATTTTTAGTGGCAGAAATAATAAAGAAATATGTCTCATGCCTGAACTCAATTTTAGATGTGGAATTGAAAGAGAAACAATTCTTATAAGAATCTATTTTTGAAGAAACTAGAAAATATATTTGGACTGATATTATTCTTTTCCTCAACTCCAATTTTGCCACAGTAAATTAAATACTTAGGCAAGAGTATCCATCTCTGCAAATGCAACTGATATCTTATTTTTCTTACTATTTCAGATGAATTTTATAGATTACATAATACTGTATTATACAGTAAATTCACCCTAACTTTTCTCTTTTTAGAAATTAAGCTCATCCCATTATTTCCAGATTTTTTTTTCCAATCTGGCAGTTAGCTGGTTGTCTGTAGCATTTCTTCAGAGTTACCATACTAATCACATCTAACTATATAAAAGGGAAGTTTTTATTTTGTTTCAGAGTTTGTAATTAACAGGAATCAAGTTTAAACCCACTTAAGTTAGGAGTTGCAACATAAATACATGATGATTTTTAATTAATTAAAAAATTTTAAATCAGATATTATCATTTTTTTTCTACTGATAACTTTTGAAATGACATGCCATTTCAGATACATGACCAACATTAGTTTCTGTTGCAATTGACAGAAACCCAAACACAAGTGGAAAAGCATAAGGCATTTATTAGATGACTGAAAACATCCAATGCAGCTCTGGCTTTAGATAGTTCAAATAGGGTTCTGCATCCTTTACTCTGGAATTTCTGGATCTGTTCAACAAATGTTGCCTTTTTATGCAGGTAAGATTGCCACATGGCAGCAATAAAAACTCCAACACTAGAAGAATTCACATCTTCTCACCTGACCATCTGCTGGACCAGGAGATTAGAACATTTTTCAGTTTCCAGAATCTTTCAAAATGACTATTATCTTAGGAGTTAATATTTTAAAATTATTTATTTGATTAATTATTAGCTGACCATCTGCTGAGAGTAAGACAAATGAAGGACAGCAGTAAGCAAGGTAGGATTATAGCAAAAGGATTGAGGAACCCTTGGAGCAAGTGGACATATGTTTAAGGAAAGCATTACTTCTGCTTTGTTTAGGTTTTGGAACAGGCGGGATCTGTAAAGGAATGGGTTATTCTCATTTTATTTGCATCCATCCTCTGTGCTTTACAATGCATGTCTTATGTAAGTGTTGAAAGTGACTAGTGACTTATTGCTTGTTATCACTGCAGGTGATGCTTTGGTTCTGGTATTTGACAGAATCTAGCTGAGGCTCTTGAGTGTAGTTATTTCTGTGATTTGCTGTAGTAACAACATTTTTTGATGACTTCTGCTTCTAAGTCAGTACCATTGATGAAATACAGGAAAATAAAGTTCAGATGCTTTTGGACAAAAGCTTAACTTATCTCCTCCCTTCTCTCTGACTTTTCAGTCATTTATTTACTCATCTAGTCCCATGTTCTTGGATGCCTTTTTGACTCTCATGTTTGCCTCATTCCCTCTGTGTGATCAAGGCCTAATTCTTCTCCTGCATCTCTCATATCCTTTCCTTCTTTTCCCTTGGCAGACCCCTCTTTGATTTTCCTTTAGTGTCATAATATTCTCAGCTGTTTCTGGGATGCTTCTTTTTCTCTACTAGCCCCAACACTCACAACCCCTCAATCCAGGTTAATATTTCTCTTATTTAATCCTGGACATGTTGCTCTCTTGCAATAAAATTTCCTGGTTTCCTGTTGCCTTTGGAATAAATACAAATTATCCAAGTTGGCATAAATGAGCATCCCTAATGCATAAGTAATCCATACAAGAGTTTCTCCAATCTAACTCTACAGTAATGTATACAGCATATCATGGGAGTATAATCATGAGAGATATTACATGTTTATTATAAAAATGAATATTTCTTGTGTTTTGGTCAGATTTGATTATTCATTGACACCTTTAATGCTATATGTTTTACTATCTCAGTTCCCTAGGTCCCGGATATAGTAGATACTTACCTCATAAGATGATCCTAAATGAATGGACAGATATGCTGTCCTCTTATTTTTGCATATCAGTATCCAATAAGCCTTTCAAAACTCCATCATAAAGAAAGCAGGAGTAGCAGTACTCATATCTGACAAAATAGACTTTAAAACAAAGGCTGTGAAAAGGGACAAAGAAGGCCACTACATAATGATTAAAGGATCAATCCAAGAAGAAGATATAACAATTATAAATATATATGCACCCAACATAGGAGCACCGCAATATATAAGACAATTACTAACAAGCATGAAAGGGGAAATTAATAATAACACAATAATAGTGGGAGACTTTAATACCCCACTCACACCTATGGACAGATCAACTAAACAGAAAATTAACAAAGAAACGCAAACTTTAAATGATACAATAGACCAGTTAGACCTAATTGATATCTATAGGACATTTCACCCCAAAACAATGAACTTCACCTTTTTCTCAAGTGCACATGGAACCTTTTCCAGGATAGATCACATCCTGGNCGTGAGTTTGAGTAAGCTCTGGGAGTTGGTAATGGACAGAGAAAATTGGCATGTGGCAGTCCATGGGATGGCAAAGAGTAAGACACGACTGAGTGACTGAACTGAAGTGTACGATTTACAGATGTAGAGAGGAGATAAAAACTGAATATATTTCAATAACATCCTTTAAAAAATAGCTAACATTCCATGTTTCAAGTGCTCATCTGTTGATCTGCTTAATCTCCCCCAAAGTCTCACAGTGTAGGTGAGAAGCATATTCATTTTGTAGACTAGGAGATCAAGAAATAAAGAAAACTCAGTTGCCTAGATGTTAAATATCACAGCTGGATTTCATAGTCTAGCTTCAGATCAATGGTCTTGACCATTATACAGTACACTCCAGCTCATTGAGTCACTTTTGAAAGAACCTTTTGGCAACACCTCCAGAGGCAGGAGATGGAACTAACACAAAATGAACAGCATTCAATTTGCACGATATGGATATATATACAATACATGTGATGGATGGAATGTGTTAGATAGGGGCAACTTTGCAATTATGTTGTGGAGGACGTAGACAGTTTGCTTTACTGGTTAGCAAGAGCTAACCTATATAAAGCTAAACTATCTAAGTATCTTGTTCTCCATGGCTTCATGGAGAACTTATCTTGGTAAGCTTATCCCCTTGCCGGGATAAGCTGCCTCATAAAAATCTTCCTGCAGTTTGCCACCTTCTTAGTCATCCCCAACTGGACTCAAGGGCAGTCAATTCAAAAGCTTATGAGGAAGCTGTGATGTGGTCTGACTCACAAAATATGAACTCAGTGAGATTCTCTTGAACTAGAAAATTCTAGGAGAATGAGTCATTTAGCAGCAGGAACCAAATTTGAATGTGATAGAAATCAGCTGGAAAGATATGATGAACTTTGCCAAAGTTATGAGGTAATAGAAACTATGAGTAAGTGGAGCAGTTTGGTAGAGAAAAATACAAAGGATAAGAAAACTACTTTTTTCATAGGATATTAAAAGTAAGTTTGTGGGATATATTTGTGTCATATTGTGGAGCAGCAGGGTGTAGAATAAAGATTCCCAGCTTACTGCTATTGAGATTTTTATACATATTGTGCATCCAGTAATCCCTTTCTTTCCAAGTCTCCTTTACAAGGTGGCCTTGTTGATAGCTCCTCTTTTCTCTCAATAGAAGCTGATTATTTTTTCCCCTTATAAATGGAAATTACTTAATACAATAAAGATGATCTCAGAATTCTGTTTTATTGTCCTAGGCAGTAGATTCTGGTAGTTATTATTTCATAGCTTTTCTAGGTAAAGAATTAGCAGTTCACCTGGGGTGGGGTTCAGCGGGTGACACTTTGGGCATTTCTTTGAACAGTACTGGCATGTGACTTCAAAGAATGGAAGTCTAGCCAAATTAGCATAATTTTTAGTGGCAGAAATAATAAAGAAATATGTCTCATGCCTGAACTCAATTTTAGATGTGGAATTGAAAGAGAAACAATTCTTATAAGAATCTATTTTTGAAGAAACTAGAAAATATATTTGGACTGATATTATTCTTTTCCTCAACTCCAATTTTGCCACAGTAAATTAAATACTTAGGCAAGAGTATCCATCTCTGCAAATGCAACTGATATCTTATTTTTCTTACTATTTCAGATGAATTTTATAGATTACATAATACTGTATTATACAGTAAATTCACCCTAACTTTTCTCTTTTTAGAAATTAAGCTCATCCCATTATTTCCAGATTTTTTTTTCCAATCTGGCAGTTAGCTGGTTGTCTGTAGCATTTCTTCAGAGTTACCATACTAATCACATCTAACTATATAAAAGGGAAGTTTTTATTTTGTTTCAGAGTTTGTAATTAACAGGAATCAAGTTTAAACCCACTTAAGTTAGGAGTTGCAACATAAATACATGATGATTTTTAATTAATTAAAAAATTTTAAATCAGATATTATCATTTTTTTTCTACTGATAACTTTTGAAATGACATGCCATTTCAGATACATGACCAACATTAGTTTCTGTTGCAATTGACAGAAACCCAAACACAAGTGGAAAAGCATAAGGCATTTATTAGATGACTGAAAACATCCAATGCAGCTCTGGCTTTAGATAGTTCAAATAGGGTTCTGCATCCTTTACTCTGGAATTTCTGGATCTGTTCAACAAATGTTGCCTTTTTATGCAGGTAAGATTGCCACATGGCAGCAATAAAAACTCCAACACTAGAAGAATTCACATCTTCTCACCTGACCATCTGCTGGACCAGGAGATTAGAACATTTTTCAGTTTCCAGAATCTTTCAAAATGACTATTATCTTAGGAGTTAATATTTTAAAATTATTTATTTGATTAATTATTAGCTGACCATCTGCTGAGAGTAAGACAAATGAAGGACAGCAGTAAGCAAGGTAGGATTATAGCAAAAGGATTGAGGAACCCTTGGAGCAAGTGGACATATGTTTAAGGAAAGCATTACTTCTGCTTTGTTTAGGTTTTGGAACAGGCGGGATCTGTAAAGGAATGGGTTGTTCTCATTTTATTTGCATCCATCCTCTGTGCTTTACAATGCATGTCTTATGTAAGTGTTGAAAGTGACTAGTGACTTATTGCTTGTTATCACTGCAGGTGATGCTTTGGTTCTGGTATTTGACAGAATCTAGCTGAGGCTCTTGAGTGTAGTTATTTCTGTGATTTGCTGTAGTAACAACATTTTTTGATGACTTCTGCTTCTAAGTCAGTACCATTGATGAAATACAGGAAAATAAAGTTCAGATGCTTTTGGACAAAAGCTTAACTTATCTCCTCCCTTCTCTCTGACTTTTCAGTCATTTATTTACTCATCTAGTCCCATGTTCTTGGATGCCGTTTTGACTCTCATGTTTGCCTCATTCCCTCTGTGTGATCAAGGCCTAATTCTTCTCCTGCATCTCTCATATCCTTTCCTTCTTTTCCCTTGGCAGACCCCTCTTTGATTTTCCTTTAGTGTCATAATATTCTCAGCTGTTTCTGGGATGCTTCTTTTTCTCTACTAGCCCCAACACTCACAACCCCTCAATCCAGGTTAATATTTCTCTTATTTAATCCTGGACATGTTGCTCTCTTGCAATAAAATTTCCTGGTTTCCTGTTGCCTTTGGAATAAATACAAATTATCCAAGTTGGCATAAATGAGCATCCCTAATGCATAAGTAATCCATACAAGAGTTTCTCCAATCTAACTCTACAGTAATGTATACAGCATATCATGGGAGTATAATCATGAGAGATATTACATGTTTATTATAAAAATGAATATTTCTTGTGTTTTGGTCAGATTTGATTATTCATTGACACCTTTAATGCTATATGTTTTACTATCTCAGTTCCCTAGGTCCCGGATATAGTAGATACTTACATCATAAGATGATCCTAAATGAATGGACAGATATGCTGTCTTCTTATTTTTGCATATCAATATCCAATAAGCCTTTCAAAACTCCATCATAAAGCTATTGCAATTGTATCACTTCAAAAACTCCTTGTTCTCACATCCAGATGGCTCCTAGCTGTATTTCAATCCACTGTAGCACCTTATTTGGCGTCACCTCTTATCCTTACTTTGCTGTACCATATAATATAGTAATTTGCATGTTTATGTCACCCTCTCTCTCCAAAACATAAGAGCCAACATCTGGAAAATAGAGATNAACTCCTTGTTCTCACATCCAGATGGCTCCTAGCTGTATTTCAATCCACTGTAGCACCTTATTTGGCGTCACCTCTTATCCTTACTTTGCTGTACCATATAATATAGTAATTTGCATGTTTATGTCACCCTCTCTCTCCAAAACATAAGAGCCAACATCTGGAAAATAGAGATATATTTAAACCTCAGTTTTAGTCCTTGTTGTTTCCAAGACACCTGATTTACTAATCTATGTGGTCAGCGAACTTCAAGCATTCTTTGTTCATTTCCATTCGGTAACTTCTGCTATTACTCTTGCTATAGCAGGGCTATTTCTTCAAATGTAATCTTACATGGAAATCCGTAAAAGAAGAAAAAAGAAAAAGCTCTGTAGATAGCAGGGGAGTGACTATTAAATCTTGCCCAAATAGCCTCTTTTCAGCTACTTCTCGCTGTCTCTACAGAACACCTATGGCTCTGCTCAATATTGTCTGAAGTCTACAGCATTCAGTTTATATGTCATGGTCAAACTTGGAGAGGTCTTTCAAAATCTCCTCCTCCTTTATTGATCCAAAATCTTATTTTTACACTTTGAATAAACTTTATAAGAGATGAATACATAAAGATGTTTGTTAGTAAATTGTAAGTGTATGTTTCCTACAGTTTCATTTTTTCCCCTTATTGCCAAATTTCTCTTCTAATAAATATCATCCTCTCTTCTGGAAATACATAGACATTGAAGAAAAGAAACTTAAGTGGGTAACACAATAAAATTAAATATTTCCAGCAATAGATGATTTGGAAAGAAAGTGCATATGGATTTTACCCCATAGTCTTTTGCCTTTCAGAGAAGAAATATAAGAAAGCATGCATGCAAAAGTCAAAAAGATATTGGTAGATTGATTTGGAGTAGAGTATTTTGTCATATTCTGAAAAGTTTGGGTCATCACAGCTAGAGGCAGGAGCAGGACTCAGGTAAAAATATCCCTGGCTATGAGGGAAGAGGGCTTCCCTGGCAGCTCAGTTGGTAAAGGATCCACTTACAATGAAGGAGATTCCACTTCAATTTCTGGATAGGGAAGTTACCCTGGAGAAGGGATAGGCTATCCACTCTAGTATTCATGAACTTCCCTGGTGGCTCAGATGGTAAAGAATCCATTTGCAATGTGGGAGACGTGAGTCCAATCCTGGGTTGGGCAGATCCCATGGAGGAGGGCTGACAACCCACTCCAATATTCTTGCCTGGAGAATCCTCATGGACAGAGGAATCTTGTGGGCTACAGTCCATGGGGTGGCAAAGAGTCATACACAACTGAGAAACTAAGCCCACATGAGCGAAGAGGTTGGTTTTGCTGGATAGTGTTCCTGTGTGAATATGAAAGCTTCCTTTGCATGACAGAAGAAAATTGCCTTGAATTCTTAGCTGAAGTGGTATCAAGTTTTGTTCATCTCTGCTGCTGCTGCTGCTAAGTCGCTCCAGTCATGTCCGACTCTGTGCGACCTCATAGTTGGCAGCCCACAGGGCTCCCCTATCCCTGGGATTCTCCAGGCAAGAACTCTGGAGTGTGTTGCCATTTCCTTCTCCAATGCATGAAAGTGAAACGTGAAAGGAAAGCCGCTCAGTCGTGTTCGACTCTTAGCAACCCCATGGACTGCAGCCTACCAGGCTCCTCCATCCATGGGATTTTCCAGGCATCTCTAGAACTACAGCAATTCAATTAATAGCAACAAAAGAATACTTCGAAACAAAGGGCAATTTCAGAAAAAGAGAAGAGGAAATGAAAGTAAAAGGAGAAAGAATGTTTGGTGGTTTAGTTGCTAAGTTGTGTCCAACTCTTGTGACCCCATAGACTGTAAGCAGCCAGACACCTCTGTCCATGGGATTTCCCAGACAAGATTACTGAAGTGAGTTGCCATTTTCTTCTCTGGGGGATCTTTTTGACCAAGATATTGAACCCAGTTTTCCAGCATTGCAGGCAGATTCTTTATCAACTGTGCTACCAGGGAAACAGTGATGATATTTGGTCTCAGAGTATAAAAGTTAAAACATATGTATTTGGGTCTTCACCAATTATAGTGTTCTAATAGCATTTCATTCTTCATAATCCAAGTCTTTACTCACTTTGCCTCTTCTGTTTTTCTTTCCTTATATTGTCTTCTTCTTATTTTACTCTTTGTTCCCCTTCCCTTTGCCTTTTTATTTTGTCACTATCAGGATTTTGGAGGAAATATTGCCCATTGTATATTATCTAGGAATTCCTGCTAATGCCCTAAGGATGCTGCAAAGCCAGTCCAGCAACACCACTGCTTTCTCATGTGAGCTGATCAAGAGACTGACCTTTATCAAAGGTTGTTGGAGGCAGTTGAACAAGCTGAGCAATCCTAATCCAGTCACATTGCTCCAGTCTCAATAGAGACTAAGTCTATGAAGAGGGTTTTGCAATTCAGAGGACCTAGCCCAGGATGTTTGTAAGGCCAAATCACTATTGACAAGGATAGTTACTCATAGTTCTAAAAGGAGGAGATAATGGAATCTCACTCCTCAGATAAATGTATTTTTATGTATCCAACTTTCTGATCTACTCTGTTTATGTGACCAGGTGAATTGTCCATAGACTCCAGAGGGTGTCAGATGCACACCAATATTTATGCCATTCAATTGTGTGGAGTGGTTATGATACATGGGTTTCCTGTGGGTCAGCTAGTCAGCAGCTCACCTTAAGATAATAAATTTTCTCCTGTAGGGTGCTTGCAGAGTGAGGGAAACAGAGAGGCGTGGAGAATACTTGCAGGTGGTGAGCTGTGTGAATGGGAACATTTTCCTTGGTTTAAAAAACAAAAACAAAAGTCAACTATGCAGTAGGGTGGAAAAGGTCTGTTTTCATTCTAATCTTAAGGAAAGGCAATGCCAAAGAAGGTTTAAACTACCACATAATTGTACTCATTTCACATACCAGCAAAATAATGCTCAAAATTCTCCAAGTTAAACTTTAACTGTATATGAACCTAGAACTTCCAGATGTTCAAACTGGATTTAGAAAAGGTAGAGGAACCAGATATCATATTGCCAACATCCACCAAATCATAGAAAAACCACGAAAATTCCAGAAAAAATATCTACTTCCATTTCATTGACTACACTAAAACTTTTGTGTGGGTCACAACAAACTGCGGAGAATTTGGAAAGAGATGGGAATACCAGACCACCTTACTTACCTCCTGAGAAATCTGTATGCAGGTCAAGAAGCAGCAGTTAGAACTGGATATGGATTGACAGACTGGTTCCATATTGGGAAAGGAGTACATCACTGCTGTATATTGTCACCTTGCTTATTTAACTTATATGCAGAGTACATCATGTGAAATGCCAGACTGGATGAAGCACAAGCTGGAATCAAAGATTGCCGGGAGAAATATCAATAACCTCAGATACGCAGATGACACCACTCTTATGGACGAAAGCAAAGAGTAACTAAAGAGCCTCTTGATGAAAGTGAAAGAGGAGAGTGAAAGAACTGGCTTAAAACTCAACATTCAAAAAACTAAGATCATGGCATCTGGTCCCATCACTTCATGGCAAATAGATGGGAACACAATAGAAACAGTGAGAGACTATTTTTCTGGGCTCCAAAATCACTGCAGATGGTTACTGCAGCCATGAATTTAAAAGATGCTTGCTCCTTGGAAGAAATACTATGACCAACCTACTAAGAAGCAGAGACAGTACTTTGCCAACAAAGGTCTATCTAGTCAAAGCTATGGTTTTTGCAGTAGTCATGTATGGATGTGAGAGTTGGACCATAAAGAAGGCTTAGCGCTGAAGAATTGATACTTTGAACTGTTTGTTGAAGAAGACTCTTGAGAGCCTCTTGGACTGCAAGGAGATCCAACCAGTCAATCGTAACGGAAATCAATCCTACTTACACATGTAAGAGACACAAAGAGCTCCATAGCCATATCCTGACGCGAGGCTACAGTAAGAAGTGTGTGACTGGAAGAGGGCCCTGCCTGATGCAGTTGTGGAAATCCATTTCCATTGGTAATAACTCTGTGATATTTTATTTTAGTGCCCTAGAAGGACTAAAACAGAAGTCTAATGATCTCTATATATTTCAGTAAACTCATGCTATTTGTGTGGGAAGGTGCACAGCACTTATATTGTCTGGTATAATAACACCATGAATGTTGGCTGACAGTACATGGCTGGTTTTCATAAAGAATGTGAATTCAGTCTTGTTAGCATAGCCACCTCAATGAATAATTATCTAATTCATTGATTCTAATAACTTGACCCAGAATAATTTCCTGTAATTCTAAAGTAAGCTTTTAATGGTCTTCTGTGTAATGATAGCTTCTGNTACATAGACATTGAAGAAAAGAAACTTAAGTGGGTAACACAATAAAATTAAATATTTCCAGCAATAGATGATTTGGAAAGAAAGTGCATATGGATTTTACCCCATAGTCTTTTGCCTTTCAGAGAAGAAATATAAGAAAGCATGCATGCAAAAGTCAAAAAGATATTGGTAGATTGATTTGGAGTAGAGTATTTTGTCATATTCTGAAAAGTTTGGGTCATCACAGCTAGAGGCAGGAGCAGGACTCAGGTAAAAATATCCCTGGCTATGAGGGAAGAGGGCTTCCCTGGCAGCTCAGTTGGTAAAGGATCCACTTACAATGAAGGAGATTCCACTTCAATTTCTGGATAGGGAAGTTACCCTGGAGAAGGGATAGGCTATCCACTCTAGTATTCATGAACTTCCCTGGTGGCTCAGATGGTAAAGAATCCATTTGCAATGTGGGAGACGTGAGTCCAATCCTGGGTTGGGCAGATCCCATGGAGGAGGGCTGACAACCCACTCCAATATTCTTGCCTGGAGAATCCTCATGGACAGAGGAATCTTGTGGGCTACAGTCCATGGGGTGGCAAAGAGTCATACACAACTGAGAAACTAAGCCCACATGAGCGAAGAGGTTGGTTTTGCTGGATAGTGTTCCTGTGTGAATATGAAAGCTTCCTTTGCATGACAGAAGAAAATTGCCTTGAATTCTTAGCTGAAGTGGTATCAAGTTTTGTTCATCTCTGCTGCTGCTGCTGCTAAGTCGCTCCAGTCATGTCCGACTCTGTGCGACCTCATAGTTGGCAGCCCACAGGGCTCCCCTATCCCTGGGATTCTCCAGGCAAGAACTCTGGAGTGTGTTGCCATTTCCTTCTCCAATGCATGAAAGTGAAACGTGAAAGGAAAGCCGCTCAGTCGTGTTCGACTCTTAGCAACCCCATGGACTGCAGCCTACCAGGCTCCTCCATCCATGGGATTTTCCAGGCATCTCTAGAACTACAGCAATTCAATTAATAGCAACAAAAGAATACTTCGAAACAAAGGGCAATTTCAGAAAAAGAGAAGAGGAAATGAAAGTAAAAGGAGAAAGAATGTTTGGTGGTTTAGTTGCTAAGTTGTGTCCAACTCTTGTGACCCCATAGACTGTAAGCAGCCAGACACCTCTGTCCATGGGATTTCCCAGACAAGATTACTGAAGTGAGTTGCCATTTTCTTCTCTGGGGGATCTTTTTGACCAAGATATTGAACCCAGTTTTCCAGCATTGCAGGCAGATTCTTTATCAACTGTGCTACCAGGGAAACAGTGATGATATTTGGTCTCAGAGTATAAAAGTTAAAACATATGTATTTGGGTCTTCACCAATTATAGTGTTCTAATAGCATTTCATTCTTCATAATCCAAGTCTTTACTCACTTTGCCTCTTCTGTTTTTCTTTCCTTATATTGTCTTCTTCTTATTTTACTCTTTGTTCCCCTTCCCTTTGCCTTTTTATTTTGTCACTATCAGGATTTTGGAGGAAATATTGCCCATTGTATATTATCTAGGAATTCCTGCTAATGCCCTAAGGATGCTGCAAAGCCAGTCCAGCAACACCACTGCTTTCTCATGTGAGCTGATCAAGAGACTGACCTTTATCAAAGGTTGTTGGAGGCAGTTGAACAAGCTGAGCAATCCTAATCCAGTCACATTGCTCCNGCCCTAAGGATGCTGCAAAGCCAGTCCAGCAACACCACTGCTTTCTCATGTGAGCTGATCAAGAGACTGACCTTTATCAAAGGTTGTTGGAGGCAGTTGAACAAGCTGAGCAATCCTAATCCAGTCACATTGCTCCAGTCTCAATAGAGACTAAGTCTATGAAGAGGGTTTTGCAATTCAGAGGACCTAGCCCAGGATGTTTGTAAGGCCAAATCACTATTGACAAGGATAGTTACTCATAGTTCTAAAAGGAGGAGATAATGGAATCTCACTCCTCAGATAAATGTATTTTTATGTATCCAACTTTCTGATCTACTCTGTTTATGTGACCAGGTGAATTGTCCANTAATCTTGAAACTGAAGAATATGAAGCATATTAAATCTTCATAGAAGTGTTAAAAGATAAAGGAAACGTTCTCAGACAACGGAATAAAAAGACTGAGTTGAAGTTATAACAGAAGAAAGAGAATTAAATTAAAGCATCAGTCTCAGATTAATAGAAATCCCAGACAACCAGAGAACTAAGAAAATAGAGAGAAGAAAATTATCCAATAATTTTTAAAAACCCAACTTGAAAAGAGCCACTTAGTGTCCAAAACAATAAATTTAAAACAAGACCCACATCATTCAAAAAAAAAAAACTATAAAAGTAAAGCCTATATCCCTAAATATGAGGACACTTAGAATAAAGATAATGCCCTTTAAAAATGCAGAGAAAAACACTGCATACAACAGATCAAAAAAAAAAAAAATAGCATCAGATTTCTCAACAGCATCACTGGATTCCAGAACACAGTGGAAAAACCTTTTAACAATTCCCAAAGGAAATTATCAACAATTAGAATCTGGTCTCCAGAAAAACTAGATAGTCATCTGCTGGGAAGGAAACAGATATAGTTGTAAACCATGAGAAGTAGTCAAATGCCCTGTCTTGCTGGTTTAACTGGGTGTCAGTGTTCCGAAGCAATTTGACTACGAAATGTAAGAGACACCTGTGTAGGGTTGAGAAAGATGTGTGTATTTATGAAGGTCATTCACCAATCATTTGAGAATGTCTCTCATTCCAGCCTCTGTCTTATTCCCCCCAATATAGACATGGCTATGTGACTTCTTTGGTCATAAAATAAAAAAGAAGTGGCAAGTGACTTATGTGCAGAATCATTTAGAATTCATGCTGGGATCTTCAGACTCTCTTTGTCTGCAACATTAAACCCTGAAACCATTTGTTAAAACCAAAATGCCTCTGTCACACCCTGTCTTCGAAAGAGGAGGATGAGCAGAGATTTTAGGACATGCAGTGTGGGTGCAAAGTCGTTCTTGTTTAAGACTTTAAAGGTTTTGAGTTGTTTTCATAGCATTATTTAGCCAACTTGATGCCTGTGGTGTGTTGTCTGTGGGCTTGTATTTAATATAGAGATATATTTATATGTNTGTTTAAGACTTTAAAGGTTTTGAGTTGTTTTCATAGCATTATTTAGCCAACTTGATGCCTGTGGTGTGTTGTCTGTGGGCTTGTATTTAATATAGAGATATATTTATATGTTTGTGTGATATAAAAATTTGGCCTTTGAGTAGAAAATGAAGCAGATCAAAGGCTAACAGAATTTTGCCAAGAGAACATAATAGCAAGCACCCTTCTCCAAGAACACAAGAGAAGACTCTACACATGGACATCACCAGATGGTCAACACTCAAATCAGATGGATTATATTCTTTGCAGCCAAAGTTGGAGAAGCTCTATACAGTCAGCAAAAACAAGACCAGGAGCTGATTGTGGCTCAGATCATGAACTTCTTATTTCCAAATTCAGATTTAAATTGAAGAAAGTAGGGAAAATGACTAGATCATTCAAGTATGACCTAAATCAGATCCCTTATAATTATACAGTGGAAGTGACAAATAGATTCAGGGATTAGATCTGATAGATGGAGTGCCTGAAGAACTATGGATGGAGGTGTGTGATATTGTACAAGAGGCGGTGATCAAGACCATCCCCAAGGGGANCTTTGCAGCCAAAGTTGGAGAAGCTCTATACAGTCAGCAAAAACAAGACCAGGAGCTGATTGTGGCTCAGATCATGAACTCCTTATTTCCAAATTCAGATTTAAATTGAAGAAAGTAGGGAAAATGACTAGATCATTCAGGTATGACCTAAATCAGATCCCTTATAATTATACAGTGGAAGTGACAAATAGATTCAGGGATTAGATCTGATAGATGGGATTAGGGATTAGGGATTAGGCCTGAAGAACTATGGATGGAGGTTTGTGATATTGATCAAGACCATCCCCAAGGGAAANACCTAAATCAGATCCCTTATAATTATACAGTGGAAGTGACAAATAGATTCAGGGATTAGATCTGATAGATGGAGTGCCTGAAGAACTATGGATGGAGGTGTGTGATATTGTACAAGAGGCGGTGATCAAGACCATCCCCAAGGGGAAAAAAATGTAAGAAGGCAAAATGGTTGTCTGAGGAGGCTTTATAAATAACTAAGAAAAAGGTGAAGCTAAAGGCAAAGGAAAAAAGGAAAGATATACCCATTTGAATGCAGAGTTCCAAAGAAAAGCAAGGATAAATAAGAAAGCCTTCCTTAGTGATTAGTGCAAAGAAATAGAGGAAAGCAATAGAATGGGAAAGACCAGAGATTGCTTCAAGAAAATTAGATATACCAAAGGAACATTTCATGCAAAGGTAGGCACAATTAAGGACAGAAATGGTATGGACCTAACAGAAGCAGAAGATATTAAGAAGAGGTGGCAAGAATACACAGAAGAACTATACAAAAATGATCTTCATGACCCAGATAACCATGATGGTGTGAACATTCACCTAGAGTCAGACATCGTGGAATGAGAAGTCAAGTGGGCCTTAGGAAATATCACTACAAAGAAAATTCATAGAGGTGATGGAATTCCAGTTCAGCTATTTCAAATCCTAAAAGATGATTCTGTGAAAGTGCTGCACTCAATATGCCAGAAAATTTGGGAAGCTCAGCAGTGGCCACAGGACTGGAAAAGGTCAGTTTTCATTCCAATTCCAAAGAAAGGCAATGCCAAAGAATGCTCAAACTACCGCACAATCACACTCCTCTCACATGCTAGCAAAGTAATGCTCAAAATTCTCCAAGCCAGGCTTCAACAGTATGTGAACTGTGAACTTCCAGATGTTCAAGCTGGATTTACAAAAGGCAGAGGAACCAGAGATCCAATTGCCAACATCTGTAAGATCATCAAAAAAGCAACAGAGTTCCAGAAAAAATTGACTATGACAAAGCTTTTGACTGTGTGGATCACAACAAACTGTGGAAAATTCTGAAAGAGACAGGAATAGCAGACCACCTGACCTGCCTCCTGAGAAACCTGTATGCAGGTCAGGAAGCAACAGTTAAAACTGGACATGGAACAACAGACTGCTTCCAAATCGGGAAAGGTGTACATCAAGGCTCTATATTGTCACCCTGTTTATTTAACTTACATGCAGAGTACATCATAGGAAATGTCAGACTGGATGAAGCACAAGCTGGAATCAAAATTGTTGGGAGAAATATCAATAACCTCACATATGCAGATGACACCACTCATATGGCAGAAAGCAAAGAAGAACTAAAGAGTCTCTTGATGAAAGTGAAAGAGGAGAGTGCAAAAGTTGGCTTAAAACTCAACATTCAGAAAACTAAGATCATGGCATGTAGTCCCATCACTTCCTGACGAATAGATGGGGAAACAACAGAAACATTGAGGGACTTTATTTTCTTGAACTCCAAAATCACTGCAGATGGTGACTGCAGCCATGAAATTAAAAGACCCGCTTGCTCCTTGGAAGACAAGCTATGAGCAACCTAGACAGCATATTAAAAAGCAGAGACATTACTTTGCCAACAAAGGTCTGTCTAGTTAAAGCTATGGTTTTTCCAGTATTCATGTATAGATGCGAGAGTTGGACTATAAAAAAACTGATCACTGAAGAATTGATGCTTTTGAACTGTGGTGTTAGAAAAGACTCTTGAGAGTCTATTGGGCTGCAAAGAGATTCAACCAGTCAATCCTATAGGAAATCAGTCCTGAATATTCACTGGAATGACTGATGCTGAAGCTGAAACTCCAATTCTTTGTCCACCTGATGCAACAAACTGACTCACTGGAAAAGACTCTGATGCTGGGAAAGATTGAAGGCGGGAGGAGAAGGGAACAACAGAGGATGAGATGGTTGGATGGCATCACTGACTCAATGGGCACGAGTGAACAAGCTCCAGGAGTTGGTGATGGACAGGGAAGCCTGGTGCGCTGCAGTCCATGGAGTTGCAAAGAGTCAGACACGACTGAGTGGCTGACCTCAACTGAATGATAGTAAAAAGCAACCACAGAGGCAAAGATGAAACATCCGAGGCAGAGAGACAAACAATAGAGATTCAGAAGAGAGA
Organism: Raphicerus campestris; assembly: GCA_006410735.1. Classification (NCBI taxonomy): domain Eukaryota; kingdom Metazoa; phylum Chordata; class Mammalia; order Artiodactyla; family Bovidae; genus Raphicerus; species Raphicerus campestris. The sequence continues at coordinate 492,510 of SJYW01008574.1, forward strand.
AAGACGGATATGGAGGATCTCAGATTAATGGAAGATTTAACCTTCAGTGGGAAAAGAAATACCTCATCCTTTGATACAGAAGAGCAGCAGCTAAAATGGCCTATAAATACATTTATGGTAATCAATAGGGCTTCCCAGGTAGCTCAGCTGGTAAAGAATCTGCCTGTAATATAGGAGACTCCAGTTCAATTCTGGGGTTGGGAACATCCCCTGGAGAATGGATAGGCTACACACTCCAGTATTCTTGGGCTTCCCTGGTGGCTCAGATGGTAGTGGTAAAGAATCTGCCTGCAGTGCCAGGGTTCGATCCCTGTGTTGGGAAGATTCCCTGGAGGAGGGCATGGCAACCTACTCCAGTATTCTTATCTGGACAGAGGAGCCTGGCAGGCTACTGTCTGTGGGATCTCAAAGAGTGGGACATGACTGAATGCCTAAAATGGACTATGGATGCATTTATGGTTATGAATATGTCATAAAGTGTTCCATAGAGGCTCTGTTTTCTTTTCTGATAAGTGGGAAATGAGACTCCTTGTTGTGAATTTTTGAAGTTTTTGGGAGAAAGGGAGAGGGAATGCTGAAATGATAATATATCAGTTAGGTCCAGTTGGGAAGCAAAAGCTCTTTTATTCTTTCTGAGAATGAAGGATTTTCCTTCAGGAGATTAGTGGTTTATGCAAATGTTGGAAATGCTGAGAGAATGGAGATCAAGCAGCCAACAGGAAAAATCTCAGCCATCGACTACAAAACAGAAGTTCCAAGAGCAAACATGGAAACTGCTAGATGTCTCAAAAACATTTTGAGAAGAGTTGACTAAATATCTTGGTCTGCTCGAGGACAGTGAGCGATTATGCTGCTGCTGCTGCTAAGTCACTTCAGTTGTTTCTGACTCTGTGCGACCCCATAGATGGAAGCCCACCAGGCTCCCTTGTCCTTGGGATTCTCCAGGCAAGAACACTGGAGTGGGGTGCCATTTCCTTCTCCAATGCATGAAAGCAACAAGTGAATGTGAAGTCACTCAGTTGTGTTCAACTCATAGCGACCCCATGGACTGCAGCCCACCAGCTCTTCCATCCATGAGATTTTTCCAGGCAAGAGTACTGGAGTGGGTTGCCACTGCCTTCTCCAGAGTGATTATGAAATTGCTGCAAATCCTGTGTCAAAAGTACATCTCACAGCAACCACCTCCAGG
>SJYW01008574.1:496738-523125 GCA_006410735.1 Raphicerus campestris
TCATGTATAGATGCGAGAGTTGGACTATAAAAAAACTGATCACTGAAGAATTGATGCTTTTGAACTGTGGTGTTAGAAAAGACTCTTGAGAGTCTATTGGGCTGCAAAGAGATTCAACCAGTCAATCCTATAGGAAATCAGTCCTGAATATTCACTGGAATGACTGATGCTGAAGCTGAAACTCCAATTCTTTGTCCACCTGATGCAACAAACTGACTCATTGGAAAAGACTCTGATGCTGGGAAAGATTGAAGGCGGGAGGAGAAGGGAACAACAGAGGATGAGATGGTTGGATGGCATCACTGACTCAATGGGCACGAGTGAACAAGCTCCAGGAGTTGGTGATGGACAGGGAAGCCTGGTGCGCTGCAGTCCATGGAGTTGCAAAGAGTCAGACACGACTGAGTGGCTGACCTCAACTGAATGACAGTAAAAAGCAACCACAGAGGCAAAGATGAAACATCCGAGGCAGAGAGACAAACAATAGAGATTCAGAAGAGAGAAAGACGGATATGGAGGATCTCAGATTAATGGAAGATTTAACCTTCAGCGGGAAAAGAAATACGTCATCCTTTGATACAGAAGAGCAGCAGCTAAAATGGACTATAAATACATTTATGGTAATCAAGAGGGCTTCCCAGGTAGCTCAGCTGATAAAGAATCTGCCTGTAATATAGGAGACTCCAGTTCAATTCTGGGGTTGGGAACATCCCCTGGAGAATGGATAGGCTACACACTCCAGTATTCTTGGGCTTCCCTGGTGGCTCAGATGGTAGTGGTAAAGAATCTGCCTGCAGTGCCAGGGTTCGATCCCTGTGTTGGGAAGATTCCCTGGAGGAGGGCATGGCAACCTACTCCAGTATTCTTATCTGGACAGAGGAGCCTGGCAGGCTACTGTCTCTGGGATCTCAAAGAGTGGGACATGACTGAATGCCTAAAATGGACTATGGATGCATTTATGGTTATGAATATGTCATAAAGTGTTCCATAGAGGCTCTGTTTTCTTTTCTGATAAGTGGGAAATGAGACTCCTTGTTGTGAATTTTTGAAGTTTTTGGGAGAAAGGGAGAGGGAATGCTGAAATNAACTATGTACTATCTGTTAGCTTATGACAAAAGAAGCCAAGAATATCCAGGTGGGAAAAGACAGTCTCTTCAATAAGTAGTACTGGGAAAGCTAGATAGTCCTATGCAAAAAATTGAAACTGTATCCCCTTTTATATCATATATGAAAATCCACTAAAAATGGATTTAAAAGTTGAACACAAGACCTTAAAGCATAAAACTCTTAGAAGAAAACTGTGGATGATATCCTTGGCACTGATCTTTGCACTGAGTTCTTAGGTTTGGCATCAAAAGCAAAGGCAATATCTAAAAATAAGTGATAATATCAAACTCAAAAGCTTCTAAATAGCAAAGAAACCCATCAATAAAAGCAAATGGCAAATGGCAACCTATGGAATGAGAGAAAATATTTGCAAATCACATATTTGGCATCCTAGTCTGTTTCTGAGTTCCAATTTTTTTTAGGTTCCAAATAATTGAGACATTACAGTATTTATCTTTTTCTGATTTATTTCACTCAATAACCAAAAATATATGAGACTAAACAACTAAATAGCAAAAAAGCAACCCAAATTTTTGAATGAGTATAGAAAGATTCTTCTTTCTTTTGATAAATCTGAAATTAGACTGTAGATGAGAAACACAGGAAGCTTTTCCTTCCAAAACAACAAAAGTAAGTACCAATTAATAGGACAGCCTCCATACAAATTTAACCATGTGCTTGGTCCCCAGAGGTGATAATGTCCTTTATCACTTGAAACAGCTTGCGGGAAATAAAAGCCCCCACAATCCCTTGGAGGAGGACATGGCAACCCACTGCAGTGTTCTTGTCTGGATAATTCCATGGACAGAGGAGCCTGGCAGGCTATTGTCCATAGTGTCAAAGAGTTGGACACAACTGCAGGGACTTAGCATGCACACACCTGTATCACTTGTGTTTTTGAGAAGATCCAAAAGGCTGAAGTAGAGCTGAAGGAGAGGTTTTGTTTTCCAAGCTGGACTCCTCCTATCAAGACTGGAGTGGTGGTACATGAAATTTTTTAGGCTGCTTGAGCAGCAGTGGTAGTATTATGCATGCATGCATATGCTCCTCACACACACACATACATACACATACCCCACATAATACAACTCTGGGCATGCAAACAAAAGTCAGGATACCAATTTCCAGGGAGCAGTGAACAAAAATTTAGACTTCTTGTCTGGTTACTTTAATTCTCTTCTTTTCAGAGTAAAATCTGAATGAAGTGAAAATACCACATCACAAAACCTTGAAATCAGAAGAGATTCTTAACTTTCCTCCTTCATTTTCTTAAAATAAGAATATTTTAAAATATAAAATTAATAACTAAAATGCACATATATGNTTCTTTTCAGAGTAAAATCTGAATGAAGTGAAAATACCACATCACAAAACCTTGAAATCAGAAGAGATTCTTAACTTTCCTCCTTCATTTTCTTAAAATAAGAATATTTTAAAATATAAAATTAATAACTAAAATGCACATATATGCTCATCAACATATTCATACAGATGTGCATAATGGGTAGCTAAAGGATTGGCTAACAAGGATGCCATTGACTTATGTGTGAAATGTCTCTGATAGTGTTTATGATGTACAGTCACTGAAAGGTTGGACGTTTTCAATGTGGCTGAATTTTTTTTTTCCTGGACACTTCAGATCATAAAGACTTCTTGAGAATGCAAACAAAAACCAAGAAACTTGCTCTTGTGCTGCTACTACCACCTCTGATTTTCTGAACCTCTTGGGGTGTCTTATAAACAGAAGTCTCATCTGAAATGGCCAATGTGGAAAATTTGATGTATTATGTAGTGCGTGTTTTACTTGAAAAATATTTTTGTTGTTTGTTAGCATAACAGTTGGGATTTTAAACTGATTTTCCAATCTGTAGGAGATTTTGGTTTTTAAAATGTGGATGTTTATATTAAAGTTGTAGGGACTTTGCAAAAGATTTTTAAAAATTAATATTTTGACCAGATTTTGGAGCTGGAAAACAAACTTTTCTCATTCCTTTTGCTTGGCTACAAAATGTGAACCACTTTAGAGGGTGACCATTCTGCTTCTGATAAAATTCCTGGGAAGTCAGTCCAAGGTCTCTTTCATCCATCTCAGAACTCAACAACCCAGACTACTGAAATTTCTTATTATTGAAGTCATTCCAATTTCTTTTTCCTGTTTTACATTTAATTTGAAGCCTCCTTAGTCTTATAATTCCTAATGTACTTAAATGTGATTATTAAATGATCTTGAATGTAATAAAAATTCCCTTTAAAAAGGTAAGCATTTTAAAGCATTTACCATTTCTCATCTCTTCCTTTCCACCCTATCTTTTGTATATTTCAACANTTAATATTTTGACCAGATTTTGGAGCTGGAAAACAAACTTTTCTCATTCCTTTTGCTTGGCTACAAAATGTGAACCACTTTAGAGGGTGAACATTCTGCTTCTGATAAAATTCCTGGGAAGTCAGTCCAAGGTCTCTTTCATCCATCTCAGAACTCAACAACCCAGACTACTGAAATTTCTTATTATTGAAGTCATTCCAATTTCTTTTTCCTGTTTTACATTTAATTTGAAGCCTCCTTAGTCTTATAATTCCTAATGTACTTAAATGTGATTATTAAATGATCTTGAATGTAATAAAAATTCCCTTTAAAAAGGTAAGCATTTTAAAGCATTTACCATTTCTCATCTCTTCCTTTCCACCCTATCTTTTGTATATTTCAACATATGAGTAAATAATCATAGTTGAAAGTATTACAAAGCTTCATAGTTTACAAAACACCCTTTTATTCATGCTGTCTTTTTCTTGATTCTCCCAAGAACATTGTGATACACAAACAGACAAAGGTTTAATACACTAGACAGGGAAGGAAGAAATCTGGAGGAGGAAGTTATGCTAATGTGCAGTGAAGGGTCAGATAGAACAGGAGATGGATGTAAGAACTTGAATTAAAGGGGTGCTTACATAATTCAGTGGCCAAGCTATATAAGATTGATGGGTCTGCTGAGAACAGTTTCCCTTTTCTGATTCACTAATTTTCATAACAAAATCAAAACCTCTTGTTTTTTGCAGATTCTTGTCTGAATCCCATCCTGACCATGCTGGCACATGAATGCTCAACATACAGGTATGCACACAGACCCTAACATGTGAAATGAACCAGTTATTTGAATTGTGGCTACCAATCACTTTTTGGTCTTCCCCTCTTTCCCCCCAACTTTCTGTACTCTTCTTGCATGTTCTACTGGGTAGGTTGTGGAAAATGAGGAACTCAAACAGACTCATACATTAAAAGCTTAGGGAAAATATTGGCTCCATTAGTCACACTGGTGGTTCAGCAGTAAAGAAACCACCTACCAAAGCAGGAGACAAGGGTTCCATCCCTGGATTGGGAAGATGCCCTGGAGAAGGAAGTGGCAACCACTTCAGTATTCTTCCCTGGGAAATACCAGGGACACAGGAGCGGGGTGTGCTGCAGTCCATGGGGTCATAAAGAGTCAGACAAGATTAGCAACCAAACAACAACAACATCAGAGAAGTCTTTCCCCCATCACTCCCTCTTTTTTTATGGTCACTGCTGAATAGGATTTAAAAGCTGCATATTTGGGGTTCTACTTGAAAATCAGAATTATTTATAAAGTTTATGACTAAAGGATGAATCCATAAACTCAGTCCCTGAATGTTAAAACACTTAGAACTTCCTTAAGCTGTGATGACTACAGTGAGATGAGTTGAGAAAGAGAAGCTCAGCCTTCTCTCCCCAGCAAGGTAGCTACCAGATGACACTGTGCTCTGAACTTATCCTCCCTGCCTCTGTTCTGTTTGTCTCCTGCAGAGCAAGAAAGGTGAAAAGGTTGTTAGGGTTTTGTGGGTCAGATACCCAATGGCAAAATTTACTCCCTCCCCAGTCTTAAAAAGAAAACAGCCTTTTAAAAAAAATTGAAAACTTTAAGAGAAGATTTAGGAACCTTCCAGTTTATGAAACCATCTGGTGCTTTAGAGTTTGCAGGCTGTTTGCTCTGACAGTTCAAAATTTGGACGGAGCATGCCACCACCACCACCACCACCACTCCCCCTTATTGAAGAGTTTGATTTAGTTTCTACATTGATAACTAAGAAGCTAATCTTTTAAACTTATTGGATAACTTGTAAAAATCAGTTGGATTTAGAATACACTTGTTTCTTTTTAAAGGCATTTTTACTGTTTGCTCCATGCTCCATTAAGGAGTCCAGCTGGTGAGCTCTGGTTTCCACTCAGCTTACTTTCCTTGCAGGAACACTGTGAAATTTGGGTTTTGTTTTGGCTGTTGGTGACCTTTGACCCCCTCAGTAAAATGTTTAGGCTGAGGAAGACTGAAAAGAGCTTTCAGATGGGATATTTCCAACCTCTTCCAAACTAAACCAGTTTTCCCCTCAGTCGCTTCAGTCATGTCCAATTTTCTGTAACCTTATGGACTGCAGCCCACCAGATCTTTCCCAACCCAGGGATCAAACCCTTGTCTCAAGTCTCCTGCCTTGGCAGAAGGGTTCCTTACCATAGCGCCACCTGGGAATCCCCTCTTCTCAGTAGCAAACCCTTATACAGAAATGATTTTCAGCCTCTGTGGAGTGTTTTGGTAGAGCATATCAAATCAAAGGCTTGCATAATATGTTTGAAAAATGCACATACACACTGCAAAGCAAAAAACATGTTATCGAAATCAAGAATATCATATTCAAGTGGCCCTACCTTCAGAGTGACTCTATGTGTGTTTTCAGTTTCAAAAGAAAATGGAGAAAGTGAAAGCAGGGTGCATAATTTTTCTCTGCTTAATTTATTTGTAACTGAGCTGAGATATCAATGATCTTGTTATTGCTATTTGATGGGTCCCCAAGGATTCTGGGCATAGGGCAATCTGCCTATTAATTGCCTGCACCTGTGATAATCTTGTACACTTAAGTTACAAGGATGACAAACTTTCATCCACTCCACACTTTTGGAATTCAAATTTACACTTTCTTGGAGGGATAGCATTTCAGGGAAGAATATAAAATGAGAAACAGAGATACTGTGGATTAGCCTTTTAGATATTTTATTCCCAGAAAATTGGTTGTTTTGATAAGATTTTTTCTGTTACAGTATTTGTTGAGTACCCATGGTATGGCTGTCTGCCATTCTCCTAGGTACAATATAATTGTATCTTTAGGTGATAAAATATTTTAGGGATAAGACTATAATTTTTTGCATGTTGAATATGCTTTATGATAACATTAGAACAAGTAGTCTTACATGTACTTCTATGCATGTAAAGGATTTAGTGTATTATGTCAATACTTACTTGACATGTGCATCATTATACATTATCTGATATGCTAAAAACTAAATATTAATCATATCATGAAAAAAGGATTGTATAAAATCAACTATCCTGACAAATTCTTTTTTTTACTTTTACCTTCTTTGTTTCACTTTTTCTTTTCTTGAAATTTTAATTAATTTATTTTAATTGGAGGATTATTACTTGTGATAGTGTGGTGGTTTTTGCCATACATAGACATGAATAACCCATGGGTGCATATGTGTGCCCCCATCCTGAACTCCCCTCCCACCTTCCTCCCCACCCCATCCCTCTGGGTTGTCCCAGAGCAATGGCTTTGAGTGCCCTGCTTCACGCATTGAACTTGCATTGGTTATCTATTTTACATATGGTAATATGCATGTTTCAAAGCTATTCTCTCAAATCATCCCACTCTTGCCTTCTCCCACATAGTCCAAAATTCTGTTCTTTACATCTGTGTCTCTTTTGCTGCTTCACATACAGNCTGTCTCTTATACACATCTTTCACGCATTGAACTTGCATTGGTTATCTATTTTACATATGGTAATATGCATGTTTCAAAGCTATTCTCTCAAATCATCCCACTCTTGCCTTCTCCCACATAGTCCAAAATTCTGTTCTTTACATCTGTGTCTCTTTTGCTGCTTCACATACAGGATTGTCATTACATCTTTCTAAATTCCATATGTATGTGTTAATATACTGTATTGGTGTTTATCTTTCTGACTTACTTCACTCTGTATATTAGGCTTCAGTTTTATCCACCTCATTAGAACTGATTCAAGTGCATTCTTTTTGTATAGCTGAGTAATATTCCATCGTGCATATATACCACAACTTCCTTATCTATTAGTCTGCTGATGGACATCTAGTTTGCTTCCAAGTCCTAGCTATTGTAAACAGTGATGCAAAGAACACTGGGGTACATGAGTCTTTTTCAATTCTGGTTTCCTCAGTGTGTATGCCTAGCAGTGGGACTACTGGGTCATATGGCAATTCTATTTACAGATTTTTAAGGAAGCTCCACACTATTCTCCATAGTGGCTGCACCAGCTTGTATTCCCACCTACCATGTAAGAGGGTTACCTTTTCCCCACACCCTCTTCAGCATTTATTGTTTGTAGACTTTGATGGCAGTCATTCTGACCAGCGTAAGCTGATACCTCACTGTGGTTTTGATTTATATTTCTCTGATATTGAGTGATGTTGAGAATCTTTTCATGTGTTTGTTTATTAGCCATTTATATGTCTTCTTTGGAGAAATGTCTGTTTAGTTCTTTGGCACAATTTTTGATTGGATTGTTTCTCAATGGTGAAAAATGGAAAGTATTTCCTTGAAAATCAGGAACAAGACAAGGGTGCCCACTCTCACCACTGCTACTCAACATAGTTTTTGGAAGTCCTAGCCACAGTAATAAGAGAAGAAAAAGAAATAAAAGGAATCCAAATTGAAAAAGAAGTCAAACTATCACTGTTTGCATATGACATGATCCTCTACATAGAAAACCCTAAATATACCACCAGAAAATTATTAGAGCTAATCAATGAATATAGTAAAGTTGAAGAATATAAAATTAATACACAGAAATTTCTTGAATTCCTGTCCACTAACAATGAAAAAGCAGAAACAGAAATTAAGGAAACAATTCCATTCACCATTGCAATGAAAATAATAAAATAGGAATAAATTTGCCTAAAGAAACAGAAAATCTATATATACAGAAAACTATAAACACTGATGAAAGAAATCAAATATGGCACAAATAGGTGGGAAAATATACCATGTTCATGGATTGGAAGGATCAATACAGTGAAAATGAGTATACTACCCAAAGCAATCTATAGATTCAATACAATCCCTATCAAGCTACTAATGGTATTTTTCACAGAACTAGAAGAAATAATTTTATAGTTTGTATGGAAACACAAAAACCTCAAGTAGTCAAACCCACTTGAGAAAGAATAATGGAACTGGAGGAATCAACCTTCTCTACTTCAGACTATATTACAAAACCACAGACATCAAGACAGTATAGTGAAAGTGAAAGTGAAGTCGCTCAGTCGTGTCCAACTCTTTGCAACCCCGTGGACGGTAGCCCATCAGTCCACTAGGTTCTTCTGTCCATGGGATTCTCCAGGCAAGAATACTGGAGTTGGTTGCCATTTCCTTCTCCAGGGGATCTTCCTGACCCAGGGATCGAACCCCGGTCTCCCACATTGCAGGCATGTGCTTTAACCTCTGAGCCATCAGAGAAGCCCTCAAGACAGTACAGTACTGTCACAAAGACAGAAACACAGATCAATGGAACAAAATAGAAAGCCCAGAGATAAATCCACGTACTTTTGGACACCTTATCTTTGGTAAAAGAGGCAAAAACATACAATGGAGAGAAGACAATCTCTTTAACAAGTGACACTGAGAAAACTGGTCAGCCACATGTAAAAAAAGTGAAACTAAAACACTTTCTAACACCATACATCAAACTAAACTCAAAATGGATTAAGGATCTAAATGTAAGACCAGAAACTACAAAAATCTTAGAGGAAAACATAGGCAGAACACTCTCTGACATAAATCACAGAAAGATCCTCTATGATCCACCTCCCAGAGTAATGAAATAAAAGCAAAAATAAGCAAATGGGACCTAATTCAACTTAAAAGCTTTTGCACAATGAAGGAAACTATAAGAAAGGTGAAAAGGAAGCCTTCAGAATGGGAGAAAATAATAGCAAATGAAGCAACTGACAAAGAATTAATCTCTGAAATATATATGTAGCTCAATAATAGAAAAACTGACAACTCTTTTTTTCCTTGTGTTTTTTTTTTTTCTGGAAATGATGGTGGTAAACTACAATATTATGGAAGTCATGTTCAGGATGTAAAGTTCAAAACAAAAGACCCAGACACTGAATGGTTGAATCATGAGATATGATCTGTACCTTCACTTTGCCTTAACCTGTTGGACATTACGTTAGCACTTAGCCAAGGCAATATTTGTCCTTATGCAATAGTAGCTCTTATTTTGCTACTCACTCTCTGATAAATCTACTTGTTTGGATCTTTTTCCCAACACAGTCAAAGTTCATGTCAAAGTTAGCATGTCAAAGTTCATATAACAGACTGACATAAAAACTGAATTGTGGATCTTAAATAATACCACACAGTTATTTGGAAAGTGGGGCTACTCTACATTGAGCAGATATGATACACTGATCTTTTCAAAAGTGGTTCTGGATCTGACTCATCTGTGATTAAATCTTGGTTACTAGACCTGCATTTCATTTCTTCTTAAACTCCAAAAGTTCTTCAGAGATTTTGATCAATTTCTTTAAACTTACTTTCAGTTAGTCCCTTTAAAATTTACTTTTATTTAGTCCCTTTAGACACAGTATAGACTATGGGGAAATTTTCAACTCCTAGCAAAATGAAATTGTATCCTCTAAAATGGTTCCTTCTTGAACTGCTCAGTGACTGGCTGGCATAAGAAAGCAGGCTGACTTGGGCTGTTTTCTTTCCTACCCTTTTGTAGCAGTAGAAAAGGAAAGGGTTCTGTAAGCTTATTTGAGTGAATACACAGCTAAAGGCTCAAGATTTTAGAGTCACCTTTTGCTCACTCACTTCTCCTTTCCTGTCCTCAGATCCGTCTGTCACCAGTTTTCTCAGATGGTTCCCTCAGAATGTGGGCATTTCCACCTGACTCTGATGTAAAATGCACTCAAAATATCTTTGAGCTTTGACAAACATATCAACTTCAGTTTTTCTAACTAGAAGCAGCAAATAAATTCTGACCTGCGGTTTACTGACTGTGTCTGCCAACTGGGGTTGATCCATGGTTGACATCACTTTTTAGGAAAGTACATTTGAAAACATCACATGATGTGAGTCTCAATTGCAAAGTTTTGGGGATCCTCAGAATCCATCTGTTGCCACAAGTGAGAAATTTAGAAAATCTCTGAAACTCTATATATGCACTTTTGTATACTATTTTATATATAAATATAATTTATATAAGTAAACATATATTTTTATATATAACATATATATAATGTGTATTTATATATATTTGTCCTTTCTTGACAAAGATAAAAATAATACAAATAACCTTTGCAATTTATATATATATATATATATATATTTGTATTTATATCTTTGTCAAGAAAGGACAAAACAAATTCTGTTCAATCTTTCACATGAATGTGTTTGGTCTTTCCTCTTAACCTTCTAAATCAAGTTCTAGTTTTCACTCTAAATTGAGTGGAATCCAGACCAAGTTTGTTATTCTCCCCAAGCTGATTAACTATTTCATCATGGGGTCATCTTCATGTGATTTTTGACCTCTAAATTTCACCAGAGCAAAGTCACAGTTTTCCTTAAAACTCACTAGAGTCTGCCAGCCTTGGCCTCTTGGTCATTTATTTGACATTTTATACTAACTTTGCCTTTCTGGGTTAGTGAACACACATGTCCGGAGAAGGCAATGGCACCCCACTCCAGTACTTTTGCCTGGAAAATCCCATGGATGGAGGAGCCTGGAAGGCTGCAGTCCATGCGGTGGCTACGAGTCAGACACAACTGAGCGACTTCCCTTTCACTTTTCACTTTCATGCATTGGAGAAGGAAATGGCTACGCACTCCAGTGTTCTTGCCTGGAGACTCCCAGGGACAGGGGAGCCTGATGGGCTGCCGTCTATGGAGTCACACAGAATTGGACATGACTGAAGCAGCTTAGTGGCAGCAGCGGTAGCAGACCACACATATCCTTGTTCTTCTGCAATATTGTGGTAAAAGCCTCAGCCAGTGGTTTTCACAGGGGTGAGGAAACTGTACTTTTATTACTAGAGTGAACTCTGGGGCCTGGTAAAATATAGACTGAAGAAAAGAAGACATGAACAATCCAGAAACTTTGGCCTTTGACCCAGAAATATATATTGATGGGTCTCTGGCTCAATCTCCACAACAACTCTTAGCACAATAAAACTGACTACCATGAGTTTTTCTCAAATGTTTACACTGTAGTTTCTTAACCACATGTGAACACAATGGAAGCACTTAGAAATAATCTTTGGATTATTCGTTGTCCCATTTCAATAAGGTGAGCCAAGGTGTAGGTGACACGGTGCCTTGAAATGCCCCAGCTATGCTTCACTTCTGTTTCCCAAATCTCACGGCAAAATGCTTCTTGCCTTGTGGCCCACACTCATCTGGAAATATTTTAGGAAGGGATTTCTGGAAACACAGTTTCAGCTCATCTTAAAGCAGACAAAAAGAAAACAGACAATTAATATTTGATGAATGAGGGAACAAATGAAAAATTGAATTAATCACCTTTAAGAATTAACTGCCATGAATTTCAGATATCTGAATTGTCAGGGCTCTTCTTTTCCCTAGGGAAATTAATATCTCCTTTGCTGGAAAATATACTTATTACTATTTTTTTTTTATTTGCTAGCATCAAGTCTCTCACCTTCTATCTTCCATTAAACATCATCTCAGCCCATTCACTAGAACTTATGTTTCCAACAGCCTCAACTCATTTATCTATGTCATGGAAGCAGCACTGCCCTAGATTAACCAGGCATCACTTTCCTGATGTTTTGATTATTCTAAATGTCTATCTCAACATGCAAGAGTAATCAAGTAGCATTTATAGAAAGGGTTTAGGAAGAGATAAAAGATAATAAAGGCTGTATCTTGTGTAATGGAGCATGTGATGTTAACTTCTTCCGATAATGAAAACGAGGAGGCAAGGAGAGATAAAGAAAATAAAGATTAGCTGCTTTCCCTCACCCTGGGCCTCAATTCTAATACATTTATAATAATCCACCATCTATCAGGGTAAAGATAAATATTCAAAATTAAGAGATAAGTTATCATTTTTCATTAATATTAAATGATTTCCCAGCATTTGCCAATTTGGATATAGGAGGTTAATTCATTAAGAATAATTATAAAAGTGACTCATGATGAATTGTTTGGTGCCAAAACATAGCAGGGATGTGTGTCAGGCATTCCCTTATAACCAATGATTCTCAAACTAGCAAGAGAAGAATCACCAGAGGGACTTTTTAAAGCATAGATTGCCCGACCCCATCCCTAGAGTTTCTGATTCACTGGGTCTGTGCTGGGCCAAGAATTGCATTTTGAACATATTCCCAAATGATACTGATTTGCTCCTCGTCTGAGAATTGAGCTTTGAGAAACACTGTTAGAAAAATCTCCGCCGTAAAGAGGGCGGAGAGTCTGTACCTTATTTGTCAGGATCACTTAACGGTATGTCTTGCAGGTACCTACAATTAACTCCACAATTAACATGCTTATTATCACAAATGGCTAAACACTAAGCTATGTGTCAAATCATTGCTTCACACAACCTTAAGTTAAAGCATCTACTGTATGTCTTGTTATCCAGCCAATACAGAAAGTCGAGCCAAGCATTTAAAACCCTGTTTAAATAGACACAGTTGCTATATCTAATCAACACAGCAGCAGGGCTTGCCAAAAACCTATAAAACTAATGGATTTGCAAGAAAATTACATCACCTTCAAATCAATGCTAGTAACACAGGTGGCATTTATAAAAAGTAAAGAAATTGACATTAACACAGCCCATCTTTGCTGCCTGCCAATGAGTACTCCAGCTTTGTTGAGGAAAGATCGACTTTCTTCCAAGAATTATATGTAAATACACTGACTTAAATCTTTCCAAAATAGTGTAGTAGAAAGAAGCAGAGACTGTTCTGAAATGTGTCAATTGATAAGTTAAGAATATTTAGGTCTAAGTTTTATAGGGCTGTCCTTATCTAGCAATGGGCAAATGGTCTTCAAAATCAAGGATTCTTTCCCTATTGAAAAAATAAATAAAAGGATTAACCATCTAACTCTCATTTTCCTTGCTTCATCACCAAAGAGGCCCATAGAAATTATAGTGCACTATGTAATGGAAAAGCAGCTGAAGACTCAAACCTGTGGCTGCAGGCATAACCTCTGCTCTGGGGACCTTCATTTACTTAGCAAATGGAATTAAAATTCTGATCAGTGATATAAAAGGTTTATAAGGGAGGAAATTGTTGTGTGGTCACATTGGCTGCCTTAATCCCTTTCAGTTTGTGCTGCCCACCTTGTTTGGAAACCAATCCACAAAGAATTACTTTCACCTTGAAAACTCCAGATTCATGTGAAGCTTAGAAATAAAGCTCTCTGGGAAATGCTTTCCTGGATAATCCCAGAGAAATAGGAGGCATGTGTTAGAAGTGTGCACACACACACACATACACACATGAATATGCACTTGTGCATGCTTACACACCATCATCATAAAATACCTATATGAAGTCAACATTTTCCAGGAAGAGATACTGCCTACTATAAATGAAATTGATTATAAATGATTATAAATCTACTCAAGCATAGAAATGGCTTATATTCTACTGATTGAGCTGCACAAATATTCTATCCAAATGACTGGATAGTGACACAGACTATTTAGATTATTTGGGTTTAGAAGTATCTGTGTTGTCTACTAAAAATGCTATGTTATCTCCTTTGGGGCGGGGGGAGAAACAGGGAGAGAAACTCAAAAACCTGTTNACTCTACTGATTGAGCTGCACAAATATTCTATCCAAATGACTGTATAGTGACACAGACTACTTAGATCATTTGGGTTTAGAAGTATCTGTGTTGTCTACTAAAAATGCTATGTTATCTCCTTTGGGGGAAAAAAAAAACAGGGAGAGAAACTCAAAAACCTGTTATACAGTGGAAGACCAAATAGATAATGGTCCATTTTATTATAAGTTTTGGTATCTTATATAGTTCATTTTTCACATGGAGACTACAGACATCAAGAGAATGTGTGAGCAATAATCAAGATAAAGACACTTATGTATATGAAAGTTATTTTAGAAAGGTGGGTTTTAAGAAAGGACATCACAAATATCAGTTCAATTCAGTTCAGTCACTCAGTCGTGTCCTTGCGACCCCATGAATCGCAGCACGCCAGGCCTCCCTGTCCATCACCAACTCCTGGANGTTCATTTTTTACATGGAGACTACAGACATCAAGAGAATGTGTAAGCAATAATCAAGATAAAGACACTTATGTATATGAGAGTTATTTTAGAAAGGTGGGTTTTAAGAAAGGACATCACAAATATCAGTTCAGTTCAGTTCAGTTCAGTGACTCAGTCGTGTCCTTGCGACCCCATGAATCGCAGCATGCCAGGCCTCCCTGTCCATCACCAACTCCCAGAGTTCACTCAGACTCAAGCCCATAGAGTCAGTGATGCCATCTAGCTATCTCATCCTCTGGCATCTCCTTCTCCTCCTGCCCCCAAACCCTCCTAACATCAGAGTCTTTTCCAGTGAGTCAATTCTTTGCATCATAAATATAATTAGCTACAAATATTTTTTTAAAGCACAGTAGGAGATCAGTCAAGGTAGAGTAAGAGGACATGGAATTCACCTCCTTCCATGAACAACTTTAAAAATACATCTACATGTGGAACAATTTTCACTGAAAACTAACTAGAAACTGTCAAAAAGACTCTTGTACATCAAAAGCTGCAAGAAAGATTCACACATAATCAGGTAAGAAGAGAAGAAAGGCAATGCAGACAGGACCTGTGTCCCTGGGAGGAAATCTAAAGAAAAGAGAGAGTATGTGCGTGGAGATGCCCCTCTCACCCTCCTCCCATCCCCGCTACCCTCACCTCCGTGAGGGGGGAACAATGAGAGCTGCAGATTGGGTGCTTCCATCCTGGGTTCCTACACTTGGGAGAGGAGTCACCTTGTTTGGCTGAAGGACTAACAGGAGGGCTGTGGGAAGCTGGAGGAGTGTGTGGGGGCTGGTTTGCCCCCAAGGCAGAGCAGAGAGGGTGGAGAGAGGACTGCTCTAGAGACTCACTGGTTTCTGCCTACCACCTCAACAGAAGTCCCATCCAAAGCCAAATAAGTGCTGCAGCCCTGCTCATTCTGCATCCTAGTGCAGCACTGGATCTAGGGTGGCCAGACTGGGGAGAAAGCCAGCCCATGGGCTTTCTCAGAGGCAACTTGATCTCTTGGGGGCTGAGCCCAGGAAGAGCAGCTATGGCCATTGTTGGTGCTTATTCAGAAAAGTCATTCGAAGCAGCCCAGAACTCTACTACGACAGATGCCCCAGTGTATGCCAACAGTTGATGGGAGCCCCACCTGCCTTACAGCATGGCTCCACAACAGGGCAAGTGTGGTAGAGGCTGGGCTCAAAGATTGGCTGCAAGGAGCAAAGGGAACTTGCACTCAAGGCTCTGTCTGAGCAAAGGCAGAGAAACAGCTGGGGGCACCTGCACAGGCAGTTGCATCAGAAAGTGCTTAGGCTTCTGTCTGTGGCTGATGTGAGCAGATAACCTGCACGGGCCTCCTTGCTGAGGTTCTCGCACATCTGGGGCAAGGGCCCCAGTCCTAGGAAAGGGGAAGGCATTCACTTAAAGGGAACAGGGCCACCATGCGTGGGCTCCACCGTCAGGGCTTCTTCTCCAGCAGCTTGGGATCAGACCCCACCCCAAAAGGGTAGTAAGGGCCACTGAGCAGGGGAGAAGTCCTACCTTGCACCTGTCTCTGCTCTAGCCCCTCCATCTCCAGCCCCACCACCTGCCAAGGTGATACCTGCCAGGATACCCTGCGATAAGATGTGACTTGCATCCATGTCAACGTAGCTCTCCCACCAGAGGCGTGAGCACACACAGTTCGTGTCGGGACACCCCTTCAAGACCACGTTAGGTAACTGCTTCACCTAAACTCAGAGAGGCAGAGAAAGTTGCACAACATGAAAAGGCAGAACCATTCTTAGTTGAACAAGAGAAAAACTCTGGGGGAGAAATAATAAAACAAACAATTTATCAGACAAAGAAGTCAAAGCATTGGTAATCGAAATGTGAACTGCATTAGGGAAAAGAATAAATGAACTCACTGAGAACTTTAACAATGAACTTGAAAAAAGATAAAGGAAATCTCACTCAGAAATGAAGAATATAATAACTGAATATATAATTATGTGAATGGTCCCCTCTAGAGCAGTCCTTGGCCATCATGGTAGCCTTGGGAGAAGAACATTTTAACATGTGAGAGAGAAGACTGAGTAAAATACTTAATTGAAAGAATAAATATAAAGAACCAGCATTTGCTAAATGAATATGTTCAACTGTTTTTATTTATTAATACACTGCTACTGCTAAGTCACTTCAGTCGTGTCCGACTCTACGCAACCCCATAGATGGCAGCCCACCAGGCTCCTCCGTCCCTGGAATTCTCCAGGCAAGAATATTAGAGTGGGTTGCCATTTCCTTCTCCAATTAATACACTCGAGTCTTTATATTTAGTATGATTCTGAATATTTAAAAGANACCCCATAGATGGCAGCCCACCAGGCTCCTCCGTCCCTGGAATTCTCCAGGCAAGAATATTAGAGTGGGTTGCCATTTCCTTCTCCAATTAATACACTCGAGTCTTTATATTTAGTATGATTCTGAATATTTAAAAGAACCCAACACAATTACCAATAACTGCCTATGGATAATATTTCTGTGTGTGCATTTGAACATGGGACATAAAGCATGTATCACATTTAAGTGTGTGGCTTAGCTAGTGTTTTTCAGGTTGTTAGTATGTCACCACAAAGCAACTTGAAGACTAAAGGAGCGATAATAGTTTTCATCAACGATGTTCACACAGTTCAAGTAAAGACACAGATGGAAAACATTCCAATTGCAAAATGTTAACAGGCAATATTGAGAGGACAAAGGAAAATTAAGTTGAGCAATGAGCTATTTCTAATTTTGGTTGCCTTAAATCCTGAATTTTCTTTATTACCATGAGGCTGTGGTTACTTCTTAAATGAGTTTTGGCCTGAAGTATCCTAAAAGTAGGTTTTCAATTTGATGAAAAAAGTTTGCTTTTGTAAAAAATAAAAAGGAGCCATCGTTAGTATAAATGATACAAGGTCTTTGTTATCCTTCCGTTCTTCCTGATGTCCTTTTTATACACTTTTTTGCACAATGGCTGCAAGCCCATCATCTTAGTCAAATGTGACAGTCAATGGGCCAGAGTGACATGATAAAACAAAGTTCCACTTTTAATATACTAGATTATAAGCTTCTTGAGGGCAAGGACCAATTTTATTTGTACCTCCAGTATCTAATATACTGTCTCTCAAATAGTAAAAGAGAATTGCTTTTTTGAATGAATGCATGATATTTATATGATTGACTAATATTCATATATACACAGAACACTGTGAAATATACGTACAAATAATATTATTCTGTTTATTTTTTAATCTGTGATTCTGGAAGTGTTAGGATGTTATTTCTAGTCCTGCCTTGACAGTGTGAACAATGGTAGTTACAATGCCAGATTTGGATTATTTTGGCTTTTGATCATTTGGATTCTTGATATGTATTTCTAAATTGTAAGTTATCTTGTGATAGTCTTTTAAAAGCCTTAGAAGCTTTTTGAATTTTCTTCATTTTCTTTTAAAATGCCTTTTTTTTTTTTTTAACATGGTCTGGGCTTTGAGAAACATCTCTATCAGTAATTAATAAAGACAGAGACATATGAAGCAACTTTTTCCACAAGAGTTATTATAGATATATCACTTGTGACAGCTTTTTGGGTCCCCTATAAATTCCTGTCTCACCAAAAGAGTTATCAATCTCACACGCGTCATGAGAATCTACCAAACTCAGATTGCTATGTTTTTTGTCAATTTAAGCTTATTTATAGAACAGCAAGCACTGTAGGTTAAAAAGAAAGCTATCCCACAGGGAGGATCTCTTCAACTGAAGAAACCCTGTTTCAGTATGACTTTCCATGGTCTATCGAACTGAAATAGCTTAGCAGTAGCTATACAAGTCTGGTGTATCCTTTTCCTTCTAAGACTTGCATTTAAGGAGAACAGAAGAGCTTCTTTTAACATGAACTTTATCATAACCAATAAAGGATTAATATGGGGGAAAGAAAGCTACTTTGTGGAATGAACAATTAACAGTGTGGCATTTGTTCTGTAAATATTTATGGACATCCACTCACATGTCAAGAAATTTGCAGCTAAACGATACAACATTCACCTTTGGGCCGCACATTGCATGAAAAGTAAGTAATGTGCACCTATAATTGTAAACTACTAAATGGGATTGCTTCTTCCCCATCGTATTTTTAACCTTATCTAGAAGCAATGTGATGAAGGGGTCTTCATTCTGATCTTTCTTCATCATAATTCTATGACTGACTTCTCTTGTTGTCTGTGAAACACTGGCTCTATTAGGGTGTGAAATCCTCCATGATAATACTGGAAAACTCTTAATCTCTGCAACTGCAGTTTGTCAACTTTCATTCCTATACCCTTTATACCTCTATTAGTCACAATTCCTCACTCATATCATTGTGGTAAATCTTTTGATTCCTAATTGATTCTGCCTTACATCTAAGGCATGTCTGTAACCACTGAGAGTTACAATATCTTTTCTGTATTTTGAAATGTCTGTATAAGCATCCCAACTTCAAGTCTGTGATGTGTAGAGATTTATAAATCGCCTAAAATTAAGATGAAATAAAAATAACTCTTGAGATGAAAGCTCAAGGTCATTTATCACATGGTTTTCCTTTGATCCAATAGAAAGTTCACTTCCTTCTTCACTCCTTCCCAATTCCATACTCTTCCTCCACTGCAGCTGCAGAAGTTAAAAGATAGACCAGACCATCTTGAAACAATGCTTTTGAACTCATATATAAAGCAAGCCCCCTTCTCAGGTCAGTTTCTATTCACTAATTAAGGCAAAAGAGTTCTTTTCTATAAGGCTATCAGCTAAACCCCAAAATGTGTGAATTTTAAAAATGTGTTTTCCATAGCATTTATTGGAGAAGGAAATGGCAACCCACTCCTGTATTCTTGGGTGAGAATTCCATGGACAGAGAAGCCTGGCAAGCTACAGGCCATACAGTTCATGGGGTCACAAAGAGTCAGACACAGCTGAGCAACTAACATCTTCACTTTCACAGTATTTATTCATATTACCACTAAAGTACTTACCATTCCACTGTTACTTACCATTCCTAATTCTGTGCATCTTCTTCAAGAAATTATACCTTCCTGAATCTTGGTGTCTCAGATAGTAAAGAATCTGCCTGCAATGCAGGAGACCCAAGTTCGATCCCTGAGTCAGTCAGGAAAATCCCTGGAGAAGGGCATGGCAACCCACTCCAATATTCTTCCCTGGAAAATACCAAGGACAGAGGAGGCTAGCAGGCTAGAATCCATGGGGTTGCAATGAGTCAGCCACGACTGAGCAACTAACGTTTCACTTTTCTTTTGTCCAAGAATTTGTACCCTTCTTGAAAGCAGAGGGGATATCTCTGTATTTGCCTTCCTTTTGCCCAGTTCTGTGACGGATACATTGTAGGTATCAGTAATAGGACTTATAAAAGAAATAAATGAGTTAATTTAAAACATTGCTTCCTGCAAAAAAAAAAAAAATCTGTATTACTGGGTTTTGCAGCTTAACTTTTCATTCATTCCTTTTACCTAAGGGATAATTAGCAACTAAAAGGGAAAGGGCAAATGCTTATTTTTAATTTAAAAATCATGCTGTGATGAAAGATAAGAGAAAGCAATTTGAATATCACTGTAGGGCTCAGGACACAGACCCAGTTCAGACAATAAAATGTCTTCATATTTTGTACCTGGCATCCAAGCAAATGTGAAGACTAGAGGACCAAATGTCCCACTTCCCTCAGCTCCTGACAAAATTGTCCAGATCACACTGTCATGGAGCTGCACAGACCCATCCAAGTTAACCAGTGACAAAATGACCATCTGCTTGGTCAAAAGTTGGTAAGTACAGGATATGCTGCTCTCCCACTGATAGCCTTTACATTGCATTGATTAAATCAGTGCATTTTTAAAGAATGTATAATCTTTCCCACCATTTTCCTCATTCTTACAATGTGTTGAAAGACACATGACTTGGCATTTAAACCTATCTAAATATGGTGATGAACAGTTTGAAACAAAGAGTCAATGTAATATTGCTTGCAGCTTGGGATAAATATTTTCTGCAAATATGAAATCCTACTTCAAGTGGGAGAAGAATATTTTAGAATAATGTCAGCTGAGTTATGTTGGCGGATACTAGCTTTGTTTCCAACTGGTGACATAAATGAGCAGATTTAGTCCTGTCACTGGTACCTTGACATAAGACATAATACTCTATGAAGAACTTAGCACTTGGAAGCATGTATTTTAGAATAATAATATTAAACCTTACCTTTAAGGATGTTATAATACTTGGAGGTTTGTGGAACATGTGACTCTGGAGGTATATGAATATATTGAGAGCTCTTCACATGACGGGCACTGACCAGCTTATGTCTCACTCACAGTTCAGTCCACAAATACCAAAACAAGTACAAAAGAAATCTCCAGCACCATTAGATACCTTTTATGGCAGTCTTTGGACTGATGCTCTAAATATAATTTAAATATATTTACTGCCTTTGGATTCTGAAGGAAATGTTTAAGCATTTTTAGATTTTAATAGTTTTTGTGATTCATACATGGTTGTTTTTTAAATTCTCTCTTTGCACTTTATATATAAACAGTTCTACCTATGTACATATTATAGACAGCTAGAAATAAGAATAGGCTGGTCTTGGGAATAAGCATAATCTTCAAGTTGGGAAGTGTATTATTATTGATGCATGAATCTGTGAAAATTAAGTTCTAAAGAGTGTACTAAAAATGTGTAAGGGGGAAAGTATCTGAAGGGCTTTTCGGGCGGCTCAGTGGTAAAGAATCAGCCTGCCAATGGAGGAGCCACAGGAGTTGCGGGTTCTATCTCTGGGTCTCGCATGGAGAGAGGAGCCTGGCAGGCTACAGTCCATGAAGTTACAAAAGAATTGGACATGACTTAGTGAGTAAACAGCAATGTGGAGTGCAGGGTCTTAGTTCCCCAACCAGAAATTGAACCCACACCCCTTGCACTGAGAGTGCAGAGTCTTAACCACTGGACCACCGGGAAAGTCCCAGTTTGAGGTGTTCTTGACTTTCTTTATGAAAATGGGAAAAGATGTTTATCTATAAAGAATGACAATGGAGGAGTCAAGTAGAAGATTTGAAAAGAGGTTGACTAGTTGATGGAAAGAAGAGGAAAAGGAGCTGATAAGGAGAGGACTGCTCATTGACACCCAAGTCCAGGTGGGATGCCTTAGAATGGTGGCTAGGCATAGAATTCTCAGGCTAGGCTAGAACTCAGATCTGATGTTTAGGTTTGGGGAGGGGTCTAATGAAGATGTAATAGAGCAACACTATTTGCCAACTTATGTGAATGTCAAGATGCTTGGAACTGTTCTGAGGGGCAGAATCCATATCATACCTTGTGGCATAGGAGACACCCTGGGATAAGTGGTTAAGAATTTGGATATTGCTCCTGTGGAGGAAACCATGTGTCTTCCACAGTAGAGACACACTCAGATGATCTCAGAAGAGTTATAGCTGAGTATAACCTGGCTACCCTTTCCTAAGACACATGGCCCACAAGCCTTTCTTAGGAAATATCCATTGTTTCTATAAGCAGGTAAGGACCATTTGATCTTCATATCAGCGAGTTGTTTATCAGCATCATATTAACTCATGACATCTGGTCTAGTAATATTTTTAACTTTGAGGATGAAGCTTT
This sequence comes from Raphicerus campestris, assembly GCA_006410735.1. Lineage (NCBI taxonomy): Eukaryota > Metazoa > Chordata > Mammalia > Artiodactyla > Bovidae > Raphicerus > Raphicerus campestris. The sequence continues at coordinate 518,856 of SJYW01008574.1, forward strand.
GTAAAAAATCATTTTCCACTGTGTATCAGTCTTCTATTCAGAGATATATATACTCATTTATACCGGGTTGTATACTTCGTTTTCTGTTATGAAGTTATACTTCAAATTTGTATTTTTGTCTGCTTTTCTTAAGCACATTTATAAAATGGATTACACTCACCTTTTTCTTTTTCAGCAAAAGGCAGTATCCTTGAAAGAGACAGGAAGAGAGAACTGAAGGACCAGAGGAGTCTAATTTAGCATCCCAGTTTTCCTGCTTACAGTGGATATCATCTCATCAGCCATGTAACTTCTCAAGCCTCAGATTTCTTTCTTATATAGAAAAGAAGATTTGGCTAGATATTATATTTTCCAGTTCTAAGATTCTTTATAAGATAGAAATCTTACTTTCTCGTGGTCAATTTGAAGTGTAGCATTAAAGTCAAACAGCCAAGAACATCTGCAATCAGGGTAGGTAGCAGGCTGTGCCCATGTGTTCTAGAAGCCTAATACCAATGCTGGAGTTTCACACTGCAGCAGCATAATCATTCCTACCAGCATGTTCCATTAAAGCTTGACTTACTGCCAGGGAATTCACCTGCTGACACAGTAAAACTCCTAACTGGAAGCATTAACATTGCAATGTCAGATNACCAATGCTGGAGTTTCACACTGCAGCAGCATAATCATTCCTACCAGCATGTTCCATTAAAGCTTGACTTACTGCCAGGGAATTCACCTGCTGACACAGTAAAACTCCTAACTGGAAGCATTAACATTGCAATGTCAGATGGGGAAAAAAAATTATTCATAAATTCCACAAACATGCACTGCTTTATTTGGGGTCCTGGTTGCAAACTCATTATTTATGCTGTGTACAGTAGGCCATCAACATATCCCACTGGGAAATTAGTTTGCAATTTAGAATCGTTTCAAAGTACAAGTGATTCTCAAGTCATTTTCTGAGGTTAAATGAGAACTCTTATTGCTTTCCGTGGGCTCTGAGGGAATTTTTACTCCATGTGTTCCCTCCTCCCCCAGCTTCAGCTATACTGTCTTGATTTTACTTTCTTAAATGCACTTTAGTGCTAAATCTCTTATTTTTTTTTCCTCAAGTTTTGAAAGCCAAGAAATGGGATGGTATTTGTTGCATTTTCTTGCTTGCGGGGACAGTTTAAGTACCTCATTTTTGATTACTGCTTTTATTCTTCAAAGACCCCTCCTGAGAGATTTCCAAGTTCTCCGTGAATGCATTGCGTAGCTAACATAGCAGTCATGGGGGAAGACTGGATGGCATCCACTTTAGGGTGCATTGAGTCCGAGTCATAGTGCCACTCCCACTTCGGCTCCTCACTCTGGGGGTCATGCCATTGGACAGGCCTGAATCCAGGGAAATAGGCTGAGAGCAGGAGACATTAGTCTCAGAATTCCAGGTAATGGACACTGGAGGGTCAACCTTGCTTAAGGGTTTATGAGCCCATAAGGGTGGAACAAATTATTGAGATAAAACGCATTCATTCCACTGACCCTTTTTTATGTTAACACACCCCTTTATTTGATTATTTCCTTTAGAACCTCCTTAAGCATTTTTAAACTTTATTTTACTGCTCAGTCAGTTCAGTTCAGTTGTCTCTCAGTCGTGTCCGACTCTGCGACCCCATGAATTGCAGCACGCCAGGCCTTCCTGTCCATCACCAACTCCCGGAGTTCACTCAGACCCACGTCCATCAAGTCGGTAATGCCATCCAGACATCTCATCCTCCGTTGTCCCCTTCTCCTCCTGCCCCCAATCCCTCCCAGCATCAGAGTCTTTTCCAATGAGTCAACTCTTCGCATCAGGTGGCCAGAGTACTGGAGTTTCAGCTTTAACATCATTCCTTCCAAAGAAATCCCAGGGCTGATCTCCTTCAGAATGGACTGGTTGGATCTCCTCACAGACCAAGGGACTCTCAAGAGTCTTCTCCAACACCACAGTTCAAAAGCATCAATTCTTCGGTGCTCAGCTTTGTCACAGTCCAACTCTCACATCCATACATGACCACTGGAAAAACCATAGCCTTGACTAGATGGACCTTAACTGTGGGCATATCCTCTGTCTTATCCACAGTCTAGGAGACTTGATCTCAGACCATCTAGTAAATCGTTTGTAACCCAATCTTATCCTTGGGGAAATACATAGCATTACTTTAACCGTGCCATTTTAGCCTTATCATTCCCAGAAAGTAGCAAATAATCCGTGGTGTGGAGATCTCATAAAAAAAATTGTTTTCTCCTTTCTGAAATGCCAATATTACTAGCTATTAGGCTGATATTATTAGCTATAAAGAACAAAAATCAAAATAGAAAATAAAGCAGAGTTGCTAAGCCACATCAAAGGGCTTCTCTCTTCCAATAAGGAACACTAGAGTTTATCTGAAACCAAAATTTCAACATCTCTCTAATGCATTGGGAGAATCTTTCCATAGGCTCAGACCAGAAAGTATATAAACCAAAGAGATTGAGTGTTTAGTTTCAAAAAACATGACATCAACATTTTAAACATAGACACTACACACAAGGAGTGCAAAGAAACAATGAAAGCCAGAGATCAACAGAGTAAATATCACCTAGAAATACTAACAGTCTTAAAGGTCAGAAATCCTTAGTTCAACAAAAAGACCCATCCATTAAAAGCAGTCAATTACAAGTAGCACACTATGAGTCCTCTTTAAAAGCAGATGTTATTCAGTGAAAAGCTATTAGCTATGCGTTTTAGAAGTAAGTAAATAGAGCAGGTAACAAATAGAGACTGAAACTTGAAGAAAAGGAAATCAAAAATTAAGTGCATTTGGAACCTCTTAATATTGAACATCTAAGGCACTGGAGAAAATCTTTGTTCCATGGGTATAAATCCAGGAGTGTCAGTATGCTCAAGCTCTTTTATTGCATGGAAAAAACAAAAATGATTCACTAGTTACAATATTTTGAGTTAGCTTCCTGGCTGAAATTGTTTTAAAAGGTCTTCCTTGATTATGGATAATTCAAGTCTTTCTCTACTGCTATTAGAAGATGAACATGCATCCAAAATGATCCCCTTTTCCTTCAAGATTTGAAGGAAGCATGTTTTGGTTGGTTTTCTAGTGTTTTTGGTGGTTTTTTTTTTTTCTTTTCTCTTTCTAAATGTTATATAGACTTTATAATTTGTTAGCACTTATGCTCAACTCAGGGGTTTCCCAGGTGGCACTAGTAAAGGAGTCCCCAGTACAGGAGATGTAAGAGATGCAGGTTCCTGGGTCAGGAGGAACCCCTGGAGGAGGCATGGCAACTCACTCCAGTATTCCTGCCTGGAGAATCCCATGACAAGAGTTGCTTGGCAGGCTATAGTTCATAGAGTCACAAAGAGTCGGACACTACTGAAGAGACTTGGCATGCACACACACAACTCATCTTGGCCTTTGCTTGGTAAAATAACAGGTTAGACAGATATGATACCTGGCATATTGAAGCTTAACATCTCTTAATCTGTAAGAACTCTTGAGTGGTTGGTATTTATAAAGACTTCTTTTGTCACCAACAATTCTTTTTTCTTAAACTTTCATATTATTATTTCAGATAATACTTTCTGATAATATACTAATTTCAGATAACTGCTTTCAGATAACATGCTAATTATTTATCATTAAAGCCCCAAATCTTCTTATATTTATGGAGATAGGCGAAATCCTTTGAAACTTTCCAACTCTCCAAGGTAGTATCTTATCATTGGCAAATTCAGACATTCTTACATGTTTAATGTTTCATGAGATAAGTAATTTATTAATAACATCATCAGACAATGTGGCAAAAAAGCAGTAGGATACACTCTGTGGCTTTTCTGTTTTCATAGCATTATTTGAGCAAGAGAAGAACTCATTCTCTAGAAGTCAGATTCCACTTCCAGCTTCTCAAAGCTGTAACCTACTTTGATTCTGTAATAGAGCCTTTCTGGAAGGTCTGACATAAATTACCAACAAAAGGAGATTAATATATATTTTTCTCCTTTCTCCCCAAAATGTTAACTTTTGCTGAGATGTCTTTCTTTCTTTCTTTTTTTTTTTTTGAGTGCTGTTGATATTTATTGACACCAATGCTAGACAAGCTAAGTTACTATTTAACTGAAACAAATATTGGTGCAATTTCCTTCCTGGAGAAGGTAGACACTCAGCTCATGAAACTAAGGTCAAGCAAAGACTGGATTGTCAAGCACCAACTAAGGGTTAAACTTCATGAATATAAAAATTGCTAAAGGCAAAAGGTTATGTTTTTTTTTTTT
>SJYW01008574.1:528432-551859 GCA_006410735.1 Raphicerus campestris
ACGGGCACTGACCAGCTTATGTCTCACTCACAGTTCAGTCCACAAATACCAAAACAAGTACAAAAGAAATCTCCAGCACCATTAGATACCTTTTATGGCAGTCTTTGGACTGATGCTCTAAATATAATTTAAATATATTTACCGCCTTTGGATTCTGAAGGAAATGTTTAAGCATTTTTAGATTTTAATAGTTTTTGTGATTCATACATGGTTGTTTTTTAAATTCTCTCTTTGCACTTTATATATAAACAGTTCTACCTATGTACATATTATAGACAGCTAGAAATAAGAATAGGCTGGTCTTGGGAATAAGCATAATCTTCAAGTTGGGAAGTGTATTATTATTGATGCATGAATCTGTGAAAATTAAGTTCTAAAGAGTGTACTAAAAATGTGTAAGGGGGAAAGTATCTGAAGGGCTTTTCGGGCGGCTCAGTGGTAAAGAATCAGCCTGCCAATGGAGGAGCCACAGGAGTTGCGGGTTCTATCTCTGGGTCTCGCATGGAGAGAGGAGCCTGGCAGGCTACAGTCCATGAAGTTACAAAAGAATTGGACATGACTTAGTGAGTAAACAGCAATGTGGAGTGCAGGGTCTTAGTTCCCCAACCAGAAATTGAACCTACACCCCTTGCACTGAGAGTGCAGAGTCTTAACCACTGGACCACCGGGAAAGTCCCAGTTTGAGGTGTTCTTGACTTTCTTTATGAAAATGGGAAAAGATGTTTATCTATAAAGAATGACAATGGAGGAGTCAAGTAGAAGATTTGAAAAGAGGTTGACTAGTTGATGGAAAGAAGAGGAAAAGGAGCTGATAAGGAGAGGAGTGCTCATTGACACCCAAGTCTAGGTGGGATGCCTTAGAATGGTGGCTAGGCATAGAATTCTCAGGCTAGGCTAGAACTCAGATCTGATGTTTAGGTTTGGGGAGGGGTCTAATGAAGATGTAATAGAGCAACACTATTTGCCAACTTATGTGAATGTCAAGATGCTTGGAACTGTTCTGAGGGGCAGAATCCATATCATACCTTGTGGCATAGGAGACACCCTGGGATAAGTGGTTAAGAATTTGGATATTGCTCCTGTGGAGGAAACCATGTGTCTTCCACAGTAGAGACACACTCAGATGATCTCAGAAGAGTTATAGCTGAGTATAACCTGGCTACCCCTTCCTAAGACACATGGCCCACAAGCCTTTCTTAGGAAATATCCATTGTTTCTATAAGCAGGTAAGGACCATTTGATCTTCATATCAGCGAGTTGTTTATCAGCATCATATTAACTCATGACATCTGGTCTAGTAATATTTTTAACTTTGAGGATGAAGCTTTGTAAAAAATCATTTTCCACTGTGTATCAGTCTTCTATTCAGAGATATATATACTCATTTATACCGGGTTGTATACTTCGTTTTCTGTTATGAAGTTATACTTCAAATTTGTATTTTTGTCTGCTTTTCTTAAGCACATTTATAAAATGGATTACACTCACCTTTTTCTTTTTCAGCAAAAGGCAGTATCCTTGAAAGAGACAGGAAGAGAGAACTGAAGGACCAGAGGAGTCTAATTTAGCATCCCAGTTTTCCTGCTTACAGTGGATATCATCTCATCAGCCATGTAACTTCTCAAGCCTCAGATTTCTTTCTTATATAGAAAAGAAGATTTGGCTAGATATTATATTTTCCAGTTCTAAGATTCTTTATAAGATAGAAATCTTACTTTCTCGTGGTCAATTTGAAGTGTAGCATTAAAGTCAAACAGCCAAGAACATCTGCAATCAGGGTAGGTAGCAGGCTGTGCCCATGTGTTCTAGAAGCCTAATACCAATGCTGGAGTTTCACACTGCAGCAGCATAATCATTCCTACCAGCATGTTCCATTAAAGCTTGACTTACTGCCAGGGAATTCACCTGCTGACACAGTAAAACTCCTAACTGGAAGCATTAACATTGCAATGTCAGATGGGGAAAAAAAATTATTCATAAATTCCACAAACATGCACTGCTTTATTTGGGGTCCTGGTTGCAAACTCATTATTTATGCTGTGTACAGTAGGCCATCAACATATCCCACTGGGAAATTAGTTTGCAATTTAGAATCGTTTCAAAGTACAAGTGATTCTCAAGTCATTTTCTGAGGTTAAATGAGAACTCTTATTGCTTTCCGTGGGCTCTGAGGGAATTTTTACTCCATGTGTTCCCTCCTCCCCCAGCTTCAGCTATACTGTCTTGATTTTACTTTCTTAAATGCACTTTAGTGCTAAATCTCTTATTTTTTTTTCCTCAAGTTTTGAAAGCCAAGAAATGGGATGGTATTTGTTGCATTTTCTTGCTTGCGGGGACAGTTTAAGTACCTCATTTTTGATTACTGCTTTTATTCTTCAAAGACCCCTCCTGAGAGATTTCCAAGTTCTCCGTGAATGCATTGCATAGCTAACATAGCAGTCATGGGGGAAGACTGGATGGCATCCACTTTAGGGTGCATTGAGTCTGAGTCATAGTGCCACTCCCACTTCGGCTCCTCACTCTGGGGGTCATGCCATTGGACAGGCCTGAATCCAGGGAAATAGGCTGAGAGCAGGAGACATTAGTCTCAGAATTCCAGGTAATGGACACTGGAGGGTCAACCTTGCTTAAGGGTTTATGAGCCCATAAGGGTGGAACAAATTATTGAGATAAAACGCATTCATTCCACTGACCCTTTTTTATGTTAACACACCCCTTTATTTGATTATTTCCTTTAGAACCTCCTTAAGCATTTTTAAACTTTATTTTACTGCTCAGTCAGTTCAGTTCAGTTGTCTCTCAGTCGTGTCCGACTCTGCGACCCCATGAATTGCAGCACGCCAGGCCTTCCTGTCCATCACCAACTCCCGGAGTTCACTCAGACCCACGTCCATCAAGTCGGTAATGCCATCCAGCCATCTCATCCTCCGTTGTCCCCTTCTCCTCCTGCCCCCAATCCCTCCCAGCATCAGAGTCTTTTCCAATGAGTCAACTCTTCGCATCAGGTGGCCAGAGTACTGGAGTTTCAGCTTTAACATCATTCCTTCCAAAGAAATCCCAGGGCTGATCTCCTTCAGAATGGACTGGTTGGATCTCCTCGCAGACCAAGGGACTCTCAAGAGTCTTCTCCAACACCACAGTTCAAAAGCATCAATTCTTCGGTGCTCAGCTTTGTCACAGTCCAACTCTCACATCCATACATGACCACTGGAAAAACCATAGCCTTGACTAGATGGACCTTAACTGTGGGCATATCCTCTGTCTTATCCACAGTCTAGGAGACTTGATCTCAGACCATCTAGTAAATCGTTTGTAACCCAATCTTATCCTTGGGGAAATACATAGCATTACTTTAACCGTGCCATTTTAGCCTTATCATTCCCAGAAAGTAGCAAATAATCCGTGGTGTGGAGATCTCATAAAAAAAATTGTTTTCTCCTTTCTGAAATGCCAATATTACTAGCTATTAGGCTGATATTATTAGCTATAAAGAACAAAAATCAAAATAGAAAATAAAGCAGAGTTGCTAAGCCACATCAAAGGGCTTCTCTCCTCCAATAAGGAACACTAGAGTTTATCTGAAACCAAAATTTCAACATCTCTCTAATGCATTGGGAGAATCTTTCCATAGGCTCAGACCAGAAAGTATATAAACCAAAGAGATTGAGTGTTTAGTTTCAAAAAACATGACATCAACATTTTAAACATAGACACTACACACAAGGAGTGCAAAGAAACAATGAAAGCCAGAGATCAACAGAGTAAATATCACCTAGAAATACTAACAGTCTTAAAGGTCAGAAATCCTTAGTTCAACAAAAAGACCCATCCATTAAAAGCAGTCAATTACAAGTAGCACACTATGAGTCCTCTTTAAAAGCAGATGTTATTCAGTGAAAAGCTATTAGCTATGCGTTTTAGAAGTAAGTAAATAGAGCAGGTAACAAATAGAGACTGAAACTTGAAGAAAAGGAAATCAAAAATTAAGTGCATTTGGAACCTCTTAATATTGAACATCTAAGGCACTGGAGAAAATCTTTGTTCCATGGGTATAAATCCAGGAGTGTCAGTATGCTCAAGCTCTTTTATTGCATGGAAAAAACAAAAATGATTCACTAGTTACAATATTTTGAGTTAGCTTCCTGGCTGAAATTGTTTTAAAAGGTCTTCCTTGATTATGGATAATTCAAGTCTTTCTCTACTGCTATTAGAAGATGAACATGCATCCAAAATGATCCCCTTTTCCTTCAAGATTTGAAGGAAGCATATTTTGGTTGGTTTTCTAGTGTTTTTGGTGTTTTTTTTTCTTTTCTCTTTCTAAATGTTATATAGACTTTATAATTTGTTAGCACTTATATTCAACTCAGGGGTTTCCCAGGTGGCACTAGTACAGGAGTCCCCAGTACAGGAGATGTAAGAGATGCAGGTTCCTGGGTCAGGAGGAACCCCTGGAGGAGGCATGGCAACTCACTCCAGTATTCCTGCCTGGAGAATCCCATGACAAGAGTTGCTTGGCAGGCTATAGTTCATAGAGTCACAAAGAGTCGGACACTACTGAAGAGACTTGGCATGCACACACACAACTCATCTTGGCCTTTGCTTGGTAAAATAACAGGTTAGACAGATATGATACTTGACATATTGAAGCTTAACATCTCTTAATCTGTAAGAACTCTTGAGTGGTTGATATTTATAAAGACTTCTTTTGTCACCACCAATTCTTTTTTCTTAAACTTTCATATTATTATTTCAGATAATACTTTCTGATAACATACTAGTTTCAGATAACTGCTTTCAGATAACATGCTAATTATTTATCATTAAAGCCCCAAATCTTCTTATATTTATGGAGATAGGCGAAATCCTTTGAAACTTTCCAACTCTCCAAGGTAGTATCTTATCATTGGCAAATTCAGACATTCTTACATGTTTAATGTTTCATGAGATAAGTAATTTATTAATAACATCATCAGACAATGTGGCAAAAAAGCAGTAGGATACACTCTGTGGCTTTTCTGTTTTCATAGCATTATTTGAGCAAGAGAAGAACTCATTCTCTAGAAGTCAGATTCCACTTCCAGCTTCTCAAAGCTGTAACCTACTTTGATTCTGTAATAGAGCCTTTCTGGAAGGTCTGACATAAATTACCAACAAAAGGAGATTAATATATATTTTTCTCCTTTCTCCCCAAAATGTTAACTTTTGCTGAGATGTCTTTCTTTCTTTCTTTTTTTTTTGAGTGCTGTTGATATTTATTGACACCAATGCTAGACAAGCTAAGTTACTATTTAACTGAAACAAATATTGGTGCAATTTCCTTCCTGGAGAAGGTAGACACTCAGCTCATGAAACTAAGGTCAAGCAAAGACTGGATTGTCAAGCACCAACTAAGGGTTAAACTTCATGAATATAAAAATTGCTAAAGGCAAAAGGTTATGTTTTTTTTTTTTCAATTTTACACTAATCTCAAGTAATCAAACAAAGAACTAAAGTGAAAGTGAAAGTCGCTCAGTTGTGTCTGACTCTGCAACCCCATGGACTACACAGTCCATGGTATTCTCCAGGCCAGAATACTGGGGTGGGTAGTGGTTCCTAAACTAATCGTAAAACTTTAGGACATAAGATATTGGCATGACATTACTTTAAATTTCTGCATAAATGAAATTGTGTTATATCCTTCATGTACTTGTATTACATGCTTCTTGCTTCTACACTACACAAAGTCAACAGTTATCACCAACAATGACTATAACTAGAACTGAACGAGACTTCACAGTGACTCTGCTTCATTGAAATGTACGAAAATTCAATCAAGGATTAACAAAGCCTTTTGATTTTAAAGCCAGTTCTCCTGTCTTCTTCTCATGTCATACTTAAATCCTCTCATGACATTTCTTGCCTGCAAACTGTGATGCATGTCCTCTCCCCATCAGCTTTATCTGACATTTTAAATTTAATTTGTAGAAACTGCATAAAAAATGAAAATTGTACTTCCAATCTGAACCTGCAATCAGGTTCCTGCTTTGACACAAAACATACTCCTCTGCAGTGTACTCCACCAGCACAGCAACCCCTTTTCTCTCTCTCTCTATTCCTTTGCCCTGAAGGCACTGCAGGATTGCTTAATTCCATGCTCTTTGGCTGCCTAGACAGTCAAGACACCTAAGGCCATTTGGACTTATCACTCCTTGCTTCCTTCTTTGCTATGGTTAATACCACTTTCTTGCTTTATTTCTATGGCTGAAACTCCAGTCCTGGTGCTAGTCTCACAGGGACAGAGTCGATTTCAGCTTCTAACTCCTGGCTGGTAAAGCTGCATTGCTGGGCGATTCTTGTTTCTTATGCAATCTTTCTTAACCACTTCTTTCTTGTCAGTTTTTTTTTTTTTTTTGTCTGAGTTGCATACTGGCTCTGTACCATCAGGCTTCTTTCCTTTATCCCAAAGTGCTTCTTTCTCTTTCGTCATTTCTATTTCCTTTCTCTTGCAAGCCTTCTCCTTCTCATAGTGCTCCTTCTGCCTGCAGATCTCTTCTTCCTGCCACTTCAGCCTCTCTCTCTACCGTAGGATGAGCTCTTGGTCTCATTCATAATCCTGCTCCCTCTTCCTGTATTCTCTGTCACTCTCATCTTCAGGTCTCTTAGGCTTTTCATCTTTAAATTCACCCTCAGAACTCTTGGGCAGTGTACAACTTTGCCCACTGGCTCTTTCATCACTCAGATTCTCTTTGTCCAATTTCTTGAGCCTTTTTGTCCAATTCTTTTTCATCTCCTTTTACTGGCTTCTTGAGCAGCTTAATCTTTGGTTCATCTTTTAATTTGTCCCTTTCTGGAACTCTATCTTCTTTAGCTTTTCTATATCTTTCTGCTTTTGTTTCTCTTCTTTCCACTTCTTTCTCTCTCCTCTTTGTGTTTTTCCTTCTATTTCTCGCCAGCTCCTTTCTTCTCTTATCTTCTGCTTGTTTTTCAGGAAGCTCAAATGTGGAGATGCCTTTTTAGCTGTTAGTTCTCTATTTTTTGCTTCTATTTCTTCTAGCAGTGTCTCTGGAGTAGATGTCATTTTCTCATTATCTGCAGCAATAGTGCTCCAAAAATTTTCTATATTCTGGATCATCAATAGTCCCAATTTTAGCATAGCTTTTTTAGTCTTCTTTTTTTGCAGCTTTTTGAAAAGGTGCAAATACTATGATGGCAGGATATTCTTGACCTTTATTGTCAAGGAATAACCATTATAACCATCAAAATGATCCCTGAACAAAATAATGTCCTCTTGGCTTTAAAAGTTGATGTATGCTCTTGCATACACATGAGGACACATACTAATATTAGAAAAAAATCTCAAAATAATCATGCTCAGGCATAGGCTGAAGATGTTCCTGAAGTTGCTCCTTGGTCAAAGTGGGCAGTAATCTCCGAATTACCACCTTGCTCAACGCCTTTCTTCTCCTTGTTCCAATCTTGCTTATCTTTGCTTTAGTGCTGTCTCCTGAAGCCCTACCAATGCTGCCAGTAGCACTGTGGCAGCTTGGCCTAAACACTGCATATGCCAGTCACCTATCCCTCCAGCTCCTGCTGAGAAGTCTTATTTTAAACCATATGCCAGAGGATGCTTCCTCTACCTAAATTAAGATCTGAAGTACTGTATAACTGAATCCTTGAAAATAATTCCACGGAGACAAAATCCATGGCAAAACCATGTTTTTCTAGGTCACTAAAACCTAATGTTCATGCTATAATTGCAGGTGAACTTTTGCAAAATGCAAGCATAGTATTGAAATCAATAAGAACCCAGTGACTGCAGGGCAGCAGAAAGACTCCAGGGTAGATATTCTTGTGTTAACAGGTTGGGGGAGGAGCTGAAGATGCTGGTGAATTCAGAAATCCCCTTCTTTATAGGAACATCTATCTGACTCTAATCCTAAACCTAAAGCAGGGATTGAGGACTGCTCTGGCTGTCCAGTGGCTCGTACTCCATGCTTCCAGTACTTGGGGTCTGGGTTCAATTCCCAGTCATGCACCTAGATCTCATATGCCATAGCTAAGACCTGGTGCAACCAAATAAATGTTTAAAAAATAAAACATAAACTCAGGGCTGACATCTATGTTCATTAACATTATTATCCCCTCCCTCTATTCTCCAAGCCAGGCTTCAACAGTACATGAATCATGAAATTCCAGATGTTCAAGCTGGATTTAGAAAAGGCAGAGGAACCAGAGATCAGATTGCCAACATCCGTTAGATCATTGAAAAAGCAAGAGAGTTCCAGAAAAACATCTACTTCTGCTTCACTGATTACACCAAAGCATTTGACTAAACTGTGGGAAATTCTACAAGAGATGGGAATACGAGACCACCTGAGAAATCTATATGCAGATCAAGACGCAACAGTTAGAACTGGACATAGAACAATAGACTGATTCCAAATCGGAAAAGGAATACATCAAGGCTGTATATTGTCACCTTGCTTTATTTAACTTATATGCAGAGTACATCAGGCGAAATGCCAGGTTCTGTGAAGCACAAGCTGGAATCAAGATTGCCAGGAGAAATATCAATAACTTCAGATATGCAGATGACACCACCCTTATGGTGGAAAACAAAGAAAAACTAAAGAGCCTCTTGATGAAAGTGAAAGAGGAGAGTGAAAAAGTTGGCTTAAAACTCAACATTCCGAAAACTGAAGTCATGACATCTGGTCCCATCACTTCATGGCAAATAGAAGGAGAAATAGTGGAAACAGTGGCAGACTTTTTTTTGGGGGGGGCGGGCCTCCAAAATCACTGCAGATGGTGACTGCAGCCATGAAATTAAAAGATGCTTACTCATTGGAGGAAAAGCTATAACCAACCTAGACAACATATTAAAAAGCAGAGACATTACTTTGCCAAGGTTTGTCTAGTCAAGACTATGGTTTTTTAGTAGTTATGTATGGATGTGAGAGTTGGACCATAAAGAAGGTCTAACATTGGAGAATTGATGCTTTTGAACTATGTGTTAGAGAAGACTCTCGAGAGTCCCTTGGACAATAAGGAGATCCAATCAGTCAGTCCTAAAGGAAATCAGTCCTGAATATTCACTGGAAAGACTGATGCTGAAGGTGAAGCTCCAGTACTTTGGCCACCTGATGTGAAGAACTGACACATTGGAAAAGACTCTGATGCTGGGAAGGATTGAAGGATGGAGGAGAAGGGGACAAGAGAGGATGAGATGACTGGATGGAATCACTGATTCAACGGACATGAGTTTGAGCGAACTCTGGGTGTTGGTTATGGACAGGGAAGCCTGGAGTGCTGCAGTCCATTGGGTTGCAAAGAGTTGGACACGACTGAGCCACTGAACTGAACTGAACTGAACTCTATCATCAAACTCTGAAGTGAGGAAAGATTAAGAGGAGGATGAGAAGGGGGAAATAAGATGAGATGGTTGGAGGGCATCACCGACTCAATGGACATGAATTTGAGCAAACTTTGGGAGACGGTGATGGATAGGGAAGCCTGGCATGCTGCAGTCCATGGAGCGGCAAAGAGTCAGACACAACTTAGTGACATGACAACTACACGCAAACATTTTGTTCTCAATTATTAACATGTAATTTTGAGGGATTATGTATTTTCACATTAGATATAATCACACATTCTGAAAGTTTGCTTAACTATCCTGAAATTTTTACGAAAAAGAAAATAAGACACACACATCCTCTACCTAAAACATGAATTTCTTTGGGCCGTGCATTTTTTCCCTAGTGGGCCCCATGGTCAGGTCTCTGGAGCAGAGACATGATGCATGAACAGTCTAGTTCTGAGGTTCTCAATATTTAAAGTGATATTTTAGAAAGCAACCTAAGCAGCCTCAAAACCTATTATTTGGAGACATAAACACATGGCCTTGGATCTGGAAGGCACAATGAGGTTGTAACATATTGTGAGGCAAATTGTTGAAGCCAGGAGTCGAAAGAACACAGAACGTCCCTTTCTTCAGCTGGCTTTCACAAGTTTATCCATGTCAGCAACTCAGACTCGAGACAGTCAAAACAGAACCCTTGGGTTGACCTCATTCTCTTCAAAACTTGCCACTCTGCTGCACAGAGATCAACATTTTTTGGTGAGTTTTTTAAAAGTCCTGTTTCTGAGCAGCAAGAATTCTCAAGGACAGTGTCTTACTATTAAGACAAGCTCAGAGCAGAGGGGAGACATAAGTGCACTGCCGCAATGATTGGTTTGGATTTCTTTCTTTTGTAAGTTTCTCAGAAACATATTGGCCCTCCCTGTAAAGATCTTGAAAGGTCTTCTGTCTGGATGCCCTTGGAAAATTGAAAACAAAACAAAGCAACACCAAAAAACAAAGTCTATGCAGCAGATATCCAGATTTGACTTTAAAAAGTTCCTAATTTTGGACTTACTCCTCTCCATTAGGGCCATGAAAGAATTATGCACGCAAGGCTGAGGCTTTTCTCTGCTTAAAGAACATCTGCAGTCAATTAGAAATAAGCCCGAGTGTCGTGTTAATTCTGCAGAACCAAACAAAGTCATTTTTGTTTAAACTCTTTCAGTGCTGTGAGAATGAGAGGTTACAGGAGGAGGGAATAAAATAAGCAATAGAACAAAACTGCTGTGTGGCCCTGGAATGGAGCTGAGGGGGCAAATAAGACATTACATTTCTTTGAGAATACAGACGTGGAAATTTTTTCCAGGAGAATTCTATTCTATACTATATCTCTCTTGGGGCATGGGAGTGGGGAGCAAGCATACGCTTTCTTCTAAAAAGGCAACATTTAAAGTAATGGAACATCTTCCAGATTCTCTCAAAATGTATCTGACCAAATAGTTGAAGTGTTTGGCAAATGAAGTAGTATTTCATTTTTAATTTTGACTCGGGCCAAACAAATCAAAACCGTATTTATAGACCATTGTGCGTGTTTCAAATCACTTTCAGGTTATTAATTGTGATTGGTGCTCGGAGCTCAAATATATAAAAACAGCTATTTCTATTGAAACACATCTTGCTGTGAATATCAGCGTCTGTGTCTACCTTTTGTTAACATCAGTGGTACTGATTCTACTGGAATTTGAGTTTATCTCTCTAAAGAAATCTGTGGCGAACCCCAGAGAGAATTTCCAAACAAGTACAGTAGAACTACATGCTTTTAAGTTTGATAGTCTCTAAATTGAAAAGTGGAATTTTGGTTATTCCTTTGGGCTGATGATTTATTTCTTCTCCATACCTTTTCTTAAGCCTTCCCTGATGGCTCAGCTGGTAAAGAATCCACCTGCAATGCTGGAGACCTGGGTTCGATCCCTGAGTTGGGAAGATCCCCTGGAGAAGAAAATGGTTACCCAGTCCAGTATTTTTACCTGGAAAAGTCCATGGAAAGTCCATGGACTATATAGTCCATGGGATCACAGAGAGTAGGACACAACAGAACGACTTTCACCTTTTATTAAGATTTTCACCTTTTCTTAAAATTAGGTCTGATTGTAGATCTGATAAAAGGCAGAAGACTCTATCTTTGTTAACAGGGTTTTGAGGAATATGATTCAGCATTAGTCTGCAGTGCCCAATAGCTACACTACATGTTTTTTCAGGCAGGTGACACTGTTTAAGTCTTTGTTATTTAATCCTTTCCAAAACATGAGTGATAGCTAATTGTTTCTAGATATAGACTGAGAGATTCCCTGGTGGTTCTGTGGTAAAGAATCGTCTGCAATGCAGGACATGAGGGTTCAATTCCTGGGTCACAAAGATCCCCTGGAGAAAGGAAATGGCAGCCTACTCCAGTATTCCTGCCTGGGAAATCACATGCACAGAGAAGCCTGGTAGGCTACAGTCCACGGGGTTGCAAGAGACATGACTGACCATCTAAACAACAGAAATATGTTTGATGAGCATGCTAAAAATTTATTCTTTTATATATTTTAACTATTTTCCCTAGTGGCTCAGATGGGAAAGAGTCTGCCTGCAATGCAGGAGACCCAGGTTCGATTTCTGGGTCAGATAAGATCCCCTGCTGAAGGAAATAGCAACCCACTCCAGTATTTTTGCCTGGAAAATCCCACGGACGGAGGAGCCTGGTGGGCTGCAGTCCATGGGGTTCTGAAGAGTTGGACTCAACTGAGCGACTTCACTTTCACTTTTCACTTTCATGCATTGGAGAAGGAAATGGCAACCCACTCCAGTGTTCTTTCTTGCCTGGAGAATCCCAGGGACGGGGGAGCCTGGTGGGCTGTCGTCTATGGGGTCGCACAGAGTTGGACAGGACTGAAGCGACTTAGCAGCAGCAGCAGCAGTTTATTTAAGTGCGGCTCTTATATTTGCTTTACTCTGTCTTTCTCTCTCTCAGCTGTTTTTCTCTCTTCTTTTGTTGTTTATTTCTTTAAGCTCTGACAATTCATTTGTGATATAAATCAGGTTGTTTATCAGTGCATAAATAAGTAAATCTAAGTTAAGCCCTGCCGCTGAAGTGTTAGGCTATTTAACCTAAACCTTCTCAATGAATTTTGCTATATAATAACTTTCCCAGAACACTTAATTTTGGTATAACTTATACACCATACAGCTTTTTAATTGCATTCAAAAAAATTTTTAAAGTGAATAAGATGAAGTAAATGGTTTTGAATCTGTACAAAGACACCTGACTAGAACATCTGAAATGATTCCATAACTGGCAAAGGGGGCAAAAAAGAATGTAAAAGAAGTTTACTTGACTAAAGAGGGGAAATGATGATAATAAAGTTAAAATGCAATATTCAAAATAACCATCTTGACATCTGTTTTTATTTTTTTCTTTACCTCTTTAGAAAACAATCCCTAAGGAAAAATAAGAGGAATTAAGTTTACAAATTTGAAAAGAACACTAAGAAGATGGTCTATGTGCTTAAAAATATATATATTTAAAGCATTTTTAGTTTATATCAGAACATAGTTGATTAACATGTTGTATTAGCTTTAGGTGTACAGCAAAGTGATTCAGTCATATACAAGTAACTATTCTTTTTTCAAAATCGCCTCCCATTTAGATCATTACAGAATGTTGAGCAGAGTTCCCTATGCTATATAGTAGTAATCTGTTTTAAAGAGAGTAATGTGTATATGTCAGTATATGTCAGTCCTAAACTTCCAATCTATCCCTCCCCACTACCCTTACCCCTTGTTAATCTTAAATTCATTTTCTTACTTGAGAACTTTATGCAGGAATTTATGTTACTTTCTGTGTTATCTGTGAAAGTTATCTAGGAGCCCAAATCAATTAAAACAATGTCTTTCCCAAGAAATAAAATAAAAAATACAAATTTGCAAAAGTAAACAAACATTTTAACACCTGACTAAAATTATCGAGAAAATTTATATTAACCTCATTTTTGTTTTTTCTCATGTTATCATTGATAATTGAAAGGAAAGAGTATGTTTTGCTACCATTATTACCATATCTATATGGCTTCCCAGGTGGTGCTAGTTGTAAAGAACCCACCTGCCAGTGCAAGAGATATAAGAGAAATGGGTTCAGTTCCTGAGTAGATCCCCTGAAGAAGGGCATGGCAACTCACACCAGTGTTCTTTCCTGGAGAATCCAATGTCAGAGGAGCCTGGTGGGCTATGGTCCATAGCATCACAGAGTTAGACATGACTGAAGTGACTTAGCACAGCGTATAAGTACAAATGAATCATAAAACTGATACACAGAGTTAACGTGTTAAAATGATTCCACTGTCATCAGATATGGAAAAGGTATACCTGTCTCTTGACTATTGGTTGAAACTGATTTTTTTTCCCTTGGTTTTCAGGAAGATGAATGTAATGGTGATGTAAACTTTAGTCTATGTAGGAAAAAAAAAGAAAGAAAGAAAAATGGTTCCATTGTTTACACAGTGTCTTTAGATTTTAGGACTGAAGTCAAAAGCAGAGGGATATTTTCATATTATATTTTTAAAAAGGAAGTAAGGGCAGAGATGGGGCTAAAACTCAGATCCACACCACAAACTCCCACTGACCCTCTCTTTACTAGACATATTTTCATTTAGCAGTAGGTACCAGATGGAGAACTTGAGTGACAACAGTCTACAAAGCCTATGTAGACAATAAGAAAAAGCCATAGGATTCCACTATTTTGTTAGAACACAAAGAATTATTTTATTGTTCACTAACAATTCCTTCTGCCTTCCTACTGTCTCATGATAGTTCATTAAATGCTGAAAAGAAAAATCAAAGCAGAGTATCAGTCATTTAACTCTTTTCAAAATCCAGACATGCTGGTCCTATGCCACCTCAACTCCATTTGTATATGACATAAATGAATTTTTTGATAAAGAAATAATTGTTGTATAAGAGGAGTCATTGCACATCTTAACATGGAAAGTGATTTTAATGATTATTTAAATTGAGATTTTCCTGGAGACCTAGATACCCACAGTGACCTATCATGTAAATGATTTATCTTATTTTATATCAATCAACAATTATTGGGTAATACTACCCAGTCACTGTGTTATGTCCCCTTGTATTTTTAAAGAAATATTTATATTTCATCACAAATCCATATTAGCACAAAGATTTTCCACTGAAGGAGAAGGTTNCACTGACCCTCTCTTTACTAGACATATTTTCATTTAGCAGTAGGTACCAGATGGAGAACTTGAGTGACAACAGTCTACAAAGCCTATGTAGACAATAAGAAAAAGCCATAGGATTCCACTATTTTGTTAGAACACAAAGAATTATTTTATTGTTCACTAACAATTCCTTCTGCCTTCCTACTGTCTCATGATAGTTCATTAAATGCTGAAAAGAAAAATCAAAGCAGAGTATCAGTCATTTAACTCTTTTCAAAATCCAGACATGCTGGTCCTATGCCACCTCAACTCCATTTGTATATGACATAAATGAATTTTTTGATAAAGAAATAATTGTTGTATAAGAGGAGTCATTGCACATCTTAACATGGAAAGTGATTTTAATGATTATTTAAATTGAGATTTTCCTGGAGACCTAGATACCCACAGTGACCTATCATGTAAATGATTTATCTTATTTTATATCAATCAACAATTATTGGGTAATACTACCCAGTCATTGTGTTATGTCCCCTTATATTTTTAAAGAAATACTTATATTTCATCACAAATCCATATTAACACAAAGATTTTCCACTGAAGGAGAAGGTTAAGAAAAGTAGGGGGGGAAAGTTGGGAGCCAAAGGACATCAAATCTTTCACGTTTTTCCTTTTTTTTTTTTTTCCCATGTGTTGCTCCACATTTGTCATTATTTCCCACATGAGTACTACCTGGGTAAATTATGGCTCACATCACCCTCAACTTGAAATGAAAAGCAGATTGTATTGCAGACTTGATTTATCTTCCAATATTGTATGATATATGGTCAATCTTGATGGGAAACTATTGTTATATTGTATTTCATAGTTATGATTTCCAAGGTATCAAACTTCTCTTTATCTTCCCATGCTAGCCAGCTATAAATGCCAAACACTCTAGTTTCCAGCATGTGCTTCTTGAAACTTATAGTGCTGTGTTCTGTGTATATTTAGCATTTTATGGTGCTATATAATATAGAAATGTCATAATACTTTATCAAAAGCCCTATCTAGGCTATTGACAGTATAGATTTCATTTAATTCCTGAAGGCAGCAGACTTTTTTTTTTTACTACATTTCCTGTATAATATAATAAATATCAAAAGCAGTGCTTAGAATGAATATTTTAAAAATCAATCAGGCTTGAAATTTAATTTTATATAATTGGCTTGCTATATGCTAACAAAATTGAATGACATAAAAATTTCACCTCCCCTATATACTTTTTTATTTTCTATAATCATAAAAATAGATTCTTTTAAAGTCCTTTCATATCATCTTTTAATTTACTAGGTTAATTTAGCTCTCTCTTAAACAGGTTTAAAAAAGGGTGTATTATCATCCCAGGATAATAATCACATGTGCAATATAATTTTATGTCTGCCAGTCTATTCATGCTTTGCTTCTATAGTAGATCTGAGACAATCAAAGTGTTAAAGTCTTTGGTCTATATTGAAAGGGCTATTTTTTGTGTGTATGTTTCTGGTATGGAGTGAGCTTTAAGAGGATAGACACAAGCTGTCTCCTCTGCTGTCCTAGACTCTTCTGGAATTAGGCATCCTACACTGATTTATCCTCTGACAGAAAGCAGCGGTAAGTATGACTCAGACCACAGTGAACATTTTCAGTGCCTCTGGGAAAGAACAAGTAGGTCTTAATGGAACCTATCAAAGCAACAACAGCAGCTGGCTTATAAGCAGACAACAGTAGGGAAATATATTTTTTACATACACCCAGTGTGTCTGGTTGAAAAATAAATATATATAAATGGAAGAATACCCATGTAGAAACCCTAAAGGAGTATGAAGCACATGTTTGTTTCTGATTAGCTTACATTACTAATTTAGTACACTGACTTGGCTGTGTTTCCATACACAGTTAGGGCTTCCAAAGTGGCATGGTGGTAAAGAATCCACTGCCAGTGAAGGAGATGCAAGAGACATGGGATGAATCCCTAGGTCAGGAAGATCCTCGGGGGCAGGTCATGGCAACCCCTTGCTTGCAAAATCCCATGGACAGGGGCGCTTGGTGGGCTACAGTCCACGGATGGGGTGACAAAGAGTCAGACATGACTGATCAGCTGAGCACACACACAGCACTGTACGCAACTGGGTTTATTGAGTTTGCTTTTAAAAAGAAATTGTATTTACTAAAGCAATTTCAGAGGGAAATGAGATGAGGGAAAATCTGTGCAAGGTAATTATTTGACATTATGGTAAAACAACAACAATAAAATTTTTTCAGTGGTATATAAGTTTCAGAGTATCATTACTCAAGGCTCTTTTTAACATCCTGATTAAGCATATGTATGCAAATTAGAGATGGATGAAAACAAGGTTCAGCACTCTTCCAATAAAGTTTCTATCACTGTTTAATATGGCCCAGCCAATTAATTGGCTGTCGCAAGGAAGAAGGGTCAGAATGTTTTTCTAAGAGTGAAAACTTCTGTGATGAGACAGACAAACTAACAAAATGAGTTTATGGTGCTGAAATTATGGCCTTAAGGTGTGCTGATTTGCCAAGTTTTGAACATATGACTGGAAAAAACACTTTGAGAGACAAAATACAGGACTACCGCCACCCCTCAATAAAAGATTTTGCCCTGACCAGCATCACCAGAAAGCCTAAGTGTCCCTGTTTTATATTTATTTTATTAAGGAACATTATTAAGTATAAGGATCAATTTTTTTCAATTGAAAATTATAGATAAAAGGGAAAAAATTAAGAATAGGCCTGTGTATAAAAACTGTTATTTTCTCTCTACTGACCTCTTGTAGCTGTTTTTGAACTAACTGGAAATGTCTGAGTTTTACCCGGGTATCTGATTCACTTTCAGGTTAATCTTACAGTTGTGATTTACAATGTCCTGGGTTTCATATTTACTGCTAGTGCAAACTAATAAGCTCTCCCTGGACCAGTGCCATCACACCAGGTCAACGCCTAGTTAATCACACCATTGTTTTCCCAACCATGTTGCCCTCGGAATTATCTACAATGATAATTGATTAAAAACATATCTTGGATGATGTCATTTTTTAAAAACAAACAGATTCAATTTTTCAAAGAAAGCTTGTTTTAGCTTTGACCAAGACCCTTTTTGAACATCTTAAATCTTTTTATTAAATAGATTTTTGCATTCATCAAAATGTATATATTTAGAATTAGCATTAATCACCATTAAAGGCTCTTTGACTCTCCATTTGTAAAGCCACAGTACTTGAGCTCCATATGTGAGTGAAAACTAGAGAACATCATAGAGAAATGAAAGCATGGTGACAGTTTTATTTCAATGTGTTATTTCATACTACATAAATCTACATATTACATACTATAAAATTTTTCTACATTTTTATTGGGAATAACAGTTTTTTGTAAATTACATTAAAATGCTCAAGATAAGAGGATCAAAGCATAAGATGTTATAGACACTACTGATTTTTCAGTTCTGGGACTAATTTTTATTAAATCTCTCCATATGTAGCATGTACAGTGTTTTGGGATTTTTTCCTTAAGAGAACACCTTATTTTACAATTTCTGCTATCCATATAGAACTATATTCGGCAGAACTTAAAAGGAGAGAGTCATTTTTGCACCATCTTTTCAAATAATCTGAATCATACAAAATGCTGCAGATGTGTAAATATAAAATTAAAGATAATGCTAAAATATTAAACCAGGGAGCATAACGTTTTATATCTATTTTTGATTTTGTGCATATTGACCTTAGAAGAATTGCTTGCTTTTCTGTCTTACGTTCCTTGGAGTAAATACAACATCTGTATACTGACAATCACAAACATAGTACAATATGAAGTTTTAGCCACTGACTGCCAGAAACAATTAGATCCACAAGTATTGTATGCTTTGTCCACTGAATTTGTATCGATTCAGTTCAGTTCAGTTCAGTTCAGTCACTCAGTCGTGTCCGACTCTTTGCGACCCCATGAATTGCAGCACTCCAGGCCTCCCTGTCCATTACCAACTCCCAGAGTTCACTCAAACTCACGTCCATCGAGTCGGTGATGCCATCCAACCATCTCATCCTCTGTCGTCCCCTTCTTCTTCTTCCCCCAATCCCTCCCAGCATCAGAGTCTTTTCCAATGTGTCAACTCTTCTCATGAGGTGGCCAAAGTATTGAGGTTTCAGCTTTAGCATCGTCCCTTCTTAAGAACACCCAGGGCTGATCTCATTTAGAATGGACTGGTTGGATCTCCTTGCAGTCCAAGGGACTCTCAAGAGTCTTCTCCAACACCACAGTTCAAAAGCATCAATTCTTTGGCACTCAGCTTTCTTCACAGTTCAACTCTCACATCCATACATGACCACTGGAAAAATCATAGCCTTGGCTAGATGGACATTTGTTGGCAAAGTAATGTCTCTGCTTTTGAATATGCTATCTAGGTTGGTCATAACTTTCCTTCCAAGGAGTAAATGTCTTCTAATTTCATGGCTGCAGTCACTATCTGCAGTGATTTTGGAGCCCCACAAAATAAAGTCTTAGCATGGGTCATAAAGGGGACATTCCCAAATAACAATGTCTTTATTCAAACTGAATGAAGCTGTACTTTTATTCATAGTATTAATGTGCATTAGCAGTATTAATTACATTATCTGGTATCTCACATTCCCTTAAAATGTATTCATAAAATATTTACTTTCACTAATACTTCCCTTATTTGAAAATGCTTACCTTTATCTAAAGAGAACACAGGTAAGAACTCGATAAAAGCAAGAAAGGCACAAGTGGCCCAAATTATATCATAAAATCTAGGCACAAACACAATGATGACACATAGAAACTTTTCAGGCATTCATCCAAACTTTCTAAAAATTAATGTAATAAAATTGAAACATGCATTGTTGTTGTTCAATCGCCCAACCGTGTCCGACTCTTTGGGGCCCCATGGACTGCAGCACTCCAGGCCTCACCATCTCCCAGAGTTTGCCCAAGTTCATGTTCATTGCATTGGTGATGCCGTCCAGCCATTCATCCACTGACACTCTCTTCCTCTGCCCTCAATCTTTCTCAGCATCAAGTACTTTCCCAATGAGTCATCTGTTCGCATCAGATGACCAAAATACCAGAGCTTCAGCTTTAGCATCAGTCCTTCCAGTGAATATTTAGGGTTGATCTCCCTTAAGATTGATTGGTTTGATCCCCTTGCGGTCCAAGGGACTTTCAGGAGTCTTCTCCAGCACCAAAGTTCTAAGGCATCAATTCTTTGGCAGTCTGCCTTCTTTATGGTCCAGCTCTCACAACCATATGTGACCAGTGGGGAAGACCATAGCCTTGACTATCCGGATCTTTGTTGGCAGAGTAATGTCTCTGCTTTTTAACACACTATCTAGGTTTGTCATCTCTTTCCTGACAAGAAGCAATCGTCTTCTGATTTCATGGCTGCAGTCATCGTCCCCAGTGATTCTGGAACCCAAGAAAAGGAAATCTCTCACTACTTCCACCTTTTCCCCTTCTATCTGCCATGCAGTAATGTGGCCAGATGCCATGACCTTAGTTTTTTTAATATTTAGTCTTAAGCCAACTCTTTTGAAAAAGGGACAGAGAATAAGAACAAGCTCTTGGAAGTTAAAAATATTATTGTCTGAATAAATTCTGTAGAATGGTTTAAAGACAAGGCCAAGAAAACTGCCCAGAAAATATAAAAAAAAAAAAAAAAAAAGACCAAAAAATGGGACACTATAGGGGAAAAAATCTTACAAAATCTATCCAGGTTATGCCCCATTAATAGAGGTTCTTAAAAATAAACTGGAGAAAGCATAGGGGAATAATTTATCAAAGAAATAATAAAGACATTTTATTTTAGAATGGAAGCATGAGAATGTCTGGTTTGACAACAGCAAGCACAGCGAATGGAAAAAGGCTAGCATAAACAAAGTTGTGTAATTTCAGCACAGCAGAATTAAAAAGATTCTGAAAGTTTCCTGGGAAGCAATGATCCTTTACCTTCAAAGGATCAGGAGTAAGAAGGTTATGCCTTTTCAAAGGATCACATTTTTAACTAGAACAAAGACACTTTTAGCCGTGCAAATTCTCAACCATATCTCCATGTGCCGCTGCCTTCCTGGTGGTCTAGTGGTTAAGAATCCACCTGCCAATGTAGGGGACATGGGCTCGACCCCGACCCCTGGTCTGAGAAGATCCCACTTGCCAAGGTACTGCTAAGCGTTTGCACCACGACTATCGAGCCTATACTCTAGAGCCCACGAGCTGCAGCTACCGAAACACGTGGCCTGCACAGGGGAGGCCACTGCAGCGAGAAGCCTATACACCTCAACGAGGAGTAGCCCCCACCTGCTGCAGCTGAAGGAAGCCCACACGCAGCAATGAAGACCCAGTATCGCCAAAAATAAACAAATAAACCTTTAAAAAAATAGTGAAAAATGGTAAAATTTATGTAATGTGTATTTTATCACAATGAAAAAGAAACTTAAAAAGGTATAAAATATAGTACTATTTGATTTTTAAGTAACTGTATGCATGTTTTACATGATTTTTTTTCCCTATAGTGTCCCATTGTTTGGTCTCTTTTTTTTCTATTCTCTGGGCAATTTCCTTGGCCTTGTTTTCAAACTATTCTACAGAATTTATTTAGACAATAACATTTTTTATTTTCAAGAGCTTATTCTTATGCTCTGATGTTACTTTTTCAAAACATCTTGTTCTTGTTTTTTGAATACACTATTCTCTTATGATTTGGAGAAGGCAATGGCACCCCACTCCAGTACTCTTGCCTGGAAGACCCCATGGACGGAGGAGCCTGATGGGCTGCAGTCCATGGGGTTGCAAAGAGTCGGACACAACTGAGCAACTTCCCTTTCACTTTTCACTTTCATGCGTTGGAGAAGGAAGTGGCAACCCACTCCAGTGTTCTTGCCTGGAGAATCCCAGGGACGGGGGAGCCTGGTGGGCTGCTGTCTATGGGGTTGCACAGAGTCGGACACGACTGAAGTGACTTAGCAGCAGCAGCATTCTCTTATGATTCAAAGTCAGTTATGTTCAATATTTGCTGTTTATGTAGGCAAGTAAAACACTATTTTATAAAGATATCCACCCAAAATGATTCAAATAAAGTTTTGTTGCTTAAGGTGACAAGTTTTTATTCAGATTGCCAGAAAAAACAGAAAATGAGGCAACATGTGTTTCAAAGACCTAGTGAAGGGAATCATCGTAGGTACCACCTTTTCCACCAAAATTTGCTTTCTGCCATTCAAAGATAATTATTGCTTTTTAAAACTATTAATTTGCATTTTATCACCCAGTTTATACACATTTTATTGTTATTTTTTTAGTTAAACTTTTTTCTTTGAATTCAGGGTAAAATAAATAAAGCAAAAGTCCCCAGAAGTCTAAGAGAAAAGGAGATTAAAGGAAAATTATAATCCTTGAAGTAATAAAATATTTAACACAAAAAGTAGTGATTTAAACTAGGAGAAAATATTTACAAATGACACATTTGATAAAGAACTATTAATACAAATATACAAAGAGTTCCTAAAACTCAACAAGAAGAAAACAAAAAATACAACTGATAGTGGGCAAAAAAATGAACAAACACCTCACAAAAGAAGATAAATGGATGGTCTAAACAAATATAGGAAAAGATGCTCAAGAACACATGTCATCAAGGAGTGGCAAATTAAAACAACAAGACAGCGCTGCACCCCTATTAGAATGGTGAAAATCCAGAACAGCAACACCACTAATATTGATGACGATGCGGAGCCATGGGAACTCTCATTCACTGATGGTGGGAAAGGTACAGCCACTTTGGAAGACAGTTCGGTGGTTTCTTAAAAAACTAAACATACACTTACCATATGATCCAGCTGTCATGCTCCTTGGAATTTACTCCAAAGAGTTAAAAACACATCTACACACAAACTTTCACTCTGAAGCTGCCGATGCAGCTTTATTCATAATTGCCAGAAACAATCAAAATAGCCTTTCAGTATGTGAATCAATAAAGTGCAGTACATCTACACAATGGATTATCAGTACTAAAAAAAAAAATCAAGCCATAAAAAGGCATGAAGGAAACATTCATATTACTAAGTGAAAGAAGCCAATCTGAAAATGTAACAATAGAAGAAACTCTCAAATATTGAGTTATGGAGAAGTCATTCTGACTAACATATGATTTGGCTTAGTCTAAAATAGCCAGTCTATAGCCTAGCAAATATAAATTGTACATCTGCTTTAACCGTTAAAGAAAAGAATGCTTTTAAAAATCAGAATGAAAAAAAAAAATCAGAATGGAGTAACTGTGGTTCAGGTATCCAAAATGGAGCCTGGTGGCCACTGTGAATGTGGTTTCAGACAGGTTCTGCATTACTAAGAACCTGAGTTTCTGAACAGTATCAGACTCAACACCACCACTAGCTATCAAACCAGTATCTGCTTGCAGCTGCAACCATGTGGACCCCAACCAATCCTCCCTCCACAAGCACAGTTACTTCTTGCCAGCTCCAGTTATAATTCTTGATAAACAGCTCATATAACTAGTTATAACCTTCCAGAGGGCCTAGAGGCGCTATCCCACATTGAAGGTCAGGAAAGGCAGCGGTAAGGAGATATCCCTGGACCAAGGTAAGGAGCAGCAGCTGTGCTTTGCTGGAGCAGCCGTGAAGAGATACCCCACACCCACGGTAAGAGAAACCAAGTAAGATGGTAGGTGTTGCAAGAGGGCATCAGAGGGCAGACACACTGAAACCATATTCACAGAAAACTAGTCAATCTAATCACACTAGGACCACAGCCTTGTCTAACTCAATGAAACCAAGCCATGCCTGCCGGGCAACCCAAGACAGGCGGGTCATGGTGGAGAGG
>SJYW01008574.1:556481-569254 GCA_006410735.1 Raphicerus campestris
CTCCTTGCAGTCCAAGGGACTCTCAAGAGTCTTCTCCAACACCACAGTTCAAAAGCATCAATTCTTTGGCACTCAGCTTTCTTCACAGTTCAACTCTCACATCCATACATGACCACTGGAAAAATCATAGCCTTGGCTAGATGGACATTTGTTGGCAAAGTAATGTCTCTGCTTTTGAATATGCTATCTAGGTTGGTCATAACTTTCCTTCCAAGGAGTAAATGTCTTCTAATTTCATGGCTGCAGTCACTATCTGCAGTGATTTTGGAGCCCCCCAAAATAAAGTCTGACACTGTTTCCACTGTTTCCCCATCTATTTCCCATGAAGTGATGGGACCATTTGCCATGATCTTCGTTTTCTGAATGTTGAGCTTTAAGCCAGCTTTTTCACTCCACTCTTTCACTTTCATCAAGAGGCTTTTTAGTTCCTCTTCACTTTCTGCCATAAGGGTGGTGTCATCTGCATATCTGAAGTTATTGAATCTTGATTCCAGCTTGTGCTTCTTCCAGCCCAGCATTTCTCATGATTTACTCTGCATATAAGTTAAATAAGCAGGATGACAAATATACAGCCTTGACGTACTCCTTTTCCTATTTGGAACCAGTCTGTTGTTCCATATCCAGTTCTAACTGTGGCTTCCTAATCTGCATATAGGTTTCTCAAAAGGCAGGTCAGGTGGTCTGGTATTGCCATCTCTTTCAGAATTTTCCACAGCTGATTGTGATCCACACAGTCAAAGGCTTTGACATTGTCAATAAAGCAGAAATATGTTTTTCTGTAACTCTCTTGCTTTTTGGATGATCCAGCAGATGTTGGCAATTTGATCTCTGGTTCCTCTGCCTTTTCTAAAACCAGCTTGAACATCAGGAAGTTCACAGTTCACATACTGTTGAAGCCTGGTTTGGAGAATTTTGAGCATTACTTTACTAGCGTGTGAGATAAGTACAATTGTTTGGTAGTTTGACCATTCTTTGGCATTGCCTTTCTTTGGGATTGGAATGAAAACTGACCTTTTCCAGTCCTGTGGCCACACATGGCCACAATTGAAAGGGGAGAGAAAGAACAAATCCATATTCTATTGGCTTAGGGGTCTTCAGGAGAGCCTTGAGCAAATAGTTTTTAAATTAAAATAAAGAAATTCTTTTGGGGAAGCAGATCAAGCATGAGGAAGATGGGAGATAAATTAAAATGTGCATATAGAGAAGGTAATCTATCAAGGCAGTAGCAAAAATTTCCATTAGTAACGAGTGTTGGCTTCAGTATTTGCCCTCAATCTTTTCTTTTTCTGCATTATGGCCAAATTCTCATTCACTATTGCTTATCTTTGTATGGGCTGAAGTAGTGACTATCAGCTTTGGATATGCTAGCTGTCACAGGTAGATTATGATTACTGGTAATTGAGTATACAGTGGCTCAGAGGTAAAGAATCCACCTACAATATTCGATCCCTGGGTGGGAAGATCTCCTGGGGAAGGAAATGGTAGCCCACTCCAGTATTCTTGCCTGGGAAATCCCATGGACAGAAAAGCCTGGCAGGCTACAGTCCACAGGGTTGCAAAGGGTCAGACACAACTTAGCGACTAAACAACGACAAGGAATTAATGACTAGCTCTATTCTATACAAATGGCTCTGTGTACTATCCAGTGCCATTTCTATAGCAAACCTATTTCATATTATAAAAGCATTTAACTTGAGTTTCATCATCTATAACCACATACTTCTCCACCTAATCAACATTTCCCTTCTGCTTTTTAACTTCTAAGTTAGCTCTTCATCCTCACTGAAAACTGGGCAAATGCCTCTCCATTCTGTCATCTTTCCCCTTAGTCTTACAATTAGTCTACAATCTTAATTTACCATTTGGACCATCTCATCAAGAGCCTAGTTATTTCATCTCTGAGAAACCTGACCTAGGGATTTAAGTTTTAGTAAGTCTGGGTTCTAAGATTGGCTCTTTTGCTAAGTCTATGGATTACTTGATGTTTAAAGACTTCAGAGATTTCTTAATCAACAAAGACAGCAAGTTGGGTTAAATGATGGCTAAACGCCAGTCAATTTAAAGTTGTGCTGATAATATTCTTTGTCAATACTTTTCTTTGTTTTTTTCATCTCCATTTTGAAATATGACTGTACCACTCATAACCATTCCCATTCACATTAAAAATGTAACATCTTCCTTTCTCATTCTCTACAACAAATTCATCACTCATTTGATTACATTTACTCCCAAACATAGATAACTTTGCTGGTGGCTCAGATGGTGACGCATCTGCCTACAAGCATCTCCTGCCAAACAAAAGACCTGGGTTCAATCCCTGGGTTAGGAAGATCCTCTGGAGAACGAAATGGCAACCCACTCCAGTACTCTTGCTTGGAAAGTCCCATGGACAGAGGAGTGTGGTAGGTTACAGTCCGTGTAACCTATGTCACAAAGCGTTGGATATGACTGAATGACTACCTATACATAAAATAGTTATGAGTCAATGTCTCATAATAGGTTCAAATGAAGAGACATAGGCCCAATTTGTGTCCTGGGCCAGCTCTGTAGTTGTTCAGTTGCTAAATTGCGTCCAACCCTTTTGTGATCCTATGGATATAACCCACCAGGCTCCTCTGTCCTTGGCAAGCATACTGGAGTGGGTTGTTGTTTCCTTTTCCAGGGGATCTTTCCAGATCAGGGATGGAACCCATGTCTCCTGTTTGGCAGGCAGATTCTTTACCACATGAGCCACTCACCTAGCTCTAGGGAATACACTAATCTACAGTAGTGCATTAGTGCAATACACTACATTGAGCAATTGACCTACTTTCCACAACCAGCAGGGTCCAACGAAAGGCTCCAAATTTAAGAGTCAGAGGAATGCCCAAGTAACTTCTGAGTTTCAAACCTGCCCCAACATCTCAAATCTAAATGTCATTGCTCAATCCAGCTTCCAGAGGGCAGTTAAAATAACAGCTTTTTCCTTCTAAACTTTGATGAATTCAGCTAACAGTGAATATTCAAACGATCCCTTGGGTTTTATTGTGAAATTCAAGACTGTTTAGCAAACATGGCTCAAAGATCCCTCTTTCATGAATTGTGTCCAACTCTGTAGGAATCTCTAAGCTTTACTTCACTGGTCCTAGCCAAATCACTTCAGCAGAAACTGTCCTCTAATGTAAACATGAATAATGTTTTTCTTCTTTAGTGAAGAATCGTTTTAAATTCAGCAAGTCATCAGTTCTTATATTTGCTCTAAAGCATAGGAAAGCCCAGCTGAGAATTGGACGTAAGGATGGCTTAATCCACTGATAAGACCTTGGGGCAGACTGGAGAATAAGTTAATCAGCAGAACATCCTAGTCTCTGAGACTTTCTATTTTTGGCCATTAAAAATCTTGCTCAAACCAAATATTTTTCACCAGTCATTGGCATAGCTCTTTCCGCCAGCTTCTCAAGTTTCTGTTAGCCATTAGCCTGTATCAGTGGTTTCAAAACCTGTTTATTTGAAAATCCCACAGCAATTTCCAAGTCCCCAGGGATCTAATTTCACTCATGGAACTAGAAACTTTGAATTAATCCAAGCTTGGCTACCATCAATCTTCTGTACATTTCCAGAAATGATACCTACTCCTTAAGAGACAGGGTCTTCTTAGAGCTTGAGTTAAACACTCCCAGGCAGCAAATGCAGGAAAGAGTATTTAAAAATCACTTCTCTCTGGCAAGCATATATACAAATGTACAAGATCTGCTTTCTCTGGAAAATACAGTTCCAAATAGCACATTCTCACTTATATAGCAATTTTGACCTCAATGTAAACCCCATTATGTCTTTTTTTCCCCCTCATGGTTTTTTTTTAATGTGTGTGTGTGTGCATATATATTATATGTTTTGTTTTTATTTCTGCCTTTTGAAAGCTATCATGGTTCAAGAAGTTTGCCAATCCCACCCAAACTTTTTTTTTCTAACAAATAGGCACCACAACACTGCACAATCCATGAATGCCTGAACCCAAAGATGCAGAAATGTGGGTTCAGAAAACTAACTGTATAGTTATATGTGGATTTTACATGGTGTGGGTTTGGCACCTGAACCCCTGCATTGTCCCACTGATAATTATGTATTGTGAAATCTTCACTATAATAAGTCTAGTTAATTATCCACCACACTTTACATTGTTATAAATAAGTTCTTTTCTTGTGATGAGAACTTTTAAGATCTACTCTCTCAGCAACTTTCAAATATGCAATACAGTATTTATTAACTATAGTCATCATATTATACATTACTTCCCCATGATTTATTTATTTCACAGCTGGAAGTTTGACTTCGCAGATGGCTCAGTAGTAAAGAATCCACTCACAATATGGGAGATTCAGGTTGGGTCTCTNCAAATGCCTCTCCATTCTGTCATCTTTCCCCTTAGTCTTACAATTAGTCTACAATCTTAATTTACCATTTGGACCATCTCATCAAGAGCCTAGTTATTTCATCTCTGAGAAACCTGACCTAGGGATTTAAGTTTTAGTAAGTCTGGGTTCTAAGATTGGCTCTTTTGCTAAGTCTATGGATTACTTGATGTTTAAAGACTTCAGAGATTTCTTAATCAACAAAGACAGCAAGTTGGGTTAAATGATGGCTAAACGCCAGTCAATTTAAAGTTGTGCTGATAATATTCTTTGTCAATACTTTTCTTTGTTTTTTTCATCTCCATTTTGAAATATGACTGTACCACTCATAACCATTCCCATTCACATTAAAAATGTAACATCTTCCTTTCTCATTCTCTACAACAAATTCATCACTCATTTGATTACATTTACTCCCAAACATAGATAACTTTGCTGGTGGCTCAGATGGTGACGCATCTGCCTACAAGCATCTCCTGCCAAACAAAAGACCTGGGTTCAATCCCTGGGTTAGGAAGATCCTCTGGAGAACGAAATGGCAACCCACTCCAGTACTCTTGCTTGGAAAGTCCCATGGACAGAGGAGTGTGGTAGGTTACAGTCCGTGTAACCTATGTCACAAAGCGTTGGATATGACTGAATGACTACCTATACATAAAATAGTTATGAGTCAATGTCTCATAATAGGTTCAAATGAAGAGACATAGGCCCAATTTGTGTCCTGGGCCAGCTCTGTAGTTGTTCAGTTGCTAAATTGCGTCCAACCCTTTTGTGATCCTATGGATATAACCCACCAGGCTCCTCTGTCCTTGGCAAGCATACTGGCGTGGGTTGTTGTTTCCTTTTCCAGGGGATCTTTCCAGATCAGGGATGGAACCCATGTCTCCTGTTTGGCAGGCAGATTCTTTACCACATGAGCCACTCACCTAGCTCTAGGGAATACACTAATCTACAGTAGTGCATTAGTGCAATACACTACATTGAGCAATTGACCTACTTTCCACAACCAGCAGGGTCCAACGAAAGGCTCCAAATTTAAGAGTCAGAGGAATGCCCAAGTAACTTCTGAGTTTCAAACCTGCCCCAACATCTCAAATCTAAATGTCATTGCTCAATCCAGCTTCCAGAGGGCAGTTAAAATAACAGCTTTTTCCTTCTAAACTTTGATGAATTCAGCTAACAGTGAATATTCAAACGATCCCTTGGGTTTTATTGTGAAATTCAAGACTGTTTAGCAAACATGGCTCAAAGATCCCTCTTTCATGAATTATGTCCAACTCTGTAGGAATCTCTAAGCTTTACTTCACTGGTCCTAGCCAAATCACTTCAGCAGAAACTGTCCTCTAATGTAAACATGAATAATGTTTTTCTTCTTTAGTGAAGAATCGTTTTAAATTCAGCAAGTCATCAGTTCTTATATTTGCTCTAAAGCATAGGAAAGCCCAGCTGAGAATTGGACGTAAGGATGGCTTAATCCACTGATAAGACCTTGGGGCAGACTGGAGAATAAGTTAATCAGCAGAACATCCTAGTCTCTGAGACTTTCTATTTTTGGCCATTAAAAATCTTGCTCAAACCAAATATTTTTCACCAGTCATTGGCATAGCTCTTTCCGCCAGCTTCTCAAGTTTCTGTTAGCCATTAGCCTGTATCAGTGGTTTCAAAACCTGTTTATTTGAAAATCCCACAGCAATTTCCAAGTCCCCAGGGATCTAATTTCACTCATGGAACTAGAAACTTTGAATTAATCCAAGCTTGGCTACCATCAATCTTCTGTACATTTCCAGAAATGATACCTACTCCTTAAGAGACAGGGTCTTCTTAGAGCTTGAGTTAAACACTCCCAGGCAGCAAATGCAGGAAAGAGTATTTAAAAATCACTTCTCTCTGGCAAGCATATATACAAATGTACAAGATCTGCTTTCTCTGGAAAATACAGTTCCAAATAGCACATTCTCACTTATATAGCAATTTTGACCTCAATGTAAACCCCATTATGTCTTTTTTTCCCCCTCATGGTTTTTTTTTAATGTGTGTGTGTGTGCATATATATTATATGTTTTGTTTTTATTTCTGCCTTTTGAAAGCTATCATGGTTCAAGAAGTTTGCCAATCCCACCCAAACTTTTTTTTTCTAACAAATAGGCACCACAACACTGCACAATCCATGAATGCCTGAACCCAAAGATGCAGAAATGTGGGTTCAGAAAACTAACTGTATAGTTATATGTGGATTTTACATGGTGTGGGTTTGGCACCTGAACCCCTGCATTGTCCCACTGATAATTATGTATTGTGAAATCTTCACTATAATAAGTCTAGTTAATTATCCACCACACTTTACATTGTTATAAATAAGTTCTTTTCTTGTGATGAGAACTTTTAAGATCTACTCTCTCAGCAACTTTCAAATATGCAATACAGTATTTATTAACTATAGTCACCATATTATACATTACTTCCCCATGATTTATTTATTTCACAGCTGGAAGTTTGACTTCGCAGATGGCTCAGTAGTAAAGAATCCACTCACAATATGGGAGATTCAGGTTGGGTCTCTGGGTCGGGAAGATCCCTGGAAAAGGAAATCCACTCCAGTATTCTTGCCTGGAAAATCCCATGGACAGAGAAGCCTGATGGGCTACAGTCTGTGGGGTCACAAAAAGAGTCAGACATGACTTAGTAACTACACAACAACAAACTAGAAGTTTATACCTTTCAACCCCATCACCCATGTCTCCCACCAACATTGAAAACAATGAAAGAAAACATAAACCACTGAAACAACATCCAGTGCTCAGAGATTGGAAGACAACACTGCCAAGATAATATTCTCCAAATTGATATACTGGTTCAATACAATTCCTTGTAAAATCTCAATTTTTCTTTTTATTTAAGAAATTGACAAAGTGATTCTAAAATTCATATGGAAAGTCGGAAACCCAGAACAACTAAACTATTTCAAAAAGGGAAAAGAGGATTCACACTTTTTGACTTCAAAACTTACTAGCTATAGTAATTGAGCCAGTGTAGTACTGATAAAAGATAAATGATAGATTCATGATAGAATGACTGATCAATTGATTGATAGATAAATTCATCAGAGGAATAGAATTGAGAGTCTAAAAATAAAGTTACACATTTATCCTTAATTCATTTTGACAAGAGTCCCAGAACAATTCAAGGGAGAAAAATCCTTTCAACAGATGGCGCTAGGATGCCTAGATATTCACATGCAAAGAATGAAATTAAGACTTTTAACTCATACCACACACATAACTTAACTCAAACTGGACCATCCACTGAAATTAAAGAGATAAAATGATACAATTCTTGGAAGAAAATACAAGAGTAAGTTTTCACGACTTTGGATTAGACATCCAAGGACATCTAAACAACAAAATTCGAAAGAAAAATTTAGGAAAATTAGACCTTATCTAAATTAAAATGTTTTGTGCTTTAAAAGACACCATCAAGAAGGAGGAAAGAAAACTCATAGGATGGGAGGAGATATTTGAACATCAAATATCTAATCAGGGACTTGTAACCACAATACAAGAAGTCTCAAAGCACAAGAATAAAAAGGCAATAACCTAATTTTAAAAGGGATGCAAGACTTGAACAGAGAGGTTTCTAAAAATTAAAAAGATGCACAACGTGAAAGCTGTGAGTTAAGTTTTATTTGGAGCAAAATGAGGACTGTAGCCTTGGAGATAATACTCCAGATATCTCTGAGAAACTGCTCTAAAGGCATAGTGGAGGGGGGGGAAAGATCAATATATGTGATTTTGGTGAAGGGGGAGTTCATACAATCAAGCACTTATCTTGCAAAATGTTTTCTGCTAAACCCAAGGAGCTGATGTCACTATGAAGGGATTTAGTGCTTTTCTAGATATGAGAAGATGCAAGGATGAAGATCATGAAATTAGTTCCTGAAAATATCTGTCTAAAGACCTGTTCCACCAGTTTTCCTGGAGCAGAAAGTGCCTCACTCTCCCTGAATTCCCTTTAGGGCATCTTGAAGGTCAAAAGCTGCAGCAATCCAAAATTCAATCCCTGGAGAGACAGATGGCAAATGCCCTTGGAAAGTGCCAATTTGTCATTGATATACTAATGGTCAAGACACACATTAAAAAACACACAATTGTAGTCATTAATGGAAATGAAAACCACATGAGATACATCTTCCTACTCACTAAGATGGCAAAAGTTTAAAAACAGACAGATAATAGGAGGTATTGGCAAGAATGTGGCCAAACTGGAATCCACATGCACTGTTAGTAGGAATGTAAATGGCATAGCTCTTTGGAAAGCTTTTTGGTGCTTCCTCAAAATGTTAAACCATATGACCCAGAAATTTCACTTCAAAGAGTTACACAAGAGAATTAAAAATGTATGTCCACATGAAAAGAAAACGCACATGCAAGTCCATAGCAACCTGTTATTCATAACAGTCAAAGGAGGAAACAATGAAATATTCATCAAATGAAGAATAGAAAAACAAAATGTGATATGTTCATGTCATGAATTCATATCATGTAATTCATCCATAGGAAAGAATTAGATAATGATTCTTTCTTCCTCATGTATGTATCTTGTAAACAGAATGTTGTTGTTGTTCAGTTGCCAAGCCATGTTCAACTTTTTGCAGCCCTGTGGACTGCAGCACTCCAGGCTTCCCTGTCCCTCACCATCTCCCAGAGTTTGCTCAAGTTCAAGTCCGTTGAATCAGTGATGCCATGCAGCCATCTCATCCTCTGTCACCCTCTTCTCCTTCAACCTTCAATCTTTCCCAGCATCAAGGTCTTTTCCATTGAGTCCAGCTGTTCCCATCAGGTGTCCAAAGTATTAGAGCTTCAGCTTCAGCATCAGTCCAATTTCCTTTAAGACTAACTGGTTTGATCTCCTTGCTTTCCTACAGACTCTCAAAAATTGTCTCCCGTGTCACAGTTTGAAAGCATCAATTCTTTGGCTCTCTGCCTTCTTTATTGTCCAGCTCTCACATCAGTAGAGGACTAAGGGAAAGACCATAGCCTTGACTAGATGAACTTTGTTAACAATGTGATGTTTGCTTTTAAACATGCTATCTTGGCTTGGCATAGCTTTCCTGCCAAGGAGCAATCATCTTCTAATTTCATGACTGCAGTCACCATTCACAGTGATTTTAGAGCCCAGGAAGAAGAAGTCTGTCAATGCTTCTACATTTTCCCCTTCTATTTGTCATGAAGTGTTGGGGCTGGATGTCATGATCTTAGTTTTTTTTAATATTGAGTTTTAAGGCAGCCTTTTACTCTCCTCCTTCAACCTAATCAAAAGGCTCTTTAGTACCTCTTCACTTTCTGCCATTAGAGTGGTATCATCACATATCTGAAGTTAAGTAGCTCAGTCATGTCTGACTCTTTGCGACCCCCATGGACTGTAGCCTACCAGGCTCCTCTGTCCATGTGATTCTCCAGGCAAGGATACTGAAGTGGGTTGCCATTTCCTTCTCCTGGGATTTTCCTGACCCAGGGATCGAACACGGGTCTCCTGCATTGCAGGCAGACAATTTACCGTCTGAGCCAGCAGGGAAGCCCTCACATATCTGAGGTTGTATCTGAGGTTGTTGATATTTCTGGCAATCTTGATTCCAGCTTGTAACTCATCCAGCCCAGAATTTTGAATGATGTGTTCTGCATATAAGTTAAATAAACAAGGAGGCAATAAACAGCCTTGTTGTACTCCTTTCTCAATCCTGAACCAGTCAGTTGTTCCATACAGGGTTCTAACTGTTCCTTCGTGACCCACATACAGGTTTCTCAAGAGACAGGTAAGATGGTCTGATAGTCCCATGTCTTTAAGAGTTTTCCACAGTTTGTTATGATCCACACAGTCAAAAAAGCATAGTCAATGACACAGAGGTAGATGTCTTTTTCTGGAATTCCCTTGCTTTCTCTATAGTCCAATGAATGTTGGTAATTTGCTCTCTGGTTCCTCAGCCTTTTATAGATCCCGCTTCAACATCTGGAAGCTCTTGGCTCACATAATACTGAAGCCTAGCCTGAAGGATTTTAAGCATAACCTTACTAGCATGGGAGATGAGTGCAATTGTTCAGTTGCTTGANGTTTTCCACAGTTTGTTATGATCCACACAGTCAAAAAAGCATAGTCAATGACACAGAGGTAGATGTCTTTTTCTGGAATTTCCTTGCTTTCTCTATAGTCCAATGAATGTTGGTAATTTGCTCTCTGGTTCCTCAGCCTTTTATAGACCCCGCTTCAACATCTGGAAGTTCTTGGCTCACATAATACTGAAGCCTAGCCTGAAGGATTTTGAGCATAACCTTACTAGCATGGGAGATGAGTGTAATTGTTCAGTTGCTTGAACATTCTTTAGTACTGCCCTTCTTGGGAAATGGGACAAAGAAAGACATTTTTCAGTCCTGTGGCCACTGCTGGGTTTTCCAAATTTGCTGACATATTGATTGCAGCACTTTAATAGCATCATCTTTTAGAATTTTAAATAGCTTTGCTGGAATTTCATCACTTCCACTAGTTTTATTGGAAGCAGCACTTCCTAAGGCCCACTTCACTTCACATTCCAGAATGTCTGGCTCTGAGTGAAAGACAATACCATTGTGAGTATCCTAGTTATTAAGATCTTTTTTTTTTGTACAGTTCTTCTGTGTATTCTTTCCATCTCTTCTTGATCTCTCCTATTACATTAAGTCAGACCAAAGACCATGTGTTGTAGGATTTCATGTATAGAACATCTCCAGAACATGTCCATAGAAAAAGAAAAATTAATATGTTAGTGTTTGCCAGGGATTGGAAAGAGAGAGAAATGAAAAAGTAACTGCTATTAAGCATGGAATTTCATTTGTGGGTGATGAAAATATTTTAAAATTATACATAGAGTGGTGTTATATAACTCTGAATGTATTATAATAACCAAATCATGTCCTTTTTTTTTTTTTTCTTAAATGTGAACCATTGTTAAAGTCTTTATTGAATTTGTTATGATATAGTTTCTGTTTTCTGCTTTTGTTTTTTGGCTGTGAGGCGTGTGGTATCTTAGCTTCCTGACCAGGGGTTGAACCCTGGAATTGTACTCCTGGAATTGAACCTACACTCCCAGAATTACAGCGGACTTTAAAAGAGTGAATTTTATAATATGTGAAACACATCTCAATGAAGCAATTTTTTAAACACTCAGTTGTATGTAGATCATTGTCTTTTCTGGGCTTCCCTGTTGGTTTAGATGGTAAAGAACCCCTCCTGCAATGCAGGAGGCCCAGTTCGACCCCTGGGTTGGGAAGATGCTCTGGAGAAGTGAATAGCTACCGACTCTAGTATTCTTGCCTGGAGAGTTCCATGGACAGAGGAGCCTAGCGGCTACAGTCCATTGGTTTGCAATGAGTTGGAGATGACTGAGTGACTCACACTTTCACTTTTTTTTTTTTTCTAAAACACCTTGTATCATGTTATGCTTATTTCTGTAATCATTGTATCATTGGATATCTTGGAGGTTTTTGCTCCTCAAGATCAACTCTCTATGATTTCTACTGCTCTGTGCTCCAGGAGACTGAATTATATGGACATTATATGGACAAGGGTATTATATTATCCTTGCCCGCTAGCTGCCTGTTGAGTCCACTGGTGGAAGACTTTGACAGAGGTTGACAGACAGGAAAAGAGTGAGGTAAAGGAGCTATTATCCTAGTTCATTCCTGCTGGGTCTCAGTGATTGCTGTCTCTCTAGCAAGTGCCACAGCCTGATAAAGTCTTTCTTCGCAGACCTAATTTCTTTCATTCTGGTTAACTGTTTCCTCCCATTGCCTTTTAGGCCTATGAGTGGAAAAGATCCCTGATGTTGCTAGCTCCAGGACCCAGTTTTATCTGGCTGATGTCTCTAAATCTGTCCATATGTTTTTTTAAAGAATTTTTTTAAATGTGAACCTTTTTTTAAAGTCTTCATTGAATTTGTTCAATAACTGCTTCTGTTTCATGGGATCATAGTTTTCTGACTAGGGATCGAACCCACTCCTCCTTCATTGGAAGGGAAAATCTTAACCACTCACTGGAGCATGGGGGAAGTCTCCTATTCATACATTTTATTTTTTTTTTTTCCTTTTAATACTTTATTCTATTTTACAGTACTATATTGGTTTTGCCATACATTGACATGAATCATCCACAGGTGTACACGATCTCCCCATGCCAAAGCCCCCTCCCAGCTCCCTCCCCACCCCACCTCCCCGGATCATCCCGTACACCAGCCCCAAGCATCCTGTATTCTGCATTGAACATAGACTGGTGCTTCATTTCTTATATGATAGTATACATGTTTCAGTGTCATTCTCCCAAATCATCCCACCCTCTCCCTCTCCCTCAGAAGCCAAA
>SJYW01008574.1:572932-603544 GCA_006410735.1 Raphicerus campestris
TTTTAATACTTTATTCTATTTTACAGTACTGTATTGGTTTTGCCATACATTGACATGAATCATCCACAGGTGTACACGATCTCCCCATGCCAAATCCCACTCCCAGCTCCCTCCCCACTCCACCTCCCCGGATTATCCCATACACCAGCCCCAAGCATCCTGTATTCTGCATTGAACATAGACTGGCGCTTCATTTCTTATATGATAGTATACATGTTTCAGTGTCATTCTCCCAAATCATCCCACCCTCTCCCTCTCCCCCAGATGTCAAAAGTCCGTTCTATACTTTTGTGTCTCCTATATTGTCTCACTTACAGGGTCATCATTACTATCTTCCTAAATTCCATATATATTTGTCAGTATACTGTATTGGTGTTTTTCTTTCTGGCTTACTTCACTCTGTATAATCGGCTCCAATTTCATACATTTTAAACAGCACTTTTATTGACTTAGCCGCTTTTACCATCTCCTGCCACCTTGTTGATGTACTGTGCCTGGTTTAAAACTTTTCCATATCTTTAATTCCAGTTTCTTTGCTTTTTCAGTTTCTTCTATTTTGCTGTAGGGGCTTTTTCAGCTTTGTTTTCAGCAGGGACTTTCAAGGTAAGCATTCTATTTTTAGTTCTATTTGAGATTAGCTGAATATCTTAACACCATTCTTTGAACCACGTTAAAGGGCCAAAATCTATTAAAAATAATTTTTGGTTTATC
Source organism: Raphicerus campestris (assembly GCA_006410735.1). NCBI lineage: Eukaryota > Metazoa > Chordata > Mammalia > Artiodactyla > Bovidae > Raphicerus > Raphicerus campestris. The sequence continues at coordinate 573,644 of SJYW01008574.1, forward strand.
TTTCTTCAAGATGAGGGATTTGGCCTTTTCCTTACCTCTCTTTCTTTCTCTGTGTTAGTTAATTTATTCTGGGTTTGTAAATTCTTTCTTCATTTAAAAACACTTCCTTTGTTTATTTACTTTATACTGGGTCTCATGGCTATTTATTATTCTTTGTTTCAAGTCTTTGTCAAAACTCAGATGATGTAGTTACACTGTCTGAATGTCAATAGGAACTAGTTCATTTACATCAGAGGGTGTTTAGGTGCTTTCAGGTCAAAGAGAATGGGAACGTGCTTAATTTACCATAGTTAAAATAATTTTGGGTTTTCTTAGTAAGCATAACCTGGTGATGCTAATGGTGAAGAAGCTGCCTGTGAATGCAGGAGACTTGTGTGTAATCTCTGGGTCAGGAAGGTCTGCCCCTGGAGGAGGACATGGAGCCCACGCTGGTATTCTTGCTTGGAGAATCCAATGGACAGAGAAGCTTGAAGGCTACAGTCCATTGGTTTGCAAAGAGTTGGATACAACTTAAGTGATTTAGCATGCACACTCACACAAGAAAGAAGAAATAAGATGAAATTGCTATAAAGCTTGGCTTTTCAGAGACTTTTGAAGGATGTGCATTTCTGGTAGATCATTCACATAAGTCTAGCAATTTAAATAGAAGCTGTAATTATTGTCATATTATGATATTTTCAAGAATAATGATCCATATTTCCCTACAGAGCAATTCAGTGACTTGACTACAGAATTTTTTTTTTTGATGATTTAACTTTAACATCATTCTGTGAGTCTATTGGCTATAGCCATTTTGGCCATCCAACTCCTTGCAAACAGAACAATCCTGGGATTCAGCCAAAGAGTGGGTCTCTGAAGAAGTATAAATATATATACCTTGAAGGGCAACATTATTCTCCACAGAAAAGTTTTCATGAAGTCGCCTGTTAAGCTTAATTCAAATGATAACATTTTTTATGTTCCTGGTTTGGTTCATTTTTATTATTTATGATATTTCTTGAGTTATTCCTTTGGAATTGCTTTTCAAATTCTGCTTTATTATTTATTTTCTTTGCAATTATCTTATCTCTCCAGATTCATTTAAGCTTTTTGAGACCACAGACCTTTTCATTTATATTTTATATTTATCACACACCTAACATCTCAATGCTGGAGATGCAGAGATGTTCAATAAATATTTCTTAATTTGATTTATTACAGCTCTTATTAGTTCTGTCTGCTCCGTCTGGTAATACATTCCCTTCTGTTTGGTATAAAGCAGACGGCACTTGATATACTTTGAAATGCAAGCCAGAGTTAATAATCTCTGGGAAACCTGATAGGCTTTTAAACTTCCCAGATCTCTTGTTAGAAAACTCAAGAGATTTTAAGCATTGACTTTTCATAATCTGTTAGCTCATTTGGTGTATATTCATATCTCCAGCAACATCACGAGGTGAACAAGGGCTCCACAAATCTTTGGATTTGTTTTAAATTGGCATTTAATATATATGTATTTTTTCTTTTTAAATGCTTTTGTGGAGAGTTCAACTGCCAGGTCCCTTGAGCAAAATGGTTTTCTTGACACTGCTTCTGTGTTGTCTCACAGCCATATATCTGGCTCTGGAACTTGAAAACAGGAAAAGGAGGGGGGAGAGGGAGGGAGAGAGACCTTCTGTTCATTCCCAGTGGCAGTCCATTGGGATTCCAAGTACTCGAATATTTTCAATTCACTGGGAGGCTGGAAGCCATACTAGAAGAAAACAATATTTAGAAATTCTAAAATAGTAAATCCATTTCATATAAATCATGTTTTCCAAAGGACAGAGGTTGAAATCACATTCTTTCTTAATAGAGGCTTAATTGTGTAAATAGCTCTTTGGGATTATATCAGTTCATCTTGCCTGCAATGTGAGGCTGTGTCTATACAACTCATATAAAATCATTGAAAAATATCATTTTATCTGGATATGTTTAAATTAACCAGATGTTTGGCAGCAAGTAAAACAAACCCGCAGGTAATTGGTTAGATTTTAAAATATTTCTTACAAGTCCTGACAAAGACAGTAAAGATGAAAGTCAGTTACCAGATAACTTCAGATTTAATGATCTTCTATTAATTAAAGAACCATATCCACGAAGAAAAAACCTTAGAACTTTGCTCCAAAATTATTCCTAAATATACTAAAATGCAGAGAGGCTGTTCTCTCCTCTTTCTGCCCCACCATGAAGGATGCCCTAGAAAGCCAGTCTGATAAACAGATGAGTGAAGAACTGTTTCTTCTGTAATTTCTGGGAGGGTACTTGTGCTGCAGTGACATCCTATAGATGCCGTGCTGATAAATGCTACAGGATTGCACCTGGATACCCAGAGATAAGACGACTGAAAGGATATGAATTCCAAGTGGTAGCAATCTTTGAGGTCATTTTGCTTGAAGTCCCTTAAAATGATTGACTGATTAATAGAGCAATCCTAGGAACTGCAAAAAATCTATTTAGAAGACATTTTTTGCTTGAAAGGAATACTTTATTTTTATGAGGATTATATTTCTATTACTTTTTCTGTATAGTGTATTCCACTGACTTTTACAGTAATTGGGAGCATTAATTGATGGCATGGATAGGACTGTCATAAAACCTAGTAGCAACAGACAATCAGGACTCAGAATGCTATTCATATCACGAAGTGCCTCTGGTTTGTCACCATTCTTTCTCCATCTCAGACTGTAATTTTCCAATGACCTTTGTACAGACTGGCCCATTGTTTCACAGTTGTCACTAAAAAGGCCCTCATTTGGTGTGATTATTTAGGGAATTATAGCAGGTAACTGTGAAATAACAAAAGAATGGTACCATTGATTGCAGTAAATTTTTTTTCCACTGTTTTTGGCCACATGATAAAAACAGGATGCTTCACTCTCAGGGCCCAGTGGCTGGCAGAACTTATCAAAGCTGCCTTTTCCCTTTCCTCTGACTTTCCCCTTTGTTTCCTTGAGGGATGTAGATATGACATCAAACTGTTCAAAATAGCTCTGTCCTATTATAGATGACCAAAAAATTATTTGCTTTATTTTGAAAAAAAAAAAAAAAAAAGAAAAAAAAAAGGCTTAACCTTTTGTTTTGTACAGAAAACAAACAGGATATATTTTTTTCATTGTCCTCAGGTTTTATCTCATCCTTTCCTGGTCTTTTGAAATAAAATAAATCAGTTTTAAAAAGCAAACAAGAATAAATAAATTGTATAAAGAGAAGGTGCATTACGATTTTCCTATTAAAGTTCCAGTGACATCTTTCCTACACACAGGAATGGAGATATTATCCCAATAAGTGACTGTCGGTCTAAATTATAATTATTTTAAAGACACAGGAAGAGAAAATGGAAATATCTCACACCTGTAAGCCAAGTGAGTTTCTCTCAAAAATGTTAACATTCAGCAGTGAGTTCAATTTGCACAATGTCAAATCCTGGGACTTGGCCTCTTTTAAGATCCTCTTTCAGCTCTTCTGAGTAATGAAGTCTACATCTAGTAATACAAAGGCAATTTCCCCACAGCTATAACCTCATAATTGAGAAGAACCAATTCTTAATGCCCTGCCCAATGTGGAAGCTTCCTCAATCATATCACCAAAACCAGCTTAGCTGTCCCAAGAAAGACATTTCATCATTTGTATGGTACAAATTCTCAATCCTACCTTAGAAGGCCATCCTGAATAACCTTAGAACGTTCCTCTACCTCCTCTGACAAGAAGAGTATTTGATTCCATGTGCATGGGTTTAACTGTGGTATTCATATTCAGAGCCCTGCTATTCAATTGAAATGTCTACAACTGCAATTTTTTTTTAATATTTGCATTGTTTAACATGGTAGTTTCTAGCCAATTATAACTCGCATACTTGAAACATGGCTAGTGTACCTAAGAACTAGAATTTTTAATTTTATATAAGCTAATTAATTTAAATTTACATTTATATGGCTACCTGTGTCTGGTGACTACCACAGTGAACAATGTCACTTCAAAATTCCCCAGAATGCACTTTCTAGTCTTGAACTCCTTAAAGTATATTTAAATAAGTAACAGCAATTCTGATTCTTATTTTGCTAAATGCAAAAATTAATAATAAGCCTCTCTCCTGAGACTGGGGTGATAAGAACATTTTAACAATTCTTAAATATAATCTATGAGAAATCTAATGTAGGATCTTTCAATCTGAAATTTCAAAGGTAATCTATAGATATATCATTTTACTTCCCACTTATTTTCTTTTGACATAAATATAAACCATATACAATGTTATAATCAAATATTGGCAGACATAATAATGTCTCAAAAAGTTGTTTGCATCAATTCTCAGACACTAGTCACCTCTAGGTAAATGAGGGTATGTAGAGAGGAAAATTTCCTAGTGTTATTTCTGGAAGGAGGTGCTTAATTCAAAGTCTCAGGTGAACCACATTTTAAAGACAGTGCTAACACATTTTGGGAAATTTTTTTAAAATAGTGGTTAGAATACGTTGGACTGTTCTGAAACTCCTCTTGTACATGGAGGGTAAAAAAGTATTTGGTTTTATGTAATTGAGGATACTCTTGAGGACATTTTTTTTAGGAGAGAGTGAGGCTTTGAAACTCTCCCAAAGGGAAGGGAAGAAATCTTTCATCTGCTCCTTATCCCATGTCTGCAACAAGGCTTAAAAAGAAAAAAAAAAAAAAAAAGGCGTATAATTGCTTTACAATGCTGCGTTAATTTGTGCTGTACAGCAAAGCATAGCAACTATATGTATAAACTATCTGCTCCCTCTTGAGTGTCCCTTCCACCTACCCTCGCCATCTGACTCCTCTAGTCATCACAGAGAACAGAGCTGAGCCTCTGTGTTATACAGCGTCTTCCCACTAGCTATCTGTTTGACACACGCTAGTGTGTATGCGTCAGTGTTACTCTCTCAGTTCATCACACCCTTTCCTTCATCCATGGTGAAGGTGCCCATGAGTCAGGAGAATAGGGTTTTAAAAGAAATCACCAAAACGGCTCCTGCATCTTCAGAAACCCCACCAATTGAACCCAAGGAAATTGCAGAAGCCTGGTGAACATGTCATCCCAAAGGTGAAAAGGATTGGCAGAGAGACAGTAGCTGTTTGTGAACTAATTGTATCCCCAGAGACTGTTAAGTGAAGGATCTAGAAAAAAAAAAACAACACAGAAAAATGCCAACATATATGAAATGGTCTGTCTCAGACAGAAGTATATCTGACAAATGTAAATTGGGTTCTGACCCTTGGGTAAGGAATGCAAATTTCTTGAAATGTAAATCATTTTCATACTCATAATTAGGGTCTATTTAATAGTTGATTGAAGAATCATCAAGCTTGAATGGACTTTACAGCTTATTTCGTTCAACAAATTTAATAAGAAAATAGAGTTTAAATGGCTTAATGAAGCTCACAGTACTCAGAAACAGTAAAGAACTAAACTCACACTTTGTAACTTCTTATCCTGGATGTGTCCTTTAGGAAATGACCTTGCTCATCTAGTTTACCCAGCAGTCTCCTTAGCTATAATGTTTCTTAAACTTGACTTTGACTCTAATAAATATGTGTGTCAACTTTTGTGTTTATTTTAAGTATGTATTCAGATTATTATACCTTAGAATACAATGCTACAGAAATAATCCATTAAAATTGTTAGAAAAGTTGAACTGAAGAATGATTCAGTTGAATGTCCTCTTCCAAATTCTTGAAAAGCTAGTATTTTAAATACCCTAGAAAGCAAAGTGGCATACTATTGCAAGTTAAGAATTTTTAACTTTTAGTTTCTTATTTTTGTTCTTAACCCACAAGCTAGATGAAAGTTGACAACTGTCAGTTACATAAGATTAATTTAAACTACTCCAGGTAATGAAGTGCCTAACTACATAGGGCATTAGCTCTCTTGATGAGCTGCTGATGAAATGTTTTGACCAGCAGCTTGTCTCCGAAGAACCAGACTGGTTGAGCACTAACCCGTTGATGAAATGGTTCCTTAAATAGCTCTATTTAGCCCTTAAAAAGTCCTTTTTTTCCCCCTTCTGAAAACCTTTATCTCGCCTAAATATAGAGCAGAGCATTGGGAATGTTGAATTCCCCAAAATATTAATGTCTCTCTGGTTTCTTTTCTTCTAGCTATGTCCTCTCTTATTTCTTATTATTGAACTTTTTTTCCCCCTCTAAGTTTATTTTGGTATATTTTAAAGTAAATAACAGAAAGTCTCTCTCAATTCCAAATTTTTCTGACACCATTTCTTATTATCACATTCCCTAACTAAATTGTCGAGGGCAGATCTGAGGAAGAAGAACACAATTGCAAAATACTTCATTTCAAAATTATTTCAATAGTGAGGATAAACTATTTGTTTGCTTTCATGGATGCTGTAGTTGTGGAAGGCTTCCTTACTGGTTCATCAGTAAAGAATCCGCCTGACAAGCAGAAGACGTGGGTTTGATCCCTGGCTTGGGAAGGTACCCTGAAGAAGGAAATGGCAATCCACTCAATCCAGTATCCTTGCCTAGGAAATCCCACAGGCAGCGGAACCTGGTGAACTACAGTCTGCAAGGTTGCAAACAGTTGGACACAGCTATCAACTAAACAACAATAACAATGGCTAAACAACAGTTGTGATAAACTTTCTCAGAAAAACCTATAAACTATCTGGACTTTGCACTGGGCAGACATTTTCTGGCTTCTTAACATTGAGTCAAACCTATTTTTGACTCTTAGAAGATAGAAAAGAACAATAAAAGTAATTTTCTATGAGGGGCTGGCTTAAAGCCATTCATTATTTAAAAGGGATCTTTCTGATTATAAATTCATCTAGGCCCAAGAGATCAAGACAAATCAGTCATCACATGTTCTTATTTTCATCACCGACACTGGTTTCTAAACTTCAAAACACAAAGCCATTATCTCCTGTTTAAAAACCTGTTTAATCCTGTAAAGTTGGACTGCATTATATTAAAAAGGACAAATAAAATATAAAATGGTTTTAGTATATAAACCAAGAAAATTTTCCTCCATAAAAACATAGGTAACAATATACTCCAGGCTTTTTGTGATGATTCTAGTTTCAACTACTGTTTTTTTTTTTTCCTATAATTTTAAATAATTCCACCAACTGGAAAAATAATACAGCTTGCCATAGCTAGTATATATTTTTTGACTGCTCTTGAGGAGCTATGTCAAACTGGAAAAGGGAAAACAAGAGTTTGGGAAGCCAGCCAGCAGGTTATTTCTGAAATCTAGGGGGAAGACAATGACTTCTGAATTGAGGAAGTAGCGACAGGGAGGCAAACAAGGGAAGAAAGCACAAAAAATTAAGAAGATTCAAGAGCTGTTTGAATCAGGATGGTGAGGGAGGAGGATTTATAAGATCTCTAAATTGGTTAGCAGTAACCTTAACTGGGATGGAAAATTAAAGAGCAATAATAGNCAAAATACTTCATTTCAAAATTATTTCAATAGTGAGGATAAACTATTTGTTTGCTTTCATGGATGCTGTAGTTGTGGAAGGCTTCCTTACTGGTTCATCAGTAAAGAATCCGCCTGACAAGCAGAAGACGTGGGTTTGATCCCTGGCTTGGGAAGGTACCCTGAAGAAGGAAATGGCAATCCACTCAACCCAGTATCCTTGCCTAGGAAATCCCACAGGCAGCGGAACCTGGTGAACTACAGTCTGCAAGGTTGCAAACAGTTGGACACAGCTATCAACTAAACAACAATAACAATGGCTAAACAACAGTTGTGATAAACTTTCTCAGAAAAACCTATAAACTATCTGGACTTTGCACTGGGCAGACATTTTCTGGCTTCTTAACATTGAGTCAAACCTATTTTTGACTCTTAGAAGATAGAAAAGAACAATAAAAGTAATTTTCTATGAGGGGCTGGCTTAAAGCCATTCATTATTTAAAAGGGATCTTTCTGATTATAAATTCATCTAGGCCCAAGAGATCAAGACAAATCAGTCATCACATGTTCTTATTTTCATCACCGACACTGGTTTCTAAACTTCAAAACACAAAGCCATTATCTCCTGTTTAAAAACCTGTTTAATCCTGTAAAGTTGGACTGCATTATATTAAAAAGGACAAATAAAATATAAAATGGTTTTAGTATATAAACCAAGAAAATTTTTCTCCATAAAAACATAGGTAACAATATACTCCAGGCTTTTTGTGATGATTCTAGTTTCAACTACTGTTTTTTTTTTTTCCTATAATTTTAAATAATTCCACCAACTGGAAAAATAATACAGCTTGCCATAGCTAGTATATATTTTTTGACTGCTCTTGAGGAGCTATGTCAAACTGGCAAAGGGAAAACAAGAGTTTGGGAAGCCAGCCAGCAGGTTATTTCTGAAATCTAGGGGGAAGACAATGACTTCTGAATTGAGGAAGTAGCGACAGGGAGGCAAACAAGGGAAGAAAGCACAAAAAATTAAGAAGATTCAAGAGCTGTTTGAATCAGGATGGTGAGGGAGGAGGATTTATAAGATCTCTAAATTGGTTAGCAGTAACCTTAACTGGGATGGAAAATTAAAGAGCAATAATAGTTACAGGGATGGGAGTAGATAAGGAATAGAAGCTCAGTTAAGGAAATGCTGACTTTTCAACATTTTCATTTCCAAATCTAGAGCTTGAAGATAATAAAGGATTGAAGGTGTTTTTTTGTTTTCCAATTGGGAATCATCCTTGTATGGGTAGTAATTAAAACCATAACATTGCATGGAATCCTGAAGATTCATTTACAGAGTAAGAGGATTGGAAAGATCCAGGATGATAAACAGGGTATGTATTTAGAAAGGGGGGGAAAAAAGTAGAGAAAGGAGTGATCCTAAGGAGTTCTGAAAAGGAGATGATGTTATAGAAACACATTGGAAATGTCTGATATCATATGCTTCAGGGCTTTGTTCAGATAAAATAATATAATCCTGAGTACTACATAAAAACTTGGTTAAACCCTGGTTGGAAATTACCAGCTCATTGTCATTATTAATTGGATGTATTATCAATACTTTTACACTTTAATATTTTTGAGAGTTATGTATTACATAGTTTACAGATGAAAAAAATGAAAGCTCATTGAAAGAAATAATTTTCATGTAATAAGTGATTAATGAAAATAAGTAATTTTATCTTTTCAAAGATAAGAAATGTATGTAACTGAGTTTTGGTTCTTGTCACTCCAAAATATGAGTTATTAAGTGATAAGGGTGTTTTGCCTCCTTTCCTAGATTTTACCAACATACCTTCCATTTGGTGGAATAATAATCAGTTTGGATATGTGTAATACCAATTAGCTGTTGAGAGATCTACTGAATGCCTTTCACCAGAGTTTAGAAAATACCTCTGTTATCATAAACATTTCTGTGACCTTGTGGTATGGTATCATAAACCACTTCTTTCTTTGAATTGGTCTTGGCTCCCTGTCTTTCTTTAACCAGCATGTGAACGAGAGAAAAACTGTCACCCTTGAAAAGTTCTGTGTGACAAAGAACAGATGGGGCTTGCAAAGAATGAAAAGTAAAACAGAACTGAGTTAAAGCCAAGGTTTGAGGAATGAGAGCCATGAACTGCACTTGAAGATCCAAAGTCCCAGTCTAAAGTCTCCAAGAGTCTTGACTTGGAGATATTTCCTGTATATACACAAGAAATCTGTTGAACTCAGGTGGCATATGGATGGACTTCACAGAGAGCTTAAGAGAGAAGAGAGAACTATGAACTTCTGCAAATGTATGTGTATAAATATTTTTGAATGAATGCATATTTCTGGACAGATTATCAACTGCTTTCTTCAACTATTAAAAGTGGCAATACACAAATAAGTTTAAGAAATACTAATATTATATATTTATTTATAATCCTTTATTATGAGGAATTTCCCAAGTAGCTATCACCTAACTTTATTATTATTATTATTTTTGCTTAAATTTTATTTTATTTTATTTTGCAATACTGTTTTGGTTTAAGTATCAACGTTTTGTCAATTTTATTTTGTTATCTGTTACTACTTTCTGATTTTGTATTGTGTTTTAAAGACAATAATATGCGCTATTCATAATGCATAATAGATGGTGCTTTATCTCATATCTCTAGCTTCTCTGCACTCCCTCCCATCATTCAGTACAACACTGCTGAGTTTTCTGAATGCTCCATTCTCATCACTATTAAAAACTTTGAAGATACAGGGCTTACTGAGCATCTGAAACTTTTAAAGCCACTTCCAAATAATCTTTCCATTATCTCTCACGAGAATACTCTAGAACCTTCTCTCCAAATAACTTATGTGATCCCTGGAATAGATATTAAATATTTGCATATTTAGGAAGAGAATTATCCAAGACTCCTTAAAATGTCTTTATTCTAGACTTCTTGTCCAAATTTAACCACTTTTCAAAATATAACTGAAATATCATTGTGCCTTTCCAAACCATTTCAGAGAGCTNTAATCTTTCCATTATCTCTCACGAGAATACTCTAGAACCTTCTCTCCAAATAACTTATGTGATCCCTGGAATAGATGTTAAATATTTGCATATTTAGGACGAGAATTATCCAAGACTCCTTAAAATGTCTTTATTCTAGACTTCTTGTCCAAATTTAACCACTTCTCAAAATATAACTGAAATATCATTGTGCCTTTCCAAACCATTTCAGAGAGCTGCAAGGATTCTGAGTGCTATGAAGTCCTCAGATACTCATATAGTTTGCATATACATTTGTCATTCTGACAGTACAAGTGTAAAAGGCTAAACATGCATTTTAGATAGTCTTTTAGACATCTTAGAAAATATCCTTAAAGGCTTTATTCTAGAAAGTCAGAAAGAAGTTGGCTTTATGTCCACTTTCTGTTTTCTGGTAAGCTGAATACAGACTAACATGTACTGGCCAAATATCACTCCGTGGGTATTTTCCCCACATGCTTGTTAGCCTGAATAGCCTAAATAAGTTCTAAAGGTTTACTTGAGCCTCTTATTTGCCTTCGGTCCCAAATATGAGTAAAGAAGAAAAAATTAATGGCCATTCAAGGCAGAAACAATTGCAGAGCTTATTGCCAATACATTTTGTTAATCCCCATCACAGTGTAATAAGGCAGGTATTATTTTTGTTATCTTCATTATTTTGGTCATGATTGATGTTAGAAATTTTTATANAAGTAGCCAATCAAAGAGGATGCTGCTCAGCTTTGTTTCTGCAGCCTTGGGGCCATGTACATTCACCTGTGGGGATCCTAAAGTGAATCAGGTTATGTACCCTGAAACATCTTGGGAAGGAATTTGGGAGGAGCAAGAGAGGCATTTTATCAGATGACATTTCTCATTGGTGAAGTTACCTAGGGGACAAGTCGTTTTCTTGCAGACCAGTTTTTGAGAAGTTTCCAGCTGTCTCAGTGTGGTCTGGTCATAGGGAACAGTGACAGAAAGGTTTCAGTTCATTCTACTGTAGATAGAGCCTCACTCAAACCCGTTGGACCACAAGATGACGTCACTTTATATGTTTCCAGCATACCCACCTCCCTCCCTAAATCACAAGACAGCTCCACTTTGCCTCTCCTGTTTCACCATTCTTTTATAAAGTTGAATGGTTCCATGCCTTCAGTCAACTCACCTCTTTCAAGTTTAATTGGTACTCACTGCTCTAAGAGCAAAACGTAATGAGTCCATTTATTTTTACACAGTTCAACTTATTAATATATCTGACTTTTCTCCATAGGAAGTGTTTGACTAGATATAGAGAAATATATACTCAAGCAGATCTGTCAGTTAAAACAGAGATACTGGGAACCTATTATATAGGTAGCTGACTCTCTGCACATGACAGTACCTGCTCATGTTTATTATAATCCATAACTTCTATAATTTTAGGGCATTTTTGCACATTATCAGAGAGCAGAACACTTTGTAATCCATGTTAATAATTACATTTCAAAAAGGTTAAAAAAAAAACAGCAAACCAGGCGCTTGAACCAGGATCCATGAGCTGGTGATAGTCCTAAAATTTCATCCTCCTATTCACTGATGTTTATATTGAATATGAGAAGATCCTAAAGGCAAAGATTACTTGACCATAACAAAGAGGACCACGTAAAAAGAGTAGCCTACATCTAAAAGAACTATGTCCAAGGTCCAGATGATATTTTTATGTAAAGTAGTGTGGTACTATAATTAATTGAAATTAATTGTCATTGACTTCAAGGTGTGCTATGTTTCAAAATTTCATTTCTCAAATTAAATGCCATTGTCAAGTTGTCATGGAGAAAGGCTTTAGTGTTTCTAAAGAGACTACTTTCTAAGTCTCTTTGTTTGGAATAATAATGATGATGATAATAATACCACTTATTATGTCCCAGGCATTGTTCTGAGCCTTTTAAAATACATTTGATTGTCACATCTGCCTTGTGAGCTTGAAACAATTCCATTTTTCTTCCTACTTTGCAAAGGAGGAAACTTAGGCACAATGAAGTTGTGACTTGCCTAATATCATGGAAGGAATATAGGAGCAGAGTCAGAATTTGAACCACTGCAGTTTGCACCAGAATCCATATAAATAACCAGCATTTGTAAGAATACTCACTCTGCTCTAACATCTTTCATGTCTGGAGCATGGGGATTAGCACTGGGATGCCAGTGGAGAAGCAGCAAAATTTAAGAACTTATAAACAACTAACCCACGTTATAGAGGAAAATCTGTGCTCTTTTGGAACTTATCTAAATTGACCACAGATTCACTGAAGAGAGACCACTTTGCTTTATTGGGACTGTGGAGATAAGGAACATGCTAACCCCATTTATTTCAGTAATGGTCTCTGTAGATATTTTTCTTTCTAGAATGAAAAGGAAGCACTCTTTGCTGTCAATCAATGGCACTCAGTGAACTGGGTCATCACTGTCNCTAACCCCATTTATTTCAGTAATGGTCTCTGTAGATATTTTTCTTTCTAGAATGAAAAGGAAGCACTCTTTGCTGTCAATCAATGGCACTCAGTGAACTGGGTCATCACTGTTTGTCTCTTCCCTCCGACCTTAACTGTCCTTGGTTTGTCTCCCACAAGATTCCTTGAAAACCCTTTGCCATACTTGAGTTCCCACACATGACAGTCTGGCCTTGCAAAGAAGATTAATACAAAATATCTGCCAAAGGTTTGGTATTCCCAGCCCAGATCTTTATCTCAGAATAAGGCGGTGGGTGGGTAGGGGGGGCAATTTATCTCTTATGAGTCATGGGCATTGAGATGCTGGGAACATTTCACTGGCAGGAGGAATTGGCAAAAATAGTCCCAGTGGATTTCAGGTTTATTTGACTAATTCTTTCACCACTTGTCAAATGAAACTAGTTTTGTTTAGGTACCAAAACAAGCTGTTTCCTCTGCCATTTCTCCACTGAGCACTATAGGCACTTGTGGCGAACACACATTACTGCTAACTGTTATGATGTTTGCTGTCAAATTCATTTATTTATACAACTGCTGGAAAAAGCCTGCGGCCCATAAGCAGCCATGAAAGATTTCAGAGTCGTGGTGTGGGGTCATGAGAGGGAAAAAAGTCTCCACTGGTTATGAGAAAGGAACTGACACAGGAAACGGTCACATATGGTGCAGATTTATTGTGTCCGGGGTTTCCCATTCAAATCTCATTACACCCACAGCTCAGTGCTAGGCATGGCACGGCTACATCCATTTCAGTTTTGGCATTCGACAGAATTACTGCTTCAGCTTTATACCAAGGACTGGAGAGGTGATAAGTTTATCATTCCAGGGAGAGAGTGTACCCGGATTGTATTTGTAAAGAGGGCTGTTGACTGTCCTTACCTTTTTAACACACGGATATCACTTTGTTCAAAGCTGGCAGGCAAGGTTTGCTAGCAGAAAAAAAATAGGAGGTGATGATAATAGGTGGGAGAGAGGTGGAGAGTACTACAAAAAGGATGAAGGGAAAAGTAAAGATAAGATGAAATGGAAGCCAGCTGGAATTTTGCAGATTTTAAAATTTTTTGATTTAGTGGGAAAAAATAAGTGTCTTGATTAGAGACACACGTGTGTGTGTGCATGTGTCCACACACATATGTATATGTGTATACGTGTATCTTTCTGGCCCATATTTTCTGAAAATCAACAGTCTTATGTCCACATTTTAGTGTTTTCCTCACCTTTAACTCATCTGTTTCAACATCTTTTATTGTGAATGCTTGCAACACTTACAGTGCTGTTTTAGACTCCTGTGATGTAAATGCTGTTAGATGGAGATGAGGATAGCATCAAAAAAGGCAAAAGGAGAGTGCAGAGTACTTTAAAATAATACTTCTTTTTAAATTATGATGAATGAATTATTAGCACGTGTTTATACCTGACTCTCCGTTGGCAAAGAATCCACCTGCAATGCAGGATACCCTGGTTCGATTCCTGGGTCAGGAAGATCCCCTGGAGAAGGGTTGCTGCCGCTACTGCTGCTAAGTCGCTTCAGTCATGTCCGAGTCTGTGCAACTCCACAGATGGCAGCCCACCAGGCTCCCCCGTCTCTGGGATTCTCCAGGCAAGAACACTGGAGTGGGTTGCCATTTCCTTCTCCAATGCGTGAAAGTGAAAGTGAAGTCGCTCAGTCATGTCTGACTCTTCGCAACCCCACGGACTGCAACCCACCAAGCTGCTCCATCCATGGGATTTTCCAGGCAAGAGTACTGGAGTGGGGTGCCATCTCCAGTATTCATGGGCTTTCCTGGTGACTCAGATGGTAAAGAATCTGTGTGCAGTGTGGGAGCCCTGGGTTCAGTCCCTGGGGTGGGAAGATCCCCTGGAGGAGGGCATGGCAACCCACTCCAGTATTCTTGCCTGGAGAATCCCCAAGGACAGAGGAGCCTATTGGGCTACAGGCCATGGGATCGCAAAGAGTCAGACATGACTGAGCGACTAAGATATATGTTTGCATTCTTGACTCTGCACATACATCATTACATTTGACCCTGTCCATCAGCCTATGGATTGGAAACCATTCTCAATCACATTTACAGAGGAGTGAACTGAGTCAGAGAGAGGATACTTATGTAATTTGCCTGTTGTTTTGCAGCTAGAAAGTGGCAGAACCAGGACACAGTGCAGATTTCTCTAACTGGAAAACATGATCTCTCGCCCCCAAGACTGAACTTCCTGAATTTGCATTTACCTTGGCTGTTTTCAGTGCAGTATTTAGGTAATAAAAATCATAATCGAGACTATACCTATTGATATTTGCAAGTCAAATCATAATATAGCATAATAATAATGCAAAAATATTTTCTATGCCATTTATTTCAAGGAAAATGTAGAAAAAGACATTTCCACATAGTGAAATCATATAAAATAGTCCTCTAGAATGAGTTTGAATGGACTTTCATCACCAAAAATAAGAGGTTTCTTTTCTATTTAAAAAATGGTTGATTCAGAAGAAAGGGCTATTTGATACTACCTAATCCTCTCCCTCATCTCATCACCACTTCATCACTTACCTTTATCTCTTGATCAAAGTAACACTTTTCTACAAAGGGAACAAATATTTCAAAATACTCACCAAGAAAACTCAGTACAGAAGGACCTTTTACAGAAGGCCTTCCAAGAATCTTTGCTTCATTCATATAACGGTTGGTGCTGTGTGGTTTTCTGTTTTTCTGACGTTAGTTTGGAAATGTATTCCCATGGAAAGCAGACCCAAGTTCAAGAACTTTGGTGAGACTGCTCATATAATGGGTACAGATCACAGAATCTATAGCTCCTGAAGTCTGTTAGCCCGTGAGCCCCATGGATGTGTATGCGTCATTGAGAGCCTGCCACAGATTCTGCCTGTGCAATATCTTCAGTCCTTCAGAGTTATNTTCTCAAATTAAATGCCATTGTCAAGTTGTCATGGAGAAAGGCTTTAGTGTTTCTAAAGAGACTACTTTCTAAGTCTCTTTGTTTGGAATAATAATGATGATGATAATAATACCACTTATTATGTCCCAGGCATTGTTCTGAGCCTTTTAAAATACATTTGATTGTCACATCTGCCTTGTGAGCTTGAAACAATTCCATTTTTCTTCCTACTTTGCAAAGGAGGAAACTTAGGCACAATGAAGTTGTGACTTGCCTAATATCATGGAAGGAATATAGGAGCAGAGTCAGAATTTGAACCACTGCAGTTTGCACCAGAATCCATATAAATAACCAGCATTTGTAAGAATACTCACTCTGCTCTAACATCTTTCATGTCTGGAGCATGGGGATTAGCACTGGGATGCCAGTGGAGAAGCAGCAAAATTTAAGAACTTATAAACAACTAACCCACGTTATAGAGGAAAATCTGTGCTCTTTTGGAACTTATCTAAATTGACCACAGATTCACTGAAGAGAGACCACTTTGCTTTATTGGGACTGTGGAGATAAGGAACATGCTAACCCCATTTATTTCAGTAATGGTCTCTGTAGATATTTTTCTTTCTAGAATGAAAAGGAAGCACTCTTTGCTGTCAATCAATGGCACTCAGTGAACTGGGTCATCACTGTTTGTCTCTTCCCTCCGACCTTAACTGTCCTTGGTTTGTCTCCCACAAGATTCCTTGAAAACCCTTTGCCATACTTGAGTTCCCACACATGACAGTCTGGCCTTGCAAAGAAGATTAATACAAAATATCTGCCAAAGGTTTGGTATTCCCAGCCCAGATCTTTATCTCAGAATAAGGCGGTGGGTGGGTAGGGGGGGCAATTTATCTCTTATGAGTCATGGGCATTGAGATGCTGGGAACATTTCACTGGCAGGAGGAATTGGCAAAAATAGTCCCAGTGGATTTCAGGTTTATTTGACTAATTCTTTCACCACTTGTCAAATGAAACTAGTTTTGTTTAGGTACCAAAACAAGCTGTTTCCTCTGCCATTTCTCCACTGAGCACTATAGGCACTTGTGGCGAACACACATTACTGCTAACTGTTATGATGTTTGCTGTCAAATTCATTTATTTATACAACTGCTGGAAAAAGCCTGCGGCCCATAAGCAGCCATGAAAGATTTCAGAGTCGTGGTGTGGGGTCATGAGAGGGAAAAAAGTCTCCACTGGTTATGAGAAAGGAACTGACACAGGAAACGGTCACATATGGTGCAGATTTATTGTGTCCGGGGTTTCCCATTCAAATCTCATTACACCCACAGCTCAGTGCTAGGCATGGCACGGCTACATCCATTTCAGTTTTGGCATTCGACAGAATTACTGCTTCAGCTTTATACCAAGGACTGGAGAGGTGATAAGTTTATCATTCCAGGGAGAGAGTGTACCCGGATTGTATTTGTAAAGAGGGCTGTTGACTGTCCTTACCTTTTTAACACACGGACATCACTTTGTTCAAAGCTGGCAGGCAAGGTTTGCTAGCAGAAAAAAAATAGGAGGTGATGATAATAGGTGGGAGAGAGGTGGAGAGTACTGCAAAAAGGATGAAGGGAAAAGTAAAGATAAGATGACATGGAAGCCAGCTGGAATTTTGCAGATTTTATTTTTTGATTTAGTGGGAAAAAATAAGTGTCTTGATTAGAGACACACGTGTGTGTGTGCATGTGTCCACACACATATATACATATGTGTATGTACACATATGTATATATACATATGTGTATACGTGTATCTTTCTGGCCCATATTTTCTGAAAATATATACATATGTGTATGTACACATATACATATATACATATGTGTATACGTGTATCTTTCTGGCCCATATTTTCTGAAAATCAACAGTCTTATGTCCACATTTTAGTGTTTTCCTCACCTTTAACTCATCTCTTTCAACATCTTTTATTGTGGATGCTTGCAACACTTACAGTGCTGTTTTAGACTCCTGTGATGTAAATGCTGTTAGATGGAGATGAGGATAGCATCAAAAAAGGCAAAAGGAGAGTGCAGAGTACTTTAAAATAATACTCCTTTTTAAATTATGATGAATGAATTATTAGCACGTGTTTATACCTGACTCTCCGTTGGCAAAGAATCCACCTGCAATGCAGGATACCCTGGTTCGATTCCTGGGTCAGGAAGATCCCCTGGAGAAGGGTTGCTGCTGCTACTGCTGCTAAGTCGCTTCAGTCATGTCCGAGTCTGTGCAACTCCACAGATGGCAGCCCACCAGGCTCCCCCGTCCCTGGGATTCTCCAGGCAAGAACACTGGAGTGGGTTGCCATTTCCTTCTCCAATGCGTGAAAGTGAAAGTGAAGTCGCTCAGTCATGTCTGACTCTTCGCAACCCCACGGACTGCAACCCACCAAGCTGCTCCATCCATGGGATTTTCCAGGCAAGAGTACTGGAGTGGGGTGCCATCTCCAGTATTCATGGGCTTTCCTGGTGACTCAGATGGTAAAGAATCTGTGTGCAGTGTGGGAGCCCTGGGTTCAGTCCCTGGGGTGGGAAGATCCCCTGGAGGAGGGCATGGCAACCCACTCCAGTATTCTTGCCTGGAGAATCCCCAAGGACAGAGGAGCCTATTGGGCTACAGGCCATGGGATCGCAAAGAGTCAGACATGACTGAGCGACTAAGATATATGTTTGCATTCTTGACTCTGCACATACATCATTACATTTGACCCTGTCCATCAGCCTATGGATTGGAAACCATTCTCAATCACATTTACAGAGGAGTGAACTGAGTCAGAGAGAGGATACTTATGTAATTTGCCTGTTGTTTTGCAGCTAGAAAGTGGCAGAACCAGGACACAGTGCAGATTTCTCTAACTGGAAAACATGATCTCTCGCCCCCAAGACTGAACTTCCTGAATTTGCATTTACCTTGGCTGTTTTCAGTGCAGTATTTAGGTAATAAAAATCATAATCGAGACTATACCTATTGATATTTGCAAGTCAAATCATAATATAGCATAATAATAATGCAAAAATATTTTCTATGCCATTTATTTCAAGGAAAATGTAGAAAAAGACATTTCCACATAGTGAAATCATATAAAATAGTCCTCTAGAATGAGTTTGAATGGACTTTCANATACAACTGCTGGAAAAAGCCTGCGGCCCATAAGCAGCCATGAAAGATTTCAGAGTCGTGGTGTGGGGTCATGAGAGGGAAAAAAGTCTCCACTGGTTATGAGAAAGGAACTGACACAGGAAACGGTCACATATGGTGCAGATTTATTGTGTCCGGGGTTTCCCATTCAAATCTCATTACACCCACAGCTCAGTGCTAGGCATGGCACGGCTACATCCATTTCAGTTTTGGCATTCGACAGAATTACTGCTTCAGCTTTATACCAAGGACTGGAGAGGTGATAAGTTTATCATTCCAGGGAGAGAGTGTACCCGGATTGTATTTGTAAAGAGGGCTGTTGACTGTCCTTACCTTTTTAACACACGGACATCACTTTGTTCAAAGCTGGCAGGCAAGGTTTGCTAGCAGAAAAAAAATAGGAGGTGATGATAATAGGTGGGAGAGAGGTGGAGAGTACTGCAAAAAGGATGAAGGGAAAAGTAAAGATAAGATGACATGGAAGCCAGCTGGAATTTTGCAGATTTTATTTTTTGATTTAGTGGGAAAAAATAAGTGTCTTGATTAGAGACACACGTGTGTGTGTGCATGTGTCCACACACATATATACATATGTGTATGTACACATATGTATATATACATATGTGTATACGTGTATCTTTCTGGCCCATATTTTCTGAAAATATATACATATGTGTATGTACACATATACATATATACATATGTGTATACGTGTATCTTTCTGGCCCATATTTTCTGAAAATCAACAGTCTTATGTCCACATTTTAGTGTTTTCCTCACCTTTAACTCATCTCTTTCAACATCTTTTATTGTGGATGCTTGCAACACTTACAGTGCTGTTTTAGACTCCTGTGATGTAAATGCTGTTAGATGGAGATGAGGATAGCATCAAAAAAGGCAAAAGGAGAGTGCAGAGTACTTTAAAATAATACTCCTTTTTAAATTATGATGAATGAATTATTAGCACGTGTTTATACCTGACTCTCCGTTGGCAAAGAATCCACCTGCAATGCAGGATACCCTGGTTCGATTCCTGGGTCAGGAAGATCCCCTGGAGAAGGGTTGCTGCTGCTACTGCTGCTAAGTCGCTTCAGTCATGTCCGAGTCTGTGCAACTCCACAGATGGCAGCCCACCAGGCTCCCCCGTCCCTGGGATTCTCCAGGCAAGAACACTGGAGTGGGTTGCCATTTCCTTCTCCAATGCGTGAAAGTGAAAGTGAAGTCGCTCAGTCATGTCTGACTCTTCGCAACCCCACGGACTGCAACCCACCAAGCTGCTCCATCCATGGGATTTTCCAGGCAAGAGTACTGGAGTGGGGTGCCATCTCCAGTATTCATGGGCTTTCCTGGTGACTCAGATGGTAAAGAATCTGTGTGCAGTGTGGGAGCCCTGGGTTCAGTCCCTGGGGTGGGAAGATCCCCTGGAGGAGGGCATGGCAACCCACTCCAGTATTCTTGCCTGGAGAATCCCCAAGGACAGAGGAGCCTATTGGGCTACAGGCCATGGGATCGCAAAGAGTCAGACATGACTGAGCGACTAAGATATATGTTTGCATTCTTGACTCTGCACATACATCATTACATTTGACCCTGTCCATCAGCCTATGGATTGGAAACCATTCTCAATCACATTTACAGAGGAGTGAACTGAGTCAGAGAGAGGATACTTATGTAATTTGCCTGTTGTTTTGCAGCTAGAAAGTGGCAGAACCAGGACACAGTGCAGATTTCTCTAACTGGAAAACATGATCTCTCGCCCCCAAGACTGAACTTCCTGAATTTGCATTTACCTTGGCTGTTTTCAGTGCAGTATTTAGGTAATAAAAATCATAATCGAGACTATACCTATTGATATTTGCAAGTCAAATCATAATATAGCATAATAATAATGCAAAAATATTTTCTATGCCATTTATTTCAAGGAAAATGTAGAAAAAGACATTTCCACATAGTGAAATCATATAAAATAGTCCTCTAGAATGAGTTTGAATGGACTTTCATCACCAAAAATAAGAGGTTTCTTTTCTATTTAAAAAATGGTTGATTCAGAAGAAAGGGCTATTTGATACTACCTAATCCTCTCCCTCATCTCATCACCACTTCATCACTTACCTTTATCTCCTGATCAAAGTAACACTTTTCTACAAAGGGAACAAATATTTCAAAATACTCACCAAGAAAACTCAGTACAGAAGGACCTTTTACAGAAGGCCTTCCAAGAATCTTTGCTTAATTCATATAACGGTTGGTGCTGTGTGGTTTTCTGTTTTTCTGACGTTAGTTTGGAAATGTATTCCCATGGAAAGCAGACCCAAGTTCAAGAACTTTGGTGAGACTGCTCATATAATGGGTACAGATCACAGAATCTATAGCTCCTGAAGTCTGTTAGCCCGTGAGCCCCATGGATGTGTATGCGTCATTGAGAGCCTGCCACAGATTCTGCCTGTGCAATATCTTCAGTCCTTCAGAGTTATCTTCACACTTGGACATCTCTATTCTACCCTCTCTTGACTCCTGAGCATGCAGTTACTTTGCCATGCCAATCACCAGCTATTAGATTGTCTTCCTCACTGAAAATGATGCCAGAGGAGACTCAGCTCCCAAATGCAACCACCTAGCAATTTATGAAAAGCAACCTGCAAATGCCTTAATTTTGAAGCTTCAGGACCTAAATTTGGAATACATTGAATGTTCCAGTTCATTGAAATTTAAGTTTTCCAAATTACATTTTCTTATAGTAATCTTAACTATCTATGTGGGTATGTGTACAAGTATATACCATATTGTGATCACACAATAGACTCTAAGACTGATAATTCTAGATTCCAAATTAGCTAGGTTGTGTTTTGGTCATCTGTATTGAATCCATTATTCACAAGAACATCACTTTTAATTTCTCTTTGCTTTACAAGTGTAACATATGCCCATTATTCTTGAGGCTATTTCTAAAGTGATCAATATGTATATCTTCTTTAATATTTCTTTGCAAGATTTCAGTTACTCCCTTTGTGTATTTAGGAACACGGCTTTGATATTTTGGAAATTTACTCCTCATAGCCTGAGCGTGTATAAATGGGGATAAATTGAACCTGTCTTCACTTTTTTTTGATCTTTGGCCATTTATATTTGTTAAATTAGAAATAATGAGGTGTAAATGGTGTTTGACAGAAAAGAATTGTAAATGATTTCTTTTCATTTCTTGAAAATAAGAGAATGATTATATATTTTGTTTTTGTCAAAATCTGCTATACTTTAGTGTACCATGAATTGTGAAATCTAACACAAAATGGCTAAAAAATTATTGAGGGAAATGGTGGTGTTAACCTCGAGGAAAAAAATCATTAATGTTGATTTATTTCATTCAATTTCAAACATATAAATTTCTCTCTTTTGTTGAAAAGGGGAAGATGGAAAGATTCTATGTGCCTTTGAGTCAAAACATTTATTTTAAACATACTTTTTTCTTTCCTTCTGATCCATTTTTCTAAATAAAGGATAGAAGTTGTTTCTTTTTTTTTCCCTCCTTTTCTTTTAATTTTTTTTTCCTAGCAAAGACAACCCCTTTGGCATATTTTCTTTTCAAACGTGAAATGAGGTGGAAAATCCTCATTTCACGACAGGAAGGACAAATATTGACACAAAGTTAATATTTGTTAGAACCCTGGAAGCAACCTGAGTGTGTGTGTGCACATGTGCTTGTGCATGCACACACACACACATACACACACACACTCACATACATACTCACCTACTTTCTCCTCTGCTTCTTCTTCTGCCAGGCATACCTAATACCCCTCCTTTCTAGGTTTTTCGGTCTATGGTTTCCAGTCTAGGGAAAGGTGGACAGAGTATATTGTATGTCTAGAGTATTTTAGGATGTTCGAGTACACACAAAACAAGTGCTTGTGTGCACACCTGCACACACAGTTATAACCTGCTTCAGCTAATTTTTTCCAGTTAGAGGGGAGCTTCTGGACTTGATCACTGGTCTTGTCCATCTTAAATGCAATAGCAGATGCTGAACCAATACTCACTGGTCACTCAGCATTTATTAAGTCCTGTCCATTCTTGCCTTCTGGAGAGGAATGCCCTGGGGTGACTGTTTGGCTGCCCCTGACAGACTGGGTCACTTTATCTATTCACATTTATTATGAAAGTCAGCTGTGGACAGACCTTTTTTTTTTTTTTTTTTTCCACCCTTCTTCTCTTAGCTTTTCTTACAAGCACCCCTGCCTGGATTTTCATGAGGAAATAATCAGATTAGGCCTTTCACGGTGAGTTCATATGGAGTTCTCTTTCTCCAGTGTGCTACTAACCGAATAAACGTGTTTAGTGGTAAATTGTAAATGACATTATGATTACCAAAGCCAGCATGGGTTTCATTTAAAAGTGATCAGCATTGCAGACCACAAAAATTGTGACTGGCAGATAAGGCCATTTGGAGAAGTGGGAAAAGAACAGACAAAAACAAGTGAGAAAGAGAATCATCACTCAAACTGAAATCCTTCACCAATGGAAAGAGGCAGGAGAGAGAAACCCAGGGAGAGAAAAGATGGAATGCTATTTAGAAAGGGAGCAGGACTGTCCCTGTGAGTGCTGCAGGCGGTGTCTGGGAGAGGGGATGCGGCTGCATCCGGCTGTATGCATGCTCTTCTCCTTAGGGGTTCATGTCAGTTCTCTCCCACAATGAAGTTAGTGGGAATGTGCTCTGCAGCACAGGGAGCTCAGCTTGGTGCTCTGAGATAACTTAGAGGGATGAGACAGGAGAGATGGAAGGGAGGTGCAGGAGGGAGGGCATTCATGTATACGTATAGCCAACTCACTCTTCATTATATAGCAGAAACAAATACAACACTGTAAAGAAATTATATCATACTCCATTTTAATAAAAAGACCTACATCCACTTGGCAACTTTGGAGCCCTAGTGCTTTCCTGTGCTTGATTTTTTGCCTCATCTCAAAAATAAAATACTGGAATTGATTAATTCTGAAGATGAGATAGGAAAATGGATGGTGGGCTACCAATAAACCACCATCTTTTAGTCATTGGTAAGTTTTGGAGAAATAAAAATGAAATTTCTCATTTATGAACATCAAGATTCCAAGTTTGGCTATAAAACTTAAAACTTACTTGCCAATAATCTTTAGGCTGTTGCCTTTGTTAAATTTGTGACTCTATGTTTATACTTGAGAGATGCTAAATTTTTTTAAAGGTCAAGCAGTAATATGAAAAAAGCAAATGGAGTCTCAACAAATGCATGATTTGACAAATAACCAAAAACCTCTCTGTCAATAGACTGTGTAAAGAGAACCAAAAACCAAAAACCTTTCTGTCAATAGACTATGTAAAGAGAACTCTTGGCCATACAATATGCCTCCTAAAGGGTTAATCATCCCAGCTGACACCATATCTAAATACAATCCCCAAATGAATGATTTGGATTCCATGCTATTTTGTCAAAAGCATAGGTAGAGGTTTAAAGATGTTCTTCTCATGACTGTTACTAAGTAATTGTGTGAATCATAGTTTCTGTGAGTCAGTTTTACTGTCTATAAACTATGAATAATTAAACTTGCCAATAAGTTTTAGGTAAAGGTGGTTAGGCAAAGAAGAAGGGAAGAACATAAGGGATGGAGGGAGGAAAAAAAGAAGGAAGAATCACCAGCCTTATAGCTTAGAGGGATCTTTGAAGTGGGGCCATTTCTACCACTTAGCATTCTAATCCCTGTTTGATTCTGTCCCCCTTCCAGGTACCGCTCTTAGGAAATATCCTGTCAGATATTTCTTTATCTGAAACTCTCCCAAGGAACATTATAGATTATTTGCAACAACCATGGAAAAACCACCATCTAAAACCTGTTGAATCAATTAATCAGAGTCTCCCATTGACAAAATTATATGCAAACCTTCAGGACCCCTCTGATAGTTCCCATGCCACGGTATATATTTCATGCCAGAGTATAAAGATGCAGTGTGTTTTCCTTAAGATTCCTGCTTGCCCCAGTCATTATCCCAGGTCTACCACTACATACTACCTACTGGAGACTCTACATGTCTCCAGAACATGTCTTCTCTGATTCATTGATAGGCTTATCCAAGCCTTCCTCCACTTGTTTAATGAATTAATGAACAAGCTGAGAAAAAATACTTTGTCATAACAGAAATTATTTTGTGGACAAATCAGTTACCTGATTCAAGAACAGAAGATTCTTATACTCGACTGTAATTCCACTCTATGGTTTCATGTGAAATAATTGGCTCTCTCATGATATTGAGCTATCAAATATTAACATTAATTCAAGGGGCAATTCTCCCAATATACTTTTGTGGTATCCTCTGTTATTGTGATGAGTTGGTTTAAATTGTATTCAAGTTACAAAATAATAACTTGCAACTAGACACCTGGAAAGAATAGATACATTATTTGAAGAATAGGAGTTTTGAAAAGGACATTATGTATCAATCAACTAATACACATTAATGAGTTTCTACTGTGTTTGACGTAAGATGTTAAGTAAGCCCTATGATATTAAAATATGAGATATGGTCTTCAATTCAGTTCAGTCGCTCAGTCGTGTCCAACTCTTTGTGACCCCATGAATTGCAGCACACCAGCCCTCCCTGTCCATCACCAACTCCCGGAGTTCACCCAAACTCATGTTCATCGAGTCAGTGATGCCATCCAGCCATCTCATCCTCTGTCGTCCCCTTCTCCTCCTGCCCCCAATCCCTCCCAGCATCAGAGTCTTTTCCAGTGAGTCAACTCTTTGCATCAGGTGGCCAAAGTACTGGAGTTTCAGCTTTAGCATCATTCCTTCCAAAGAAATCCCAGGGCTGATCTCTTTAGGTTCATAGAAATATTAGGAGCGGTGGGAATAGTGAATTATGCTGTTTCTTCAAATGCTTTCATTACGTGCAATCATACTTTAGTTGTGCTCTTCTAAGTCGCTCAGTTTTTTCTGACTTTCTGTGACCCTATGGACTATAGCCCACCAGGCTTCTCTGTCCATGGAATTCTCTAGGCAAGAGTACTGGAATGGGTTGCCATTCCCTCCTCCAGGGGATCTTCCCAACCCAGGGATTGAAGCCAGGTCTCCCGCACTGCAGGTAGATTCTGTACCCTCTGAGCCACCAGAAAGTTGAGCTCTATTTAATGTCAACACTCCCAAATTACTACTTTCTTCTTTTCCTCCTTTTGTATTTCTTTTTTCTTCATGTTTAGAGAAAAAAAAAGTTTGATAAAATTATGTAGTCTGATATCCAAACTCTTTCACAATCTGGTCACAATATACCTTTGCAGTTTTAATATACTTCTGTAAAATTTCTGTCCCAGCTGCCTCAATCTATCTACCTCTTTCCCTTTGACTCAAATTTTATTACCTCCTTCTCATCTGTTGTTTTTCTATTATTGAAGCCCTTAGTGATTATTCCTTTTTCTTAATTACTTTGCTTTACTTTTACCATTTAGCTATTACATACATTATTACTTTAAATAATATTTTATGTAACATATGCATTTAAATTATACTGCATGCTGCTTGCTCAGTCATGTCCAACTCTTTGTGGCCCCATGCCCTATATAGCCTGCCAGACTCCTCTATCCATGGGATTTTCCAGGCAAGAATGCTGAAGTGGGTTGCCATTTCCTCCTCCAGGGGATCTTCCCGACCCAGGTTTTGAACCTGCATCTCCTGTGTCCTGCATTGCAGGAGGATTCTTTACCCACTAAGCCATAGGACCTGTTATTTAATATATGTATCTTTCCATGTTTTTCCCAAGACTTTGTTGCATTCTCAGTATCTAGTACACTTGAATATTCAGTAAATGTTTCCTGAGGTTACAGGTGAGCATGATGGATTGGAAATCATCTTTGGGAGACTGTGGTTCTTAAGTCACTTTTTTTTCTCCTTTATTTTATAGGCACGTTTAGAGAAGAGCAGAAATGCACCTATCGACCCCTGATAAAGGGCTATATCTGCAAACAGACTGATCAAGTGATCTTAATTCTTGACAGTGCTGATACCACTTGGGCAATGCAGAAGTTATATCCAGTTGTATCTGTGACTAGTGGTTTTGTTGACACCTTTAGTAGCATAAATGCCAGTGCTCCCTGCTCCATTTCAAGGTCTGTATCTGCTTTCTATTCCATTGTGCCCACCAGGAAAATCACCAAGGTTTGCTTTGTGGATCAGACTCCTCATGTTTTGCATTTTTTTCTATTGGGGAACAAAAATACCTCTAAGCTCCTCCTGGCTGTATTTTACCATGAACTCCAGAGCCCATATGTTTTCTTAGGAGACAGATTCATTCCACCTACTCAAGTTCATTCAACTTCTTCACTGTTGAATGAGTCTATTGGCTCCAACTATTTCAGCATCACAGATAACCTCTTGTATGTTGTCCTACAAGGAGAGGAGCCCATTGCAATACAGTCAAGTGTTTCCATTCATTTGGCCCTCAATGTGATATTTTCAGTTCTAGAAAAAGGCTGGGAAATCATGATCCTTGAAAGACTAACTGTCTTCTTGCAGATTAGCCAAGATCAAATCAGATTTATTCATCAGATGCCTGGAAATGAAGCAACCTTAAAGGCCATGGCTGATAGTAGAGCAAAGAGAAAGCGCAATTGCCCAACTGTGACTTGTACCAGTCATGACCGAGCAGGTCAGCGTAGACCTCTCATGGTAGAAATGAGCTCATATAGAGACCAACCCCCCACCACTATGGAAACTATCTCAAAAGTGATGGTCATTGAAATTGGTGATCTGCCAACAGTAAGGAACGCTGGACTGATTCCATCTTTATCAAGTAACAAATTACAGAATTTGGCTCACCAGGTTATCATTGCTCAACAGACTGGATTACTAGAAACTGTCTTGAATATGACTATTGGGGCCTTACTTGTGACTCAGTCAAAGGGAGTCATCGGCTATGGGTAAGTACTAATTATAATAACATCTAAATGTGAGCTGATTTCTTTGATACATATTGCAAATGTCAGTCTATTTACATTGAATTACATAAACTGTCTGCTTTTTAAGATAAGAATAAAAATGCCAAGAGCTATTTATAAACTTAAATTCTCAATTTTAAAATTCATGATTAAATCTGGAGTCTTTGTGGTTATTCTATTTCCTAAGTAAGTGTGGATGTTATATTAATATTTTTGTACTTTAAATTTTAAGCATAGACAGATTTTTCTAAGGCATCTTGTTTTCAACTTGTTTATTCATTCATTTATCATGTGATATATTTTAGCAGTGGCTAGATTCTGGGTTTGCTAAAGTGAAACAGATATAATCTTTGCCTTATGGGACAAAAACACTATCACAATTCCATACAGCCATGAGTTAAAACCCATGAAAACCCATGGGGCTGATAAAAATCCTGCCTGTAGGGACTGAGGAATGGACTTACATTTATTTAGGAACATTTTGGAAAGATGACTAGGAGTTTACTAAGTTAAAACAGTGATTCTGTTTGTGTTTTATTCAATCTAGGATTATAAAGGGCTTCCCTTGTGGCTCAGCTGGTAAAGAATCCACCTGCAAAGCAGGAGACCTGGGTTCAATCCCTGGGTTAGGAAGATCCCCTGGAGAAGGGAAAGGCTACCCACTCCAGTATTCTGGCCTGGAGAATTCCATGGACTGTATAGTCCATGGGGTCTCAAATAACTGGACACAACTGAGCTGCTTTCACTTATTTGGGCTTTTCTTGTGGCTCAGCTGATAAAGAATCTGCCTCCAGTGTGGGAGACCTGGTTTCGATTCCTGGGTTAGGAAGATCTGCTGGAGAAGGGAAAGGCTACTCACTCCAGCATTTTGGCCTAGAGAATTCCATGGACTCAGTCCATGGGGTCGCAAAGAGTTGAACACGAGCGAGTGATTTTCACTTCACAGGATTATAAATCCCTGCAAAGATGTCAAATTGTGTGAGGCAAGATCATAATTGCTGCCAACTATGTTTATGGCACAGATCTGTGTAAGATCTGTAATACCCTTTTTGCTATGTTATTCTGACGCTATAAGCTTATATTTTGAAATTCTTTACCAGATCAATGTTTACTACATATTTCAAAAGTAAATCTACCTGAATATTTCCCTGAGCCTAGTAAATGAAGAAGTATATGAAGTATATAATAAGGGAAGGTAGATATAAATTACTCTCAAACTTATACGTTGTGATACCCAAGAGATGAATTGTCCAGTCCAAGTTTACCTAAGACATCTATCACGAGGTCAAGACTATTAGAGTCCCAATCTCCATTTTTAGCAGATTCAAAAGAACCAGAGATGATACTGCAGACTGAGAGACAATATGAAATTGTCATAATGCTTGGGAAATATATATAAACTAACCATCTCACACATGCATGCTGTGAGGTTAGAGTACCCAAGAGAGTCAAGCATATAGATTCCCTGCAAGTTTGCTACCACCACTGAAAAAATAAGCTCAAACTCATGCACATGTTGAGTTGATATAGTTGATATTGGGTCCCTGAAATAGATATGATTATTCTGAACAATATAACTCAATGAAATTTTAGAGCATTCATATTCTTTTATTAAAAGATTTTTCTATTGCTGCTTTTCCACTACATTTGTGGTAGTTACAATAAATAAATAATTAGCATTTAATGGATATTAATTGCTTTTGTACAGCTGTCTTTAGTAGATGTGGGCTTCTTTATAAAATAAAAAGCAAAATAAAAAGATACACCTTTACATTTTAAGGCATATTCAAGAAATACATTGACTGCCTTTTTATACACAAAGCAATATAAACAAATGAAAAATTAGCTAGTGTTTTTGTATCATATTTTACCTGTATTTGGTGTTCCTCTTTCTTATATGGAAGAAATGACAAGAAAACTCAAGCAAATTTTTTTTTT
>SJYW01008574.1:608818-628453 GCA_006410735.1 Raphicerus campestris
GCACAATTGCACTCATCTCACATGCTAGTAAAGTAATGCTCAAAATTCTCCAAGCTAGGCTTTGGCAATATGCGAACCATGAATTTCCAGATGTTCAAGCTGGTTTTAGAAAAGGCAAAGGAACCAGAGATCAAATTGCCAGCATCTGCTGGATCATCAAAAAAGCAAGAGAGTTCCAGAAAAACATCTATTTCTGCTTTATTGACTATGCCAAAGCCTTTGACGGTGCATATCACAACAAACTGTGGAAAATTTTTAAAGAGATGGGAATACCAGACGACTTGACCTGCCTTCTGAGAAATTTGTATGCAAGTCAAGAAGCTACAGTTAGAACTGGATATGAAACAATGACTGGTTCCAAATCAGGAAAGGAATACTTTAAGGCTATTTATTGTCAACCTGCTTATTTAATTTATATGAAGAATACATCATGTGAAACACCTGACTGAATGAAGCACAAGCTGGAACCAAGATGGCTGGGAGAAATATCAATAACCTCAGATATGAAGATGACAGCATCCTTATTGCAGAAAGTAAAGAAAAACTAAAGAGCCTCTTGATGAAAGTGAAAGAGGAGAGCGAAAAAGTTGGCTTAAAATTCAACATTCAGAAAGCTAAGGCCATGGCATCCAGTCCTATCACTTCACGGAAAATAGATGGGGGAACAATGGAAACAGTGACAGACTTTATTTTGAGGGGCTCCAAAATCACCATAAATGGTGAGTGCAGCCATGTCATTAAAAGACACTTGCTCCTTGGAAGAAAAACTGTGACTAACCTAGACAACATATTAAAAAGCAGAAACATTACTTTGTCAACAATGGTCTGTCTAGTCACAGCTATGGTTTTTCCAGTAGTCATGTATGAATGTGAGAGCTGGACTATAAAGAAAGCTGAGCGTCAGAGAACTGATGCTTTTGAACTGTAGTGTTGGAGAAGACTCTTTAGAGTTCCATGGACTGCAAGGAGATCACTGTAGTCAATCCTAGAGGAAATCAGTCCTGAATGTTCATTGGAGGGACTGATGCTGAAGCTGAAACTCCAGTGCTTTAGCCACCTGATGAGAAGAACTGCCTCACTGGAAAAGACACTGATGCTGGGGAAGATTGAAGGTAGGAGGAGAAGGGGACAATGGAGGATAAGATGGTTGGATGACATCGCCAACACAATGGACATGAGTTTGAACAAGCTCCAGGGGCTCATGATGG
This sequence comes from Raphicerus campestris, assembly GCA_006410735.1. Classification (NCBI taxonomy): domain Eukaryota; kingdom Metazoa; phylum Chordata; class Mammalia; order Artiodactyla; family Bovidae; genus Raphicerus; species Raphicerus campestris. The sequence goes on from SJYW01008574.1 coordinate 610,027, forward strand.
ACAGGGAAGCCTAGTGTGCTGCAGTCCATAGAGTCATTCCAAAGAGTCAGACACAATTATGCAACTGAGCTGAACTGATTCTGAAAACTTCATTTGCATATTCAAATTGAAGTCAATCAAAAGAACTGATATTAGTCATCAATTTAATTCTAGACAGAAATATATTCAGGCTAGTATGTCCCTGTCAAACACACAAAAAATAAACAAATAGCACCTCCTACTTCTCTTAGTAGTATATGTGCTAACTGGTCCTTTAATGTTTTTTTGCATAACAAACTGTAAGCGAAGTGGGAAGGTTTGCATATTAATGTGCAGAGAGTTGAGTCCAGTTATAAATGAATACTGCAAAGTATATTTTGACAACTTATTAAAAATTTAAATTTGATTCCAAACCCTCAGGCTACTTGATTTTTGAAGTTAAATTTTCTTCTGAAATACCAATATATGATGCCTGTCAAAAACCCAGAGCCATAATAGCTTTAGGCTACTTTCCAAAAATAAAATAGCAGGCAGTATCAGTCAGCAAAGAGCTGGTGCCTTGCTGTACATGGCCTCTTTTAATAGCTGATAACTCTTGCAGTTGAAATTTGCCTGCAACTTGTCTAGAAAAGACTGGCTCTGTGCTAAGAACATGATACAAATTATGCCTTGTCCATCGAGATGACGAAACAAGAATGGACAGCCTGCTTTTGATAAGCAAATGGGTAAGAAAATGACTTACCCTTTCCAAATGAGCAATAAAGTCATAACCAAAATGTTTCAACATGAAATGTTTCCTTACTTCACTTCCTCTTCTTGGAAAAAGGGACATGAGGAAAGAAATGCTGTGTTCATTGAACACATAATCTGTGCCAGATATTATACAAATTTTCCTGTTCTGATAAAGTGGTTGATACTAGGAAACAGGGATTTTTCTTAGCTTGATAGAACGTTGAAGTGGGCAAAGGAAGATATGTACTCTTCTTAATACTTCCCTTTCCTCTTTTAAGAAAATATACTTCTTAAAAATAATTTCAGATCTGTGCCCCTAAACCAGAGTAGCACTGTTTACCCAGGAAACGGTTGCAAATATGTGTGTGTCTGTGTGTCTGTGTGTATGTGTGCATTTGTATGTGTGTGTTTTGGGAGGGGAGTTTGTGCTTGGTTTCCCTAATGCTTCAGGGTAAGAATGCTCCTGGCATTTTGTGGGCAGGAGTCAGGGGTGCTGATTTTTCTGGGTTGTGCCAAACTGCCCACCCAATATGTCAACAGTACCACCTCTACTCCATCATCTCAGTCAGAAATCCTTATCTCCAGTATTGGAGGGTATTTATTTTCCATAAATATTGAACTGGAAGGACAACTTTAGCATTACTGTTACAAATATGGGGANCTGCCCACCCAATATGTCAACAGTACCACCTCTACTCCATCATCTCAGTCAGAAATCCTTATCTCCAGTATTGGAGGGTATTTATTTTCCATAAATATTGAACTGGAAGGACAACTTTAGCATTACTGTTACAAATATGGGGAGAGCAAATATCACATATCTGTGATCTTATTGGTGGCAGTGTAACATGAATATGTAAAAAATAGAAAGGATTTATGATATTTTCTTCCCCTATGAATCAGATAACCTCAGAGATCTGCTATTATTATAGTTACTGCTATAAATCCAATATTCTCAGTGACTGGAATAGTTTTCAGGAAATAGAATGTTCCTCCCTTGAAGACATTACCTTTCTTCCAGAAAAGATATAATTTATGGCTCAGTTGACCTTTCCAAAAGGTAAGCTTCTTGCCAATACACAGCATTGTTTGTAAATGACCATCTTCATTATTATTTTTGTGGAAAAATAATCAAACAATGCATAATGGTATGTAGAAGTGATATGTAATAGTTTAATTATCCATAAAATAATATAGATCCAACCCCAAAGAAAGTAGAATATAAAAAAAAAAGAAAGAAAGTAGAATATCATCTTGCATATGGGGACAGGTGCCCTCCCTTTTGGCAGCCTTACTGATAATTTCAGACAGAACTTGAAAAGGAAGAGTGCTGGTGAGAATATAAGGAAAGGGAATGGTGTGAGATCAACTTGAAATTTCTAATCATTTACTTCATTTCTCTTTCCTTTCACAAACACTCTTTCCTGGTTGCATAAACCACCAATTTACCCTTTGCAGGCTGCCAATAAAACCAGCCAGCTGGAAGGTGTTTTCTCTTATTTTCTTTATCTCTTTTCCCCCACCAAACTATATTTATTTGATATAAAAGATTTCACCACACTCCATGAATAGTTCCAGAGCCAGGCTACTCCAACTCACAGCATATCTTCAGCAAATTACAGCCAACTCTCTAATCTGTTTTTCAGTGAGGATTTTCTCTTTTGCTTTTCTTTCAATTTTTTTCTCTTGTTTTTCTTTACGACTCTTAAATTATGTCTATAAAGCATTTTTATCCCTGCCAGTTCTCTAGCTTTATTGAAAGTGAAAATCAGTTCAGTTCAGTTCAGTCGCTCAGTCGTGTCCAACTCTTTGCAACCCCATGAATTGCAGCACGCCAGGCCTCCCTGTTCACCCCAACCCATGCCCATCAAGTCGGTGATGCCATCCAGCCATCTCATCCTCTGTCGTACCCTTTTCCTCCTGCCCCCAACCCCTCCCAGCATCAGAGTTTTTTATAATGAGTCGACTCTTCGCATGAGGTGGCCAAAGTACTGGATTTTCAGCTTTAGCATCAGTCCTTCCAAAGAACAGCCAGGACTGATATCCTTTAGAATAGACTGGTTGAATCTCCTTGTAGTCCAAGGGACTCTCAAGAGTCTTCTCCAACACCACAATTCAAAAGCATCAATTCTTCAGCACTCAGCTTTCTTCACAGTCCAACTCTCACATCCATACATGACTACATGACTACTATGGTTTTTCCCATAGCCTTGATGCTGCTGCTGCTAAGTTCCTTCAGTTGTGTCCAACTCTGTGTGACCCCATAGACGACAGCCCACCAGGCTCTGCCGTCCCTGGGATTCTCCAGGCAAGAACACTGGAGTGGGTTGCCATTTCCTTCTCCAATGCATGAAAGTGAAAAGTGAAAGTGAAGTCGCTCAGCCTTGTCTGACTCTTAGCAACTTCATGGACTGCAGCCTACCAGGCTCCTCCATCCATGGGATTTTCCAGGCAAGAGTACTGGAGTGGGTTGCCATTGCCTTCTCCAATAGCCTTGATATCGGGTACTAAATAAAATTCCTCTCTTAACACTTTCAAATAATCAAGAATATGTAGAAATTAGTGAATTGGATTATCCACTTGTGTCTGATAGAGCCTTGGAGAACTGTATAAAGTGCTCCAAGCCAAGATGATGTCATTTGCCTTGGTAGAATTTCATTCATTGCTATCAATATAAGTGAGCTTAATGTTAAGGTCACCTTAATGTCCCTTTCTCACATGCATGAAGATACCTGGAGAATCATGTGATGGTCACCCATCTTAACCATTCATGGAAGTGACAAAAATTTTAAATATACTTGTCATTCATAACTTAAGAATTTTTATATCATTAGTCAGTCCTACAGTCAGGATTTACTGAAGGGGTCCATCTAGTCAAGGCTATGGTTTTTCCTGTGGTCAAGTATGGATGTGAGAGTTGGACTTTGAAGAAGGCTGAGTGCCGAAGAATTGATACTTTTGAACTGTGGTGTTGGAGAAGACTCTTGAGAGTCCCTTGGAATGCAAGGAGATCCAACCAGTCCATTCTGAAGGAAATCAGCCCTGGGATTTTTTTTGGAAGGAATGGTTGTAAAGCTGAAACTCCAGTACTTTGGCCACCTCATGCAAAGAGTTGACTCATTGGGAAAGACTCTGATGCCAGGAGGGATTGGGGGCAGGAGGAGGAGATGACCGAGGATGAGATGGCTGGATGGCATCACCGACTCGATAAATGTGAGTCTGAGTGAACTCCAGGAGATGGTGATGGACAGGGAGGCTTGGCATGCTGGGATTCATGGGGTCACAAAGAGTTGGACATGACTGAGTGACTGAACTGAACTGAAGAGACCAGAAGAGTATCAGGCTACAGCAGCAATCTCCAGCCTTTTTCACAACAGAGACCAGTTTTCTGGAAGAAAGCTTTTCCATCGCTAGTGTATGTGGAGTGGGGTGGGAGTGGGAGATGGTTTCGGGATGATTCAAGCACATTACATTTATTGTGCATTCTATTTCTATTATTATTACATCAGCTCCTCCTCAGATCATCAGGCATTAGATTCCAGCAGTTGGGAACCTCCAGATAGGATCCTAAAAGGAAGAAAGAGATACTTCTAAGGAGAGAGAGAAATCTACAAGATCATCAGCATTGTTATCTAAGGCCTGGAATAAATGTTCACACTGTACTCTCTCTGTAGATGAGTTATCTGACCAAGAAATTCTAAACAGACTCATACTTATATAACTTTAATTGCTATATCTTGTTAAGGAAAATCTAGAAGATGAATATATGTATATGATGTGAATAACTAGCTCTTATTTATGTCCTGAAATTTGGATTTTTCTTGACAAATTTGTTTAATGAAATAAGTCATTCTTGAGGAGCTATTTATAAAGCAAACATTTATATCAAGTGGATCCTGTATTTGTTTTGTTTTCCATTCCTCACATACAATTTTAGGACTTATTCCTTGACAGAAAAAAAAATATGATCCAAAGCCAAACATAAGGGTGGCTGACAGCATGTGCCTAGCCTCTGGCAGAAGGAAAGTCTCAAGATGGATTAGCTCATAGGAAAGCACGCAGAGAGTGCAAGGGCTGGGATCCTGGGGGACTCGTGTCCCAGACCTGAATATTTGAAGATGAATATGCCTTCCTGGGTACCACATGGAGCAATAACACTAGCAATAATGAAGATAGTAATAGCAATAATAATACTGTTTTTGAGCATTCATATTCTGCTAAAGTGTTTTGTATGTATTTGATTGCAACAGTTTCTTCAGGAAAGTATTATAATGGTTGTCACTTGCATTTTACCAAAACAAAAAAAAAATGTCATAGTATGTTCTGACCAAATTATAGAAATAGAGGCTGCAAACATTCAGTACTTCTGAATATTGTATGTGTGTTAGTGGAGAGGCTGCCCACAAATTTATTCAGGATATTGGTGCTGTATCTTTGTTACCATGACTAGGAAGTACCACTAACTGGGGGACTTCAAAATACAGAAACGTACTATCTCAGAACTTTGGAGGTCAGGATTCTGAAATCAAAGCGTAGGTAGTTCTATGCTCCCTGTGAGACCTGAAGGGAATCCTTCCTTATCTCTTCTAGCTCTGTTGGGTTGTCAGCAGCCTTTAACATTCCTTGCCTTGCAGAGGCATCACTCTGGTCTGTCTTCATCATTTCATGGCATTCTTTCTATGTGTCTTCATACAGTCTTTCTTCTCTGTGTGCCTGTGTCCATTCTCCCCTTTTAAAGGGAAATATAATCCAGTTATATCTGGATTAACACTCACCTTAATGACCTCAGCTTTCCTGGTGGTTCAGGCGGTAAAGCGTCTGTCTACAATGCGGGAGACCTGGGTTCGATCCCTGGGTTGGGAATACCCCCTGGAGAAGGAAATGGCAATCCACTCCAGTACTATTGCCTGGGAAATCCCATGGACAGAGGAGCCTGGTAGGCTACAGTCCATGGGGTCGCAAAGACTCGGACATGACTGAGCACACTCTCACTTAATGACCTCATCTTAACTTGGTTAAATATGCAAAGATTCTATTTACAAATGTCAACTACAAATTGGCATTTGCCACTAGCACTTGCCATCTACCCTAATTCTTGTGTCTCCTCATATCTAGAAAAGCACTAAAATCCTTCATGGTGACATCTGTTCATCTTAAGTAGCAGTAACCTTCAGAGGCATAGCAGAAACTTCTGCAAAAAAATATGTGCTTAATTGCATGTACTACCTCTTCAACAAAATCACAAATACACTGACCTTCCTCCCGACTCTGGTTCTCAGAGCTACCTGACATTCTGTCTCCCAGGCTATAGTCCTCATTTTGCCCCAGATTATATCTGACTCACAACTCTCATATTGTGCATGCTTTTAAGTCACCACATTAGGAGTATGGTGATGAGGACATCAACATGTTTTTTAGTTCGGAATGGGAATGGGAATTGAGTTGCAATTCAACCATAACACTTGGTATTGTGGCAAAGGAAAGCGATACAAAGATGAATTGGACACATTTTATGTCATTAAGCATTTCACCATTAATTGAATAGCCATAAAGGTAGATGGAAATTATACCATAGGGTGTCAAATACTTTGGTTACGTGAAGTTCAGCATACTTTGGAGGCTTTACAAAATTTGTCAAGAAAGACAAGCTGAAGAATGCCCGCCTCTGCTGCTAAGTCACTTCAGTCGTGTCCAACTCTGTGAGACCCCATAGATGGCAGCCCACCAGGCTGCGCTGTCCCTGGGATTCTCCAGGCAAGAACACTGGAGTTGGTTGCCATTTCCTTTTCCAATGCATGAAAGTGAAAAGTGAAAGGGAAGTCGCTCAGTCGAGTCCGACTCTTCAGAACCCCATGGACTGCAACCTACCAGGCTCCTCCGTCCATAGGATTTTCCAGGCAAGAGTACTGGAGTGGGGTGCCATTGCCTTCTCCAGAAGAATGCCTAGGTAAGTCATAAAAGATAAAGATGATCTAACAAGTGAAAAATAATACAAAAAGACAAAAAGTGAGAGTGAGTAAACATGATATACCAGGAAACTTTCAAGAAGTTGTGTGTGGCTAGAATATAGGGAGTGGATACAGATAAGAGAAGAATGGATGTGATGAGAAGTAAAACTAAACTCAAGGGGGATAAAACCAGGAAGGATCTTGTGCCTCATTATATTTGCTTGCCTATGGTAGGAAATTATAGATAAATGTATAATATAGAGATTGGCATAAAAATATGTGCAGGGTTAGATGTGAGAGTTATTAAGGAAATAAAAATGACTAGGATATAATGACCAATAGATGTGATGGAGATTAAGGAAACAGTGCAAAGGATAATTCTCAATCTTTGGACAACTGGTTAGGGAACTGGGTGAAGCTCAACATGCAAAATTTAGCTGAATATCTACTTGGGGGGAAAAGTATAATGAGTTCACTTTGGGACATTTCAAAATATTTGAGATGCCTGAAATACCAACAAATTAGTTTGAAGTAGTTGACTCTGCATGTCTGGAACATGACTCCCAACTATGGAAATCATCCACATGTCAGGGTTGGAAGATCACTGAGAGGGAGTTAGCAGAATGAGAAGAGGATCTTAAAGAAGACCGAACTCAACCCCTCATGACCTGCAGCTTCTTAAAGTTTGGATCACTGATTGCCAAACTTTTCCACATTATGTCTTACAGGGAAAAGGAGCAATTGTTTATATGGCACATGCCCAGAGTCAGCTCCCTGGAGATTCTTATTCTATAGCAACATTATTTGTATCACACTGAAAGTGAGTGGAAGTGAAAGTCACTCAGTTGTGTCTGACTCTTTGCGACCTCATGGACTACATAGTCCATTGAATTCTCCAGGCCAGATTACTGGAGTGGGTAGCAATTCCCTTCTTCAAGGGATCTTCCCAACTCAGGGACTGAACCTAGGTCTCGCACATTACAGGCAGATTCTTTACCAGCTGAGCCACCAAGGAAGCCCAAGAATACTGGGGTGGGTAGCCTATACCTTCTCCAGCAGATAGTCCCAACCCAGGATTTGACCTGGGGTCTCCTGCATTGCAGGTGGATTCTTTACCAGCTGAACTAGCAGGGAAGCCCTGGAGTGCCTGAAATGCCTATTGTGAATTTCTCAGAAAAAAAAAAAAATGTCAATTATAACAAGGTGGTCAGAGAGAAAAGCAAATTCAGGAGAGTGGTAACTAGAAGACTAGAAAGAGATTCTAAAATGGGGAAATGTTTTACAGTATTAATACCTTGGAAAGTTCAAGATAATGACTTTAAAGTGTCCGTAGCACTTAGCAGCTAGAATCTTTGATGATTTTGACAAGGTCAGATTAAAAAGAATACATTTGAATCAGTCCTAATGAGGTGGATGAAACTGGAACCTATTATACAGAGTGAAGTAAGCCAGAAAGAAAAACACCAATACAGTATACTGACACATATATATGGAATTTAGAAAGATGGTAATGATAACCCTCTATGCGAGACAGCAAAAGAGACACAGACATATAGCATGGACTTTTAGACTCTGTGGGAGAGGGAGAGGGAGGGATGATTTGGGAGAATGGCATTGAAACATGTATACTATCAGGTAAGAAATGAATCGCCAGTCTATGTTCAATATAGGATACAGGATGCTTGGGACTGGTGCATGGGGATGATCCAGAGAGATGATATGGTGTGGGAGGTGGGAGGGGGGTTCAGGATTGGGAACTCATGTACACCCGTGGCTGATTCATGTCAATGTATGGCAAAACCAATACAGTACTGTAAAGCAAAATAAAGTAAAAATAATAATTAAAAAAATAAACTGTGATATTGAACAGTAAAAAAAAAAAAAGATTCTGTAGGATGATGAATGCAGAAATGACCTTTCATCAGATGAGAAAATAAGAGAAGATTAGAGTTAGAAGTATCAAGTTAAAATTACTCTTTCTAGTAGCTTTGTAATTCAAAGGAGAGAAATGTGTGCTCGTTACAAAGAAAAATCAGAGCAAAATTTTAAGTTGGGAGTGGTTTGAGTATGATTATATGCTGAAGGAGATAGCTGGAGGGAGAGAGAAATAGAGAAGTTGTTATTTTAGATGAGAGAAGAGATAGTCAATGAGTCATGAAGGCAGGCATTGACAGCCCCAGGTTTCAGGGGCAGTGATGAATTTTGTATGAAGGAAGAACTTCTCATTGTAAGATGTTAGAACAGGAGGAAAAGGTGCAAGAGGATGCAGATATATTAGTGGGATTGGAAAGCAAGGTAGTCTCTGTGAAATGGGAGACTAGTAATTTTCTGAGTCTAACAAAATCCCAGCCCTACAGCAATCAGAGAAAGAAATTAGTATTGGAAATCCTGTTGTGGGAAATTGCGAGTGCATGCACGCTAAGTCACTTCAATCGCATTTGACTCTCTGTGATCCTATGGACTGTAGCCATCAGGCTCCTCTGTCCATGTGGATTCTTTAGGCCAGGATACTGGAATGGGTTGCCATGTCCTCCTCTAAAGGATCTTCCTGATCCAGCAACAGAACCCGCATTTCTTATGTCTCCTGTGTGGGCAGGTGTGTTCTCCAGCACTAGCATCAAGTGAGAAGCCCAATGGTAGCAAGAACTAAAAATGGGGCTAATAGGTAGGATGTGTGAAGAAGTGTGTAATAGGAAAGAGAAAACCATACACCAAGAGCCAAAGTCTGCATTGTGAATCCCTTTGTGATGGTTTTATTTATGCTGATGAATGGTTTTCCTGAAGCAGTTGAGAACCTAAGAACCAAGAGGCCAATGCCATTTTCACTACAGCAAATTTAATCACACAAGGCTTTCCACCCTTTATGAATCTTTAGTTCATTCGTGATTTTCTAGCCTTAAAGTAAGCTGAAAGAGTTTAGAAGAATCATATTTTTTTTTAGACACAGAGTGAAATATAGCAAGTGAATTCAACAGCATTTTTTAGGAGACAGCCATACATGTGCAAACACTCATACACACCTTGCCCTGGATGTGTGTGCCTGCTGGTGGCTAGTCAAAGAGGAATGTTGTAAGAAGTATATGAATTGTTTTCAAGAGTGATTGCTTTGGAATGGGAAGCATTTTTACTTGTCCTTGTTCTATGTCTTTTTCTTCCTTTTAAACAAAGGAGAACTTGTTTATGCAGTTAAGCTGTATTTTGTAACACATCATTAAAATGATCCAAACCAGGCTGTTCACAAGAGCCCATTTTTTAGGTGATAATGAATTTCTGATACACTGAAGCCACACAGGTTAAGTTATTCTGCTGATTCAGTCAGGTTTGAAGAGGGCTGGCGTCTTTTATATACGTAGCTTTCTCCTAAGACAAAATTAATCAATTTAAAAGCACCTAAAGTGTAAAAATAAATATCCTAAACTCTAAATTAATGGGGATATCTCATTGTGTATTTCTCTCTGCATCAGGGAACCTAAAATGATAGTGGTAACAGACTAAATGATGGTGATAATTTTAGAGAGCACTGTATACCAAGCTTAATTTTTTCCCCAACATATCATTAATTTTAATAGTATAGATCATATCTTTAAAATGATTTGGGGGAAAACTGGTTATTTAAAGCATCATTTCTAAGTTCCTTTTAAATGCAAGCATTGCAAGTAATAATAAAGGACACACACCCAGATATTTGCCATTAGCACTTTAACTCAAACATTTCCTGTCTCCAGTGTTTAAAAGAAATTGCAGATACATTGTACCTTGTGTACATTCTTTTTTCTCTTCCTGCCAACAGATGCAGTCTCCCTTCTGTTCCTCGACGCCAGAGATGTCATCAGCTGTTTTCAGGAAAGACAGTTTCCTAAATTCAGACTTAAAGGAGAAAATCTTTTTATTTCACTTTTAGTAAGGATTTCATTTGTAAATGTTGCTGTCAATTGAAACATACCAAAGAAGACATTGACTGAACATCGCAGCAGTGCAAGGTGGCAGACAGAAATTAGGCAGTGGCAGAGACTGGCAATGCTGGGATTTGCTGGCTGTGTAGACATGGATTTTTTTCACCATCATAAATCTCTCTCACAATTCCAAGACCCGGTAAAGGTCACTTACCCTTATGTATTCAACTCAGCCCTCTTTCCATTTACAAAGATGGGACTCAATCACAAAATAAATGAGGATGTCTTGGAATACAACTAAATTAAATTTCACAAAAGACAGTAGATATAAAATCATGAAACCTCATGAGAGAGAAAGAGGTTAAAGGCAGTTATCCAAGATCAACTTTAGCTTAGTCAGAATTTTGTTCTTAACAGTCCCTGCACATCTCTTTCCATTGGTACAAGAAGAACTTGAGACAGAGAAAGAAGCCCACCAGGCAAAGAGGGAGGGGCAGAGGAGGATCCTCTAAAAGATGTAAATGGTGGGTTAGAAATTGACCTGATTACTGAAAGAAGAGCTTTATTATCTTCAAATGTAGAGAACACTTCTCTGATTACTTTTTTCTTTAACCACACACATAGTCACAATTATTTTATTTCAGCTGTTGTTACAGAATTTTTGAGAATCTTCTATAATCATTCCCATATATGGAGCTAATCAATATTTGAGTCATATCTGCATTTAAACAGTTAATTTTTTAGACTCATGGTAAGATTTAATATTTATCTGATTAAAATTGATCTTGTTTTATTGAGGTCAGTTGTTATGTGTTGTTATTTCCAGTTTCACAGCATAAGCACAGTTAAGTTCACTAAGAGAGAGAGGGAAAGGCAGAGGATGAAATGAAATATTTCAGATTTGACATTTGTATTGGGCTTTGAAGGGTAAGAAGGATATGGAGAAATGAATGTCACATAGAAGGTTACATGCATTTCTTATTGTACTATACTTTGCATCACCTACTTCTCCAACACCCACCAAAACATATCTTACACAAAATGGTCATACCTGTGGGACAAGAAAAAGAAAATATTAACACCACCTCAAACAGTCTAATAGTTATGATGATGACTTTACGTTGTAAGCTGTAGGGAATTTGAGAACTTGAAAACAAAAGAAAGTACATTAACTTGTGAACAAAAATCCCACATATAAATGAGGGAATAACAGGTGGATAATGGTTAAAAAATAGAGGTTCTCAGCAAAGATGATAGCGCCCATTTCATCTAACTTCTACCCAGTTAATTGCAAAAGATGAGGATTCAGGAGAGGGCATTATTGTCAAGATAAAGATAAATGGAAGGTTGTAATGACCTTTGATGTCAAGAGCAAGAGATGGTAAACATCCTGCATATTTTCAGGCAGACTCAATAGAGAAGAATTATCCTGCTCCAAATGATAATAATGATTCCATTGTGAGGCAATGGCAGCTATTAGATGATTTCTTCAAATCTCAGACAGTGTGTGCCAGAGGCAGGGCCCAAACTCTGCCTTGCCCTCTTTACAAGTTCACTTCTTAAACCTTTAAAAACCCTTACGTTTGTGCAGTGAGGGTTTTTATAAACACTGTCTGTAGATTTCTTTTCAATTTCAGTTTTTTAAAAAAAATTTCCGTGTTGTTCATCTGGCAATTAACGTGTGATAACTAGTTGTATCTTGTTCTATATAAAGGAAATTAGGTAATGTTAGAAACCGAGGGTGCTAGAAGTTACTGGGTGTTTGGCAGTGGAACTTCTCAAGGATATAAATAAATGCTATGTCACTTAGTAAACTATAGGAACTTTTGAGGCAAGTCTATGTCTACTGTTTTGTTATAACTTTATTGCCAAGCACCATAATCTATAAGATGCAGGAATTTAATTGTTTAATCTTGAAGAAATAGGGAAATGTTTATTTGTAGGCCCTATTTGTAAACTATATATATTATCACCCTCTCTAATAAGATTAGTGAGTCTAGTGACAGGATTCTGGAGAAAATAGTCCTAGAATCAATGTTTACAAGCAACGTAAATGCTGAAAAGTTCTGCAATACATGGATTCTGCACATTTGTTAGAAAAAGGTATCAAATAAGCATATAGATAAGAGAAGTTGCTTCCTTTATATATATATAATTTGGCTAATGATTATGCATATAAGCACACTCCATACATCCATATTTATGGCTTTTTTGAGTATCTACCAAGGATTGAAAGTGGAACTATATTTTACATGCTATTTTTCCATGAGAGTTGGACTATAAAAAAAGCTGAGCACTGAAGAATTGACGCTTCTGAACTGTGGTGTTGGAGAAGACGCTTGAGAATCCCTTGGACCGCAAGGAGACCCAACCAGTCCATCCCAAAGGAGATCAGTCCTGGGTGTTCATTGGAAGGACTGATGTTGAAGCTGAACTCCAATATTTTGGCCACCTGATGCGAAGAGCTGACTCATTGGAAAAGACCCTGATACTGGGAAAGATTGAGGACAGGAGGAGAAGGGGACGACAGAGGATGAGATGGCTGGATGGGCATCACTCACTCAATGGATATAGGTTTGAGTGGACTCTGGGAGTTGGTGTTGGACAGGGAGGCCTGGCGTGCTGTGGTTCATGGGGTCGCAAAGAGTAGGACACGAATGAGTGACAGAACTGAACTGAACTTTCCCTATTGATTAAGCTGTTAGGTGACATTGGGTAAATCCTCATTTTTCCCATGAATCCGCATCTTCATCTCCCCTAATCCATTGTAGGAAACAGGAATATGGTAAGTTCTACTGGTGGATAATCAAAAACATAGTAATTTTTAGCAAAAGAAGACTTGAGTACTTTTATTATCAATGATATACCTTTGGGTATTTTTAAGAACTTGGGGTTTATTTAATTCAGGCTGATTACTTTGTGTCTTTGTCCTCACCTTGTGAGTTAACATGCTGTGAGAACTGAAGTAACCAAGGAGAGTTTTCTAGATCAATTTTGTAGGCAGTTTTCCTACTACGTAGTCAATGCTCCTCTGTTTCCATTTGACCTCAAGATTTCCACAGGGACACCTGTGAGCCAGAGTCATAAATTTGGGAAGTATGTTAATTTATTTCTGTGCAGGTCTCTCATTAGTCACCTATACCAATGTTCCATTGGTCAAATTTCATTTACTAGGTGAACTGAATAGTCAGCTTGACTAGCAGATGTATGCTATCCTGAGGGGATCCAGACATCATTCTATCTTTGTTGAATTGCATATTAAAATGTTTTGGGCATCCCTCTTTTNCCATTGGTCAAATTTCATTTACTAGGTGAACTGAATAGTCAGCTTGACTAGCAGATGTATGCTATCCTGAGGGGATCCAGACATCATTCTTTCTTTGTTGAATTGCATATTAAAATGTTTTGGGCATCCCTCTTTTTGGTAAATGATTTTTGCTATTTTATTTTTGGATTGGTATGGTTTTGGAAAGAATGCAGGATTACCTGAGACTATTTTTAAAAAACTAACACTATCAAATGAATTTTAAGAAAGGGAAACGATGATGAAGGAAAAGACAATAATTGGAGTGACTTGTTGATCTCCTGGGTTCGCTCTTCCTTAACTGCAGCAGAAAAAGCCAGTGAAGGGGAGAATGGTAAGAAACTACAGTAAGTTCCCTACATACAAATACGTTTCATCCAAGAATGCATTCATAAGTCTAACTTGTTTATAAGTCCAATAAAGTTAACCTAGGTATCCAACTAACACTATTGGCTATATAGGACTGTATATTTTTCATGCAAATAATACATAAAAACAAACACAAAAAATAAAGAAAAAATGTTTAATCTTACAGTACAGGACCTTGAAAAATGCAGTACAACAGCTGGCATACAAGGGCTGGCATGGAGTGAGTAGGCAAGACAAGCTAGTGACTGGAGGAGGGAGAGAAGGTGGGAGATGGTAGAGCTGAAGGATTGTCAGCAATAGGAAACAGCGGGGACACTGCAATTGCACTGGTGCTAGACATTGATGACAGAGTTCTGATTCCTTCCTGGATTCAATTCTATCTGTTTCCCTGATGGCTCAGACAGTAAAGAGTCTGCCTGCAGTGCGGGAGACCAAGGTTCAATCCCTGAGTCAGGAAGATCCCCTGGAGAAGGAAATGGCCCACTCCAGTACTCTTGCCTGGAAATCCTATGCATGGAGGAACCTGGCAGCCTACAGTCCATGGGGTTGCAAAGAGTCAGACATGACTGAGAGACTTCACGTTCTTTACTTTCTGTCCTCTGGAAAAAATGATCCACTGATGAATGGGTAGCAGTTCTTTTCTTTCTTTCTTTTTTTTTTCTTTCAGCATCGATGACACATATCACTAGACTGAATTTTGAATAGCTGCTGCAACTTTCGTGTACCATCCTCTGTTCGAGTCCTATGCCTCTAAGACCAGCAGTGCCCACTCAAATAAAGACAATCTTCTTCCATTTCTTGTGTCATGAATTTCTTTGGTTATTCAGTTATTTATTTATCCTCTTGTCTCTTTTTTTTCTGGGCATGTTTGCACTTTGAAAGTTCACAACTTGCAGATATGTATGTAAGGGATTTACTGTGAAGGAAAGTGAACATCACCTGTGATGTCTGGGGCAACTGAAGCTCATTTTGACAGAAGAAAGTAACATCAGTTAAATTAGCCAAAGTGGTATCTATCGGCTCCCCTGACATTTTGATTAACGTATCTACTTCACATATATGGAAACCCATCAGGGATATTCAGCTATAACCACTAGAAGACACTCAAAGCTGGTCTATGTAGCTAAGATGGCATTTTAATTTCAGGCAGTGAAGTGTGTTAAGTGCTAAAGACCACACATCATGTTTTATGCATGGTTGGTGGTGAGAGGTAATCACTCAATATGTGAATAATCCCATTTCAAACAGAGAACAATTGGCTGGGACTCAGGAGGGTCGAGCAATGACTCTTACATCAGAACTATCAGGAAAGTATGGTACCACAGCCCGTGCAGTAGACGAACTATTTTGGAGGTAAGAAGGAAAGGCTGTGGATGAGAGTGTAGATTAGCTCGGGGACTGGGGTAATAGATTTGTTTCTAAAAATGAAAGGTAATAAGGAAAGAAATGGTAAATGCAAATTTTCCTTACTTTAAAATTTAGCCTCCAGGTGGCCTGGGGTGAAGATTCTTTGAGATAATTATAAACTGTGGGCATTCAGAATCTCTGCACAGTTTGTTACATTCCTGTTTTTTAAAAAACAAAACTCTATGCACTGAATATTTGAAATAGACTTTAAAATACACTGAATTTATTTTAATGTACATTAAATGTTGTACAAAGCCATCTCTAAAGTTTTATCCGTTGACTTGTTGGCTCTCTTTTTTTAATCCATCTTTATGCACTCTAAGGGTTTGAGTTAAAATAGTATATGTATTTCTACTAGTATAGCTGATTGTTTTATAAATATTTAATTAATCCTACATCTAGAATAAGTCCCCTATATAGTTCCCCTACAAAGTTTAAGTTGCAAATTTTCAAAGATGTGAAAGTGTTCTCCATCCATGTCAGGTATGAGAAAAATTGCAACTTGCACTCATCTCCTATTGCAAATGATCCTTCAGCTCTATCATCTCCCATCCCCTCTCCCTTCCCTAGTCAGTAACCCTTCTTGCCTGTTGACTGGATGCCAGCCCCTATATGCCAGATGTTGTACTGCACTATCGAACTTTTCAAAGCACTGTACTGTGAGATTAAAAATATTTGTTTGCTTTTTATGTATCATTTGTGAGAAAAGCATTATAAACCTATTGCATTATATATCAGACTGTGTTAGTTGAATACCTGGGCTTCAACTTGGGTATAATTTCATTGGACTTGTGGACAAATTTGACTACAAATGCACTCTGGGAACAGAACTCATTCCTGTGTAGGGGACTTGGTGTATTCACTTTCATAAAGCATAATTTAAGAAGATGAAAGGTACTTACTACTGAATATATAACAGGGTTGAGAATCCAGTCACTTTATATTAACCCAAGTTGCTAGCCAACATCGGAACTCTTCACTTATGGACACATGGATGATGTGACAGTTTGGCCAATGATGAAATTCACACACAGGAATTACACATCACTTTGAGTGAGGCTCCATGATGGCTACTTCAGAGAACTTCCCAATAAAAAAGCACTTAGTCCTTGATCTTAAGATAATTAGAAAGTCCAAAGATTTAAAAACTATCCAACTAACTCAAGTGGATGATTTGGGACAAAACCAGAATTTATCCATTTCCTTCTCTATTTAAAAATAAATGTTCAATGACTAATATTTTAAGCATGTGGTTAACTTTTCACTGAGCAATTTGGTTAAATTTTCCCTTTGCAATTTCCCTCTCCAAATCTCCTTTTCAATTGCCAATTCCTTAATCAACATTCTGACACCTTTAAGCTTATATTACTTCAAAATATAATTCCTACCCAAGTCTATTTCTTCTCTATCTTAAAAACCACTTCCAATTGAATGTTTCATTTGTTAAAAATAAATTTGAAGTATCGTTTACATGTTGAAAAAAATAGCAGAATATAGAAAATAAAAATAAAGAAGATAGGGTCACTCAGAATTTCACGGCGGAGAAAACCAGTTACTATTTGGTTTATTTCTGCTTAAACTTCTCTAAGAAGAAATCGACACTCAGAGAGATTTTTTACAAAATTGAGGTTAATTTGAATGTATTGCAATCTGATTTGTCTTAACTTGGCAATATATCAAGTGCATTTGTCATGTGTGAACGATCATTTAAGACAATTTTCAATGGTTTTGAATTATCCCAGTATATGGATGTACTTTAATTACTTAAATATCTTACTGTTTAGACATAAAGATTGTTCGCAAAATTTCACTATTACAGTGAACACAGTAATAATCATATATGTACACAAATTTATAATCTTTTGAAAATATGTTCTTGCAAGTAGAAATACTAGTTCTAAGTTTATGAACATGTTATGTTTTTAAGCTAATGACTGCATTGCCTCTCAAAATTTTGTTTATGCTTATAGATAACGTTTCTTATAGTTGCTATTATATAAAGATGGAATATCATCTTGCTTTGTAAACTGCATTGCTCCTGAGGGAGGAGACCAAGACTACAACTTTGGTAATATCTCTACCTAATTACACTTACAATACACTTATCTCACATAAAGACTGTTAAGTTAATAAAATTTTCTCTCAATAGCGATGGCAAAGCTTCACTATTTTTCAGAGAACCCCTCCTTTTATTAATAATAAGAAATTTATCCCCAAACTTGCTAAAGCAAATATGCTATAAAAAGAAATATTTCAACATAATTGTGCCAGAGATAGTTTACCTGACACAACAGGTTCTGGTTGAAGAATATTGCATGGAACAAATATAAATTGTGCCCCATGTTCAGATGAGTCTCAAAATCAATGGTTTGCTTGAAGTTCTTTTGCCTGAAAGCCTAATCAAGGGAAGGTGTAGGCCTACTTGACCCTTGCACATTGAGGTTACTTTCTTCACTTTTGAAGAATTCTCATTTTGGAACTGGTCACCTTCAAGGTGCATCTCTGCGCTATAATTCTACCTGTAAGTCAGAGTGCAAGATAGCCATGGCCCCGAAATGGTTAAAAATATGGTGAAGAAATAATGTAGAAAAGGAACATCAGCACCTCACTTCCCTACTGTTCACTTCAGTTCAGTCGCTCAGTCGTGCCCGACTCTTTGCGACCCCATGAATCGCAGCACAGCAGGCCTCCCTGTCCATCACCATCTCCCGGAGTTCACTCAGACTCACGTCCATAGAGTCCGTGATGCCATTCAGCCATCTCATCCTCGGTCCATCCCCTTCTCCTCCTGCCCA
>SJYW01008574.1:651729-662773 GCA_006410735.1 Raphicerus campestris
TTTATTATTATTTTTTCATATATATGCTTTAATATACTGTATTGGCGTTTTTCTTTCTGACTTACTTCACTCCATATAATAGGTTCCAGTTTCATCCACCTCATTAGAACTGATTCAAATGCATTCTTTTTAATAGCTGAGTAATATTCCATTGTGCATATGTATCACAGCTTTCTTATCCATTTACCTGCTGATGGACATCTACGTTGCTTCCAAATCCTAGCTATTGTAAACAGTGCTTCAATGAACACTGGGGTACACGTGTCTCTTTCAATTCTGGTTTCCTCAGTGTGTGTGCCCACCAGTGGGATTGCTGGGTTGCATGACAGTTCTATTTCCAGTTTTTTAAGGAAATTCCGCACTGTTCTCCATAGTGGCTGTGCCGGTTTGCATTCCCACCAACACTGTAAGAGGGTTCCCTTTTCTCTGCACCCTTTCCAGCATTTATTTTTTGTAGTCTTTCTGACAGCAACCATTCTGACTGATGTGAGATGTTTCTTCACTTTGGTTTTGATTTGTATTTCTCTGATAATGAGCAAGGTTGAGCATCTTTTCATGTGTTTGTTAGCCATTTGTATGTCTTTTTTGGAGAAATGTCTGTTTAGTTCTTTGGCCCATTTTTTGATTGGGTTATTTATTTTTCTGGTATTGAGCTGCATGAGCTGCTTGTATATTTTTGAGATTAATTCTTTGTCAGTTGCCTCATTTGCTGTTATTTTCTCCCATTCTGAAGGCTGTCTTTTCACCTTGCTTAGAGTTTCCTTCATTGTGCAAAAGCTTTGAAGTTTAATTAGGTCCCATTTGTTTATGTTTGCTTTTATTTCCATTACTCTGGGAGGTGGTCATAGAAGATCTTGCTGTGATTTATGTCAGAGAGTGTTTTGCCTATGTTTTCCTCTAGGAGTTTTATGGTTTCTGGTCTTACATTTATATCTTTAATCCATTTTGAGTTTATTTTTGTGTATGGTGTTAGAAAATGTTCTACTTTCATTCTTTTACAAGTGGTTGACCAGTTTCCCCAGCACCACTTGTTAAAGAGATTGTCTTTTCTTCATTGTATATTCTTGCCTCCTTTGTCAAAGATAAGGTGTCCATAGGTGTGTGGATTTATTTCTGGATTTCTATTAATAGGGCTTAATTTTATATCACTAGATTGTTTTCAAAATGATA
This sequence comes from Raphicerus campestris, assembly GCA_006410735.1. Taxonomy (NCBI): domain Eukaryota; kingdom Metazoa; phylum Chordata; class Mammalia; order Artiodactyla; family Bovidae; genus Raphicerus; species Raphicerus campestris. The sequence continues at coordinate 652,900 of SJYW01008574.1, forward strand.
AAGCTGCAAATGCTTTTTTTTTTTTAAAGCATATAATATAGGTCAGGTTGAGTATAAGAAGGAAATATTTTGATATTTTAGTCACGGGTCTTCACTGAGTCCAAAGGTGGCCTAGTTTTTTGAAAAGTAAGGAGTGGTCAATTAAGATTTTTAATAATCATTTTAACAATGGGCTATAAACTGGCCTATTACCTATGGTTGCATAGATTCTTTAAAATGATTTAATAATAAAATTATTAGACCATGTCTTAGATTCCTAGGGGCTTCCCAGATAGCTCAGCTGGTAAAGAATCTGCCTGCAATGCAGGAGACCTGGGTCAATTCCTGGGTTAGGAAAATACCCTGGAGAAGGGATAGGCTATCCATTCCAGTACTCTTAGGCTTCCGTGGTGATTCAGACAGTAAAAAAAAAAAATCCACCTGCAGTGCAGGCAGGAGTCCTGGGTTCAATCCCTGGATTGGAAAGATCCTCTGTAGAGGAAATGGAAACCCACTCCAGTATTCTTGCCTGGGAATTCCCATGGACAGAGGAACCTGGCAGGCAACAGTCCATGGAGTCGCAAAGAGTCAGACACGACTGAGCGACTAAGCACACACGTTAGATTCCTGTTGCCTCTGTACCAAGTCAGCACAAATTCAAATTTACAGTTCTGGGTGTCGGATTTCACATGGGCTTCATTGGTCTACAGTCAAGGCTTTTACAGGGCTGCATTCCTTCTGGAGGTTGTAGGGGGAAATTCCTTGCCTTTTTCCAGCTTCCAGAAGCTCCTCTCCTTCCTTGGCTCTATCTTAAAAACCAGTATTTGTATCACTCCCTTTTCTTCTGTTGTCACAACTTCTTTCCTGCCTTCGACTCTTATGCCACCCTTTTTATTTATGAGGCCTGAGTTTGCAATCATATTGGTGCTGTGCAGTAAATCTGGGTTAATTTCTGAAGAATTTTAATTTAGTCACAATCTGCAAGGTCCCTTTTGCCATAAAAGATAGCATAGTCACAGATTCTAGGAATTTGGTCATGAACATTTTGGGGAAGACATCTTTCTCTATGTCAAGTGTTTTTTTCACTATGAACACACAACATACATCTACTGAGTTTCTGTCAAACTGGGATTTTTCTTTGTCTCAAGTATTTTGAACATTTTGACTGACTGCTATTTTCAGCCAATTTGAAGAAATAAAAGAAACATTAGAGATACAATGAAACATAAATGGGTCATTTGAACATAAAATTGTCCCAATGAGGATATGGATAAAAGTACTTTATTGGCAATCAGTTTAAAAGCATTCCAGTAACCTTTGATCAATCACTTTATTCTGGAAATTTTGATCTTTGATGGTGTCCGCGTCTCATTCCAGGGAAGTAAAAAAAATAATGTTTGCACATTTGCCATTGCCTGTTGGTTTCAAAATTGTTTCTGGAACAAGAGCCAGTTAAGAGAGGGTTACCATGCTTTTCCTATTGGCCTTGAATGGTCACAATGGGGTGTTTTTCTCTAACTGTCCTAAAGGGTAAATCAGAGTTTATCAGTCTCATTAATCCTGGCTTCCACCGGGGCTTGGGTGAAAAGGTGTAGAATGTGATCAGTATGCAGCTTTCATGACCTTTCTATTGAGTGAGGATCTTAGCAAGGGACAGACCTCATGTAAGTCTTGGCCTCCATGGGAGGTGGTTTGTTCATTCCTACATGAAGATGAAAGGAACCATATCAAAGTCAATTCAGAAGAGATAGTGAAAAGGTCATTGAGACTTGTATTCTCATGTCATGTATTCACAATACAGACTGAGTGGGTCTAGCTTTAATTTTTTTTTTCTCAAATTTATTTCATGCCAGTGAATTTTTATTCACAGCTATAGTGGACATTTCTACCATTTTCCTATAAAATAGTCTTGATCACTAGTCAAAGAGAAAATATTGGCATTGGATGACTACTAAATGTCTTTAATGCACTAAAGGTACCTTTGTTTTTACACTTGGCATCTTTATTGAGACATAGAGTAAATAAAAGGACTGGGGAAAATTGAGGTCTTGTTTGGGTACATTTGAGAATGAAAAAGTGAAAGTGAAGTCACTCAGTCATGTCTGAATTTTCGCAATTTCATGAACTGCATCCTACCAGGCTCTTCCGTCCTTGGCATTTTCCAGGTGCGAGTACTGGAGTGGGGTGCCCTTTCTTTCTCCAGGAAATCTTCCCGACCCAGGCATCCAACCTGGGTCTCCCGCATTGAAGGCAGATTCTTTACCCTCTGAGCCACGAGGGAAGCCCTTGAGCATGAAACATGTAGAATATAATCAAGGTGTTTTGTATATCTTTACTTCCATCTGTGCATGACACTATCAGAATTTAAAAGAATAAATTCTTAGTTCTGTAGAATCAAGAATTATCCAGTAGACTCCAAGACCATCAAGAACTTTTGATAGGTCCTTTAGACACCACCTTCAGAGGGAGGAGATGAAATTGATACACAGCACAGCATTCTATTTGTGTGATATAGGCCTATGTGCAATGAGAAACGCTGGACTGGAAGAATCACGAGCTGGAATCAAGATTCCGGGAGAAATATCAATAACCTCAGATATGCAGATGACACCACCCTTATGGCAGAAAGTGAAGAGGACCTAAAAAACCTCTTGATGTAAGTGAAAGAGGAGAGCGAAAAAGGTGGCTTAAAGCTCAACATTCAGAAAATGAAGATCATGGCATCCAGTCCCATCACTTCATGGGAAATCNCATCTCATCCTCTGTCCTCTTCTTCTTCTTTTGCCCTTAATCTTTCCCAGCATCAGGGTCTTTTCCAATGAGTCAGCTGTACACACCAGGTGGGCAAAATACTGGCACTTCAGTTTCAGCAGCAGTCCTTCTAATGAATATTATAATATTATAATTCATGGCATATGTATTTTACTTTCTATGGTCTTATTGAGTTAAATAAAATAACCAAAGTAGTATAAAGTACCATTTTTTATTTTCAAGACTTCTTCTCCAGTGGTCTTGCACACTCACATCAGATGTCCACAACTGCTGAAAAAGAAAATGTTATTTTGCTGTTATTGATTACATGATACCCAGAGAGCAAAGTATCCCTATTTTTTCCAATATTTGTTGTCCTTGTAGTTGCTTTAGCAAATTTCCTTCAACTCTTTGTTGAGTTTGTTCTGTTTTTTGGTACTAAGATTGATCATTTTCTGGCTCAAAATGATTAAAAAATTAAATAATTAATAACTATAAAATTAAGATTTAATTTGAATGGAGATAGGGGAGGGGCAACACAATGGTTTTTCTAATGAAGCTGGCAGCAACTTTGAAGTCCAGAGCTGAAGCCATGGCTTCAGAATGGCCCACCAGGGAAAAAAAAAAATCCCACGGAAAAGTAAACATTTTGACAAGTATCTAGACATCAGTTGGAGCTTGTCCAGCACTAAACAGAANAATGAAGCTGGCAGCAACTTTGAAGTCCAGAGCTGAAGCCATGGCTTCAGAATGGCCCACTAGGGAAAAAAAAAATCCCACGGAAAAGTAAACATTTTGACAAGTATCTAGACATCAGTTGGAGCTTATCCAGCATTAAACAGAAACACATGTTTGTTTAAGGCATTTGCAGAAACAAAACCATTCTGCATTCTTTACTAATTTCTTAAGTTCCATCTTCTGTTTATGCTATGTCTAAAGGAGGCCATGAAATTGGAAGCAAAGGCAAATTCTTTCAACTAAAGCTGAAGTCCTCCTACTCTCCCATCCGCAGATACTTAATGCTTGACTGCAGGTGTATTCTCCCAACCTGCCCTACTTTACCCCTCCACGGATACTATAAATGGCTTTACTCATGTATTAATTGTAAGTGTCAATAAAAAGGAAGCTGGGCTCACACCCCTTCCTTTAAGGAACATGCTGTGAGTCAACCTTTTGTTGTTGTTGTTTTGTTTATATCCCACCTTATCTGAGCTGTACCTGCTGGTGTTGGAAGTTTCCAGTTATGGAAATGGGGTGCCTATTTTCTCCTCTAAACTAAAAGTTTGAAAACTTACCCCCATACAACAAAACCAGGAGATGGTCCATGCTTTTTTTTGACCACACAATCCACAAATTTGAAGGACTGTGATATATTAAGTAGCATAGGCAACAAAAAAGTAAAACCAGATGGTCAAGAGACCATCACCCCAGTGGGATAAACCAGCACCAAATCAAAACAAATCCTCCTGACACTAGAATATATTTGGTTTTTCTGTAAGAATGGTACAATTGATTAATTAACTTAGATTTTCACTTATCAACTATTATACTGGTATCAATTCAGTGCCTTTCTTGTTTTATTAAAAACACTGCTATGGAGTATTTGCAGAGTATATGTACCATGAAGCTCTGACAATACTTCGGTCAAATTTATTTAAGGGTAATTTACTTTCTAATCAGTGTAAAATAATCCTCTGAGTAAGGCAGTTTTAAATGTTAAATTTCACATTACCTGTTTCTAAAATTTACAGACAGTAAAATAGAAGAACATCTGTATTTAATATCTCTTAAAAATCACAATTGTAAATGCTGTTTCCAAGTCCACTGCTTGAGGAATGAAACACAGTATGATTAGAAAAATGACTCTAGATCCAAATAGTAATTCTATGGTTTACACCCCTCAGTTGACTTCCTGGAAGGAATGTGAACTCCATCCTTCTTGGAGGAACTTTTCTCTCAGGCAAAAGTAGAGCTAAGAAGTAAGGGGCGGGGAGGCCATCAATATTTTCACACTAAGAACCCCTTGGGTTGCCTAGAACAGGTCTGTGTTGCTCCTCCATGGCTTGGTCATTTGTATTGCTGTTGCTGGTCTCCTATTTTGGATACCGTTGCCCACAGAGAGCTCGCTCTGTCTATAATGAAGGGCTGTGGGCTGAAACACTTCTGTCTTGCCACCAGAGCTTACACTCCATCCTTTTCCCTGTCCTCAGTTGACGCAGGGAGTGGGCTCCTTCACATAGAACCTGGAGGACCACATCTCACCAACCAAAATTCCTCAGAAAAATTAAAAAATTAAAATCCTTTCTCCCACTGTGTATCGAACTCCCCTCACTTAGACTTCAGATTACATTTCTCATCTGTCCATTCCATTTTCAGGAACCCCATTGCAATTGATTTATCAGTTATCAACACCATTGGTCACATGGGAAGTTCATGAAAGCTTCACACAAAATTAAGAAAATCTTTAAAATACTGGATCAGTCAGACTGTGTTACCAAAGCAGGGTATTCTGGGGTACATGAAGTTTTCCATGATGTATGCTCATGGGGAGAGATTTTAGGGAAACAATTTTCAGACTCTCAACATTCATATGTTTTCTTTTCTAAATTTTTCTCTCTGAGAAAGCATTTGTATTTGAAGTCTTAAATACTGGTCTTCTTTCCCATCTCCCATTTCAGAATTGCCCTGGCCCTCTTTGATAAAGAAAGGCATGCCTTTCACTATCTGGAATCTTATTATTGTGTGATGCCCCAGGGTGTACAGATTTCTGGGATGCCAAAGAGACCATTTCAAATGCTCCTGTCACCTAAGCCTTCTTTGATCATGGCATCATGAGCTTATAGTAAGTCATCATGTCTTTCTGGGTTCTATTTCTTCTAAATGGACTGCAAGAAGAGTTTCATGTTATAACTTGCTTAATTTATATATATTGTGGAACAGAATGGCAGGACTGGACAATATTGATTCAACAGTCTTCTTTGGATGTGCACTTGCATGTGAACATTTACTCCAAATGGAAATGGTGTTGGAACTTTGTCCATTGTCCAGTGCTTAAGGATCCCTGCTCCTAATGCAGGGGGCCTGGGGCTAAATCCCCGCTCGCAGACCTAGATCCCACAGGCCACAACAGATGTGGAAGATGGAGATATGCTACAACTAAGAAACAAATGAATAAAAATACTAAAAAAAGAAATGTTGGAATCTTTGCCACATAGTGGCTTTAAGTATGGACCTTGGAATCCTGTAGCGCTTGTACATACTCCCACTCCACCACTCACTAGCTCTGAATCTTTAGGCCAGCCTTAATTTACTTCTCTCCATAATGCCATTCAAACTAGAGTCCACTTCATGGAGTTGCATGAGAATTAATGAAGATATGCAAGAAAAACATTTCAGAGATAGACCAGAAGAAGATAAATGCTTGACCAATGTTTGTTCCTTCACATTTTCTTATTGTGGGTTTACAACAGGGGAGTCTCCTCAGGCAAATCCAGTCACCCGGCTGTGTAGTGAAGGGCTGAGCCTCATCCAAAGGGAAGTCTGTACTTTGCCCTTCTTTCCTGGGAGCTCCTCTCTAAACCCTTAGGTTGTTTCCTCTCGGAAAGGGTGACTAAAGGTGTCAAAGTCTGACACTGAGAGAAGTGCTATTGTTTATGTGAGGGTCTTGGGACAGCATGATACGGATGCAAACAATGAGATTTAGAGCAAAAACTTTGGGCCACATGAACAATGTGATTTAGGATAGGGGGTTTGGTCATGCAGTATCAGCTGCACCTCTAGAGAGCTTTGAGCCTGAGATTACCTGTATGGAGCGTCAATCATGCCTACGACATGGAGCCCCAGTAAAAGCTCTGGACACGGAGCCTGGAGTGAGCTCCCGTGTCTGCAAGTGCTCACTGCTGGCACATCGGTGCTGGGAACACAAAGCTGCCTATGACACCCAGGGAGAGTAAAAGCTCCATGCTTCACACTTTCTTTGACTCTGGCCTATATGCCTTTTTCCTGGGCAGTTTTTTATCTCTGTCTTTCAAAACTCTGCAATCCCCTGGGTATATACCAGGAGAAAACTATAATTTGAAAGGATACATGCACCTCAGTGTTCATTGCTTCATCAGGGCTTCCCAGGTGGCTCAGATGGTAAAGAATCCACCTACAATGTGGAAGACCAGGGTTTGATCCCTAGGTTGGGAAGATCCCCTGGAAAAAGGGATGGCAACCCTCTCCAATATTCTTGCCTATTCTTGTCCATGGGGACAATCCCCATTGACAGAGGAACCAGGCAGGCTACAATACTTGGGGTCACAAATAGTTGGACACGACTGAGCAACTAAGCACAGCAGTGTTCATTGCAGCACTGTTTACAATGGCCAGAACACAGAAGCAACCTAAATGTCCATCAACAGAGAAATAGACAAAGAAGATGTGTTGCAGATATACAAGTAATATTACTCAGCCATAAGAAGGAACAAAATAATGCTATCAGAAGCAATATGGATGCACCTGGATATTGTCATACCAAGTAAAGTTAAGTCAGAGAAAGACAAATACATATGATAACACTTACATGTGAAATATTAAAAGATTGTACAAATGAACTTATTTACAAACAGAAAGAGAGTCAAGATGTAGAACATAATCTTATGGTTCCAGGGGGAAGAGAGGAGGGATAAATTGTGATATTGGGATGGATGTGTACACAGTACTATATATAAGATAGATAACTAACAAGGACCTATTGTATAGCATCTAAAACTACCAAATGCTGCATGGGGAAAGAATCTAAACAAGAGTGCATATATGTATATGTGTAACATGTTCACTGTTCAAGAAGAACTGACATTTATAGCATTGTAAATCAATTATACTGCACTAAAAATAAAAAAGAATTAAAAATAAATCAAAGATCTTCAATGAAACATAACCATTTATATAACAGCTTTCGGTGAGCTCCTGGAGTCTTAGCTGATTGTGGAACCCAAGAATGGTCTTGGAGATCCCCAAACTTGTAATTGCTATCTGAAGTAAATAAAGTCCTGAGGACCTTTCACTATAAAATTTGTATCTCTTCAAAGGCTCTTTTCTTCTTTTGTCTACTAACTCAGTGATTAACTCATATTTCAAATAGTGACATATATGGGGAGGGGTGGGTTTACTCAGTAACTGATAACCAAGGAAGACCTTGGAGATACTCATATACTGTTGTGAAATCCATCAAGGAGTTTGCCATCTCAGACCCTCCACCTGGACCTGCTGGTCCTTATTCAGCTTCCTTAGTCCTTGGCGTCCTATCAGCACCACAGAGCATTCAATATGGAAGAGGCATTGGGTTAGTTTAGACAAGAGAGTTTCCTTGATGGGTGCCATGGTCTAAATGCTTGTGTTCTCCCAAAATTCATAGTTTGAAAACCTAATCCCCAAAGTGACGATTTTAGATGGTGGGACCATTTGAAAATAATTACATAATGAGATCAGAACCCACATGTGGGCAGAGCCCACATGAATGGGATTAGGGCTCTTGTGAAAGAGGCCTGAAATACTTGCTCATCCCTTCTATATAGGAATATGACCTGGAAGAGGCCTTCACTCACTCAACCATGCTGGTATCCTGATCTTGGACTTCTAGTATCCAGAACTGTGATAAACAATGTGGTTTATAAACCACCTAGCCTCTGGCATTTTGTAATAGCAGCCTGCATGCACTAAAACACTGGATGTGGTTAAGTGGGGGAAAAAAATTGTCAATCTTGTTTTCCCTTCCTAGGTCATGAGTGTGGAACAGATAGCAAAGATATTCAATTCCAGTGGCACATGGTAACATACTCCATAGAACTGTACATTTCTTTCAAATTGTAGTTCTTTGACATGCTCACCTGGGAAGATATGTTCTTAGATGTAATTAACATTTAAACCAATAAATGGTGGATTTTATGTGATCAGTTGAGGGTGTTAAGAACAAAGATAGAGGTTTCCCTACCTTCCCTATGTTTATTCCCTGAATAAAAGCAATTCAGCCTGAAGACGGAACCATTACTGGTACCCAAATCTCCAGCGTCTCAGCCTAAAGATGAAGCAACTGGACCCTAAGGCCTGTCACTGGGTTCTCATAGAATCTTAACGTAAGTGCTCTTTGACTTAGAAAACTTATCTTCACTTCTCTAGGCCTTGGTTTTCTCAACTAAATAAAGAAATTAGAGTAGAAAATCCTTTATATTTCCAAAGAATATGCAAATCTCTCTATAAAACATGATCCCAAACTGAGGTTTTATTCTTTTTCCTGAAAAGAAAATTATCGATTTGTTGTGCAGCTTCTGTGTTCGGATCTCTTCTACTTCTGATTATCTGCTCTATCTCACAGTGTATTTCTCTAGCTTAGCTTTAAGAAAAATTCCTTGATAGAAATAATTAGTTGATTGTTACGGAATACTACTTTTATCTTTGGTCTTTGATTGAAAAGCAGGAGTTGTAGTTAAGCACACTAGTGAGAGAAACTGTTTCTAAATGTCAGTATGTCACTTTGAGGAATTTTGCTATACATAGTTGCTCAGTAGTGTTCAACGCTTTATGACTCCGTGGTCTGACGACCCCATGTACTGTAGCCCAACATGATCCTCTGTCCGTGAGGATTGCCCTCTTCCAGTGATCTTCCTGACCAGGGATGGAATCCAGGTCTCCTGTACTGCAAGCAGACTCTTTACTGTCTGAGCCCGCAGCTTCCAATAAAATGAGTCTTGACCTACACAGAAGATGTGTGATTTGTCTACTTTTGTTTCCTGCAACACTGTTTTGTTTTTTTCCAGTTAACATATCAGTCCTGCTTCTATTCACCTGAAAGCTATTTAGAATGCAAGTTCTTTCTGAAAGAAAAATAAATAACACAAAAGGAAGTTTTATCTGGAAGAGCAGTTAAGATTTTGTCCAGTTTTCAGTTTATCCAAAATACAAGAGGCTGAGTATTTGCTTTTAATTGTAATATTTCCCTCAAAGGAACAAATAAGCTGGTCTGTGAAAAATACCAGTTTCTGCCATGGTTGATACTCAGTAAATAGGAAGTTCAGGGTAGTTGGTGCAGCCTTTGTAAACCAAAGGGAACTGAATTAAAGCAGTGGGAATTGGTGTTGTTCATATAATTACCTATAAGACAGAA
>SJYW01008574.1:665779-683052 GCA_006410735.1 Raphicerus campestris
GCTGTGTAGTGAAGGGCTGAGCCTCATCCAAAGGGAAGTCTGTACTTTGCCCTTCTTTCCTGGGAGCTCCTCTCTAAACCCTTAGGTTGTTTCCTCTCGGAAAGGGTGACTAAAGGTGTCAAAGTCTGACACTGAGAGAAGTGCTATTGTTTATGTGAGGGTCTTGGGACAGCATGATACGGATGCAAACAATGAGATTTAGAGCAAAAACTTTGGGCCACATGAACAATGTGATTTAGGATAGGGGGTTTGGTCATGCAGTATCAGCTGCACCTCTAGAGAGCTTTGAGCCTGAGATTACCTGTATGGAGCGTCAATCATGCCTACGACATGGAGCCCCAGTAAAAGCTCTGGACACGGAGCCTGGAGTGAGCTCCCGTGTCTGCAAGTGCTCACTGCTGGCACATCGGTGCTGGGAACACAAAGCTGCCTATGACACCCAGGGAGAGTAAAAGCTCCATGCTTCACACTTTCTTTGACTCTGGCCTATATGCCTTTTTCCTGGGCAGTTTTTTATCTCTGTCTTTCAAAACTCTGCAATCCCCTGGGTATATACCAGGAGAAAACTATAATTTGAAAGGATACATGCACCTCAGTGTTCATTGCTTCATCAGGGCTTCCCAGGTGGCTCAGATGGTAAAGAATCCACCTACAATGTGGAAGACCAGGGTTTGATCCCTAGGTTGGGAAGATCCCCTGGAAAAAGGGATGGCAACCCTCTCCAATATTCTTGCCTATTCTTGTCCATGGGGACAATCCCCATTGACAGAGGAACCAGGCAGGCTACAATACTTGGGGTCACAAATAGTTGGACACAACTGAGCAACTAAGCACAGCAGTGTTCATTGCAGCACTGTTTACAATGGCCAGAACACAGAAGCAACCTAAATGTCCATCAACAGAGAAATAGACAAAGAAGATGTGTTGCAGATATACAAGTAATATTACTCAGCCATAAGAAGGAACAAAATAATGCTATCAGAAGCAATATGGATGCACCTGGATATTGTCATACCAAGTAAAGTTAAGTCAGAGAAAGACAAATACATATGATAACACTTACATGTGAAATATTAAAAGATTGTACAAATGAACTTATTTACAAACAGAAAGAGAGTCAAGATGTAGAACATAATCTTATGGTTCCAGGGGGAAGAGAGGAGGGATAAATTGTGATATTGGGATGGATGTGTACACAGTACTATATATAAGATATATAACTAACAAGGACCTATTGTATAGCATCTAAAACTACCAAATGCTGCATGGGGAAAGAATCTAAACAAGAGTGCATATATGTATATGTGTAACATGTTCACTGTTCAAGAAGAACTGACATTTATAGCATTGTAAATCAATTATACTGCACTAAAAATAAAAAAGAATTAAAAATAAATCAAAGATCTTCAATGAAACATAACCATTTATATAACAGCTTTTGGTGAGCTCCTGGAGTCTTAGCTGATTGTGGAACCCAAGAATGGTCTTGGAGATCCCCAAACTTGTAATTGCTATCTGAAGTAAATAAAGTCCTGAGGACCTTTCACTATAAAATTTGTATCTCTTCAAAGGCTCTTTTCTTCTTTTGTCTACTAACTCAGTGATTAACTCATATTTCAAATAGTGACATATATGGGGAGGGGTGGGTTTACTCAGTAACTGATAACCAAGGAAGACCTTGGAGATACTCATATACTGTTGTGAAATCCATCAAGGAGTTTGCCATCTCAGACCCTCCACCTGGACCTGCTGGTCCTTATTCAGCTTCCTTAGTCCTTGGCGTCCTATCAGCACCACAGAGCATTCAATATGGAAGAGGCATTGGGTTAGTTTAGACAAGAGAGTTTCCTTGATGGGTGCCATGGTCTAAATGCTTGTGTTCTCCCAAAATTCATAGTTTGAAAACCTAATCCCCAAAGTGACGATTTTAGATGGTGGGACCATTTGAAAATAATTACATAATGAGATCAGAACCCACATGTGGGCAGAGCCCACATGAATGGGATTAGGGCTCTTGTGAAAGAGGCCTGAAATACTTGCTCATCCCTTCTATATAGGAATATGACCTGGAAGAGGCCTTCACTCACTCAACCATGCTGGTATCCTGATCTTGGACTTCTAGTATCCAGAACTGTGATAAACAATGTGGTTTATAAACCACCTAGCCTCTGGCATTTTGTAATAGCAGCCTGCATGCACTAAAACACTGGATGTGGTTAAGTGGGGGAAAAAAATTGTCAATCTTGTTTTCCCTTCCTAGGTCATGAGTGTGGAACAGATAGCAAAGATATTCAATTCCAGTGGCACATGGTAACATACTCCATAGAACTGTACATTTCTTTCAAATTGTAGTTCTTTGACATGCTCACCTGGGAAGATATGTTCTTAGATGTAATTAACATTTAAACCAATAAATGGTGGATTTTATGTGATCAGTTGAGGGTGTTAAGAACAAAGATAGAGGTTTCCCTACCTTCCCTATGTTTATTCCCTGAATAAAAGCAATTCAGCCTGAAGACGGAACCATTACTGGTACCCAAATCTCCAGCGTCTCAGCCTAAAGATGAAGCAACTGGACCCTAAGGCCTGTCACTGGGTTCTCATAGAATCTTAACGTAAGTGCTCTTTGACTTAGAAAACTTATCTTCACTTCTCTAGGCCTAGGTTTTCTCAACTAAATAAAGAAATTAGAGTAGAAAATCCTTTATATTTCCAAAGAATATGCAAATCTCTCTATAAAACATGATCCCAAACTGAGATTTTATTCTTTTTCCTGAAAAGAAAATTATCGATTTGTTGTGCAGCTTCTGTGTTCGGATCTCTTCTACTTCTGATTATCTGCTCTATCTCACAGTGTATTTCTCTAGCTTAGCTTTAAGAAAAATTCCTTGATAGAAATAATTAGTTGATTGTTACGGAATACTACTTTTATCTTTGGTCTTTGATTGAAAAGCAGGAGTTGTAGTTAAGCACACTAGTGAGAGAAACTGTTTCTAAATGTCAGTATGTCACTTTGAGGAATTTTGCTATACATAGTTGCTCAGTAGTGTTCAACGCTTTATGACTCCGTGGTCTGACGACCCCATGTACTGTAGCCCAACATGATCCTCTGTCCGTGAGGATTTCTAGGCAAGAATACTAGAGTGGTTTGACATGCCCTCTTCCAGTGATCTTCCTGACCAGGGATGGAATCCAGGTCTCCTGTACTGCAAGCAGACTCTTTACTGTCTGAGCCCGCAGCTTCCAATAAAATGAGTCTTGACCTACACAGAAGATGTGTGATTTGTCTACTTTTGTTTCCTGCAACACTGTTTTGTTTTTTTCCAGTTAACATATCAGTCCTGCTTCTATTCACCTGAAAGCTATTTAGAATGCAAGTTCTTTCTGAAAGAAAAATAAATAACACAAAAGGAAGTTTTATCTGGAAGAGCAGTTAAGATTTTGTCCAGTTTTCAGTTTATCCAAAATACAAGAGGCTGAGTATTTGCTTTTAATTGTAATATTTACCTCAAAAGGAACAAATAAGCTGGTCTGTGAAAAATACCAGTTTCTGCCATGGTTGATACTCAGTAAATAGGAAGTTCAGGGTAGTTGGTGCAGCCTTTGTAAACCCAAGGAAACTGAATTAAAGCAGTGGGAATTGGTGTTGTTCATATAATTACCTATAAGACAGAACGTGGTCAGTTCAGTTCACTTCATCCAGTCACTCAGTNTGCAGTGGAGTGTGGGTGACGACAGCCCCTGGAGGAGGATGAGCCAGTTCACATTTCTATCTGCTATGGTCTTAATCTTTGTGTCCCCCAGAAATTTCATATGATGAATTCCTGATACCCATGCTTATGGCATCCATAGGTGGAGCTTTTGTGAGGTGATGGAGTTATAAGGATGGAGACTCCTCAATGAGTTGAGTGCTTTTATATATAAGAGACACTCAGAGCTCCCGAGCCCTCCCCCGTGTGAGGACACAGTAAGAAGTGTGTGACCAGAAAGGACCTTGCATGACCACGCTGTGAAAATCCATTTCCATTGTTTTTAAGTTTGTGATGTTTTGTTATAGCAACCCAGAAGGACAAAGACAGCATCCTAACAATCCTTAGACATTTCAGTAAACCTCATGCTATTTATACAAAAGCGCAAAGTATTTATCTTTTCTGGTGTAACGCTGTCATAGCTGGCTGACAGTTCGTGGCTGGCTTTCATACTGAATCTTGAGAATTCCGTCTTCTTGGTAGCATGAATAGAATGATAACAATTGTCTAATTCTTTGATTCTAATAATTTGACCCAGAATAACTGGCTGTGATTCTTAAGTAATCTCTTAATGGTCTTTGTAATGCCACTTTCTGCTATTTGTGACTAATTTTAATAGGAGCTTCATTCTCTCAATTGTAGGGGTAGATTTTCTTTTGAATTTCTATTAAATGAAAATAAGAAACGTGAACAAATTGCCTTCTTAGATTTTGATATCTCTACAGAGTCTGTGTTTATTTTTTTAAGTAGAGACCCATTTCACAGAGCATGCATTAAAAAGCTGTAAATTCAAGTAAGCTTGCTATGGGATAGATCATTATGACCATCTCAGAGCTGGATGGGATGGATGTGGATTTAGCANGTTTATTTTTTTAAGTAGAGACCCATTTCACAGAGCATGCATTAAAAAGCTGTAAATTCAAGTAAGCTTGCTATGGGATAGATCATTATGACCATCTCAGAGCTGGATGGGATGGATGTGGATTTAGCACTTGTTGTAGATCATTCGGCACGCCAGGAACTTGATGTACGTGTCAAGTTTATGTGTATCTCTACGCATGCAATGGAACAGCCTATAAAATGCAGAATGACGTGTATCTTCACTGCTCGACAGTAGGGGGCCTCCATACCAGTAAATGCGAGCACTCCTCATCTTCTTCCTGACTGTAGAAATAACCTGAATATCCAAAAGATGATGACTTCTTATGTGTTTTATTAGTATCGGTTTATCTTTGTTCCTTCTAATTATCAAATTAAGATTTTGGGAAGACATACAAATATAAAATTCTCTAGATATGGATTTGGAGCCAGCCTCTAAGAAAACTATTTGGAATCTAAAATGTAGAAACATAACTCAAGATTAAACTTTCTCATTTCTTCCTTCCCACTCTCATCCTTTGATTTGAGGAGAACAGAGAAAGAAGACAAGTGGAACTTCAATAGCAGATGTCCTGGGATATTTTGAAGAAAATGCTGATCCTGGAAATTCTGTTCTCTAGTTCTCTTACTCTTGAAAATATTTCAACCACCTGTGCCCAGAAAGAGCAAGCTTTTGGTGGAATTGTGTGCAATGCAGGGAAGGCTGCACATGTCAAAAACTGCAGTGAAATTCTGATTCCTTTACAGTAGAATCTGTCACTATGAATGCCTAGGCTCCTGCTTTATGTAGTAGCAGTCTAGAATACAGAAGTCATGAATCTTTTTCTTACAAAATGAGATATTTCCAAACTCCTTACGCTTACAGAGTTCACCTCTTTCATTCATGAGCAAAGCATGAAAGTCCTCTGCAGGATCCTCACCTGGCTGAACGGCCTCTCTATGATTGCTTGAAGTTCTTTTGCTTTTTTCACATTTTCTCTAGCGCTGGATAGGGTAGAAGTTGAGACTTCTTTCATACTCCGCAGCTCCGTGACTAGCTGATACAGAGGTTTTTGCCAGGCGTACAGTAACTTCAGTACCCACCTAATAAGGACTTTATTCTAAGCAACCATAAGAAACAGTCTCATTAAAAAATCATAATTCAGTGGTTTTGATAACATGTGATCTTTGCTCAGAGCAGCTGACCTAAAAAACTTTTGGTTATTCTTATGTGAATGCAGAGATTTTTGAAGATAGTAAAAGCTGCAAATGTATAAAACATAAGCTATTAGTTCACACTTTGCTGAAATTATTAAAAATCTAGGTTATTTTACTAATACTTCTGATAAGCTGTAATTTATAACATGTAATATTTTCTTTTTTCCTCTGAATTCTACCACCACTCAGTGAGTTCTTTTATGTTTGTATATTTGCGTGAGAGAATCTAAGTATTTACGGCAAGTCAGTGTGTGCCTGCAGTGCCTGACCCAGGAAAGAGGGATTCCACCTGTGCCCACATCATTGTGACCCAGTGATTCATTCGTATTAATGAATCAGATGAGTCCTTTGTATTGATCTTTGATCAGTAATTGTTTTATGATATTACAACAAAGAGACAAGGAAGAAGACATGACATTCCTAAACAGGCTTCTCTCCTCAGCTGATCCCAACACCAGCCCCCTGCTGACTCAGAAGAGTCTGTTTTGTTGACATGTGTCCAGGCAGAAAATGGCACAGCACTGTCTTTAGTAACAGCATCAGTGGGATTCACAATGGAGGGTTTCCCCCCTAGTTCACTACTACTAGCAGAATTCAGCATGAAAATCCCGGGGGCTGAAGATCTCTAGTTAATATGCTTGATTTCTTTCAGCCATGAATTGTTTTACTGGTAAAGAACAGAGAACTGAAGAGGATTAAATATAGAAATGCACATAAAGTGCTGAGTTAAATATATGGCCATGTAGTAACTCTCAATAAACTTTAAATTTAAGCTTATTGAACAATCCCTCCTCCTCTTCCTCTTTGACCTTTGTACTTTACTTGATTATTCTCATTATTAATGAGCTTAACAGAGGAAAAGAATACTGGTATCATTAAGAAAGTTGTAGAGAGAGAAGATAGTATTTTCAGGGGGGATGCATGTGAAAATATTTTAAATAATGTTAGGAGGAAGGATAACGCAGGAAATCAGAATGGAGAGATTATAATGATGAAAATTTGGAGCTGCCATAAATGATCGAGGCTTGACATGTAAACTGTGTTGTCCTCAGAACAGAGGCAATTTTTGTGGCCATGAGAAGCAAGTCAATGTTTTATAGGCCATTGTGGGGGAGACTTACAAATTAAGAATAAAAGGTGACAGAAGAGTCATTGAGAATGACAAATGAAGGAGGTGTCAGAGAAGTAGAAGCAGAATCAGGAGAGCCTTGAAAGGCAGATGTGGGGGCTCAGGTGGTGCAGTATAGGACTCCCATGTAGCAGTCACTAGTAACAGGGAGTACTCAAAACTGGGGTGTGTTTCTTACATATTCATGAATTTTACAATCTTATATTTTACACATAGATGTTCCCATTCATTTCCTGTTTTCATACAGTATAATAGCTGCAATCCTGTGTCTAATTCATTGGTTGAATTAAACTTGTCTGCATGGA
Source organism: Raphicerus campestris (assembly GCA_006410735.1). NCBI lineage: Eukaryota > Metazoa > Chordata > Mammalia > Artiodactyla > Bovidae > Raphicerus > Raphicerus campestris. The sequence goes on from SJYW01008574.1 coordinate 673,039, forward strand.
TGATCTATAGATCTGTTATTTATGTTGCTTCTACAGATCTTTAGTCCTCCCTTGATTTTGCTCATGCTTCATCAACTGCATAATATAATTTCTCTTCAATTGCTTACAGGCCTCCACCTTTTTCTGCATTTACAGTTACCATTACCTCTAATAATCTGAAGCCTGGTAACCTACATACTGTCTCATTTGATCTGGTAAAAAAAATCCAGGTAAAAGACTCACGTTTATGTGTTGGATGTACTCTCTCTCTTGAGGGATATACAGGTAATTTGTGTGGCAGTCGTTGGAGGCATTGATATAGTATGGTTTGTCCTGGGCATACTGTAAATCCTGAAAGTGATCAGATAATTAGGGTTGTTGGGCATTCAGTAGATGAAACCATTGCCAAAACATTAACATGTTGATACATGTATAATTTTTTATTGGGGGGGCATCCCAAAATTTGAAAGCCATTCTTTTCCTAGTTTTTCTATACACTGTCTCTATAAAACTGATTTTACATCTAACTTTTCTAAGTGTAACCTTTTCCCTTCTCTGTTATATTATTGTTTATTTTTTAGTATTTGAACCAAATGTAGCACATACGTATCAATATTTGGTGCTTCCCAGGTGACGTAGTGGTAAAGAACATTCCTGCCAATGCAGGACATATAAGAAGACTCATGTTTGATCCCTAGGTGAGGAGCATCCCTTGCAAGAGGGTACAGCAGCATACTCCAGTATTCTTGCCTGGCTAATCCTATGGACAGAGAAGCCTGTTGGACTACAGTCAGTAGGACTGCAAAGAGTTGGACACAACTGACGTGACTTAGAATGTATGCATGCATTTGTATTTAACCATTTAATCTCTTGTTTACTGTGGGTTAAAACCAATATATTCCCTTGCAAGGAGTTATACTGTTATGACTTTGACTTATCTCTGAATCCACACACCAAAAAGCTTAGTGTTCATTCCAGGTGCAGAATGCAATGTTGTTTATGAAGACAAAATGATATGGCAGAAATACATGGTATAAAGTTATAGGCAATACTAAGCAATGGACTGAGAATAATAAGAGTAGTAAAATCTAGCTAACACATTGAGAGCGAAAAACTAATCTTTAGCAAAAGTTATGAACATTTAAACAGATTACTTGGAAGAGCTGGAAAAAAAACTGGACAGTCAAAAATGGAGGATGAAGCAAAAACTAGTGAGTAAAGAGAACTACACNCATTCTTTTCCTAGTTTTTCTATACACTGTCTCTATAAAACTGATTTTACATCTAACTTTTCTAAGTTTAACCTTTTCCCTTCTCTGTTATATTATTGTTTATTTTTTAGTATTTGAACCAAATGTAGCACATACGTATCAATATTTGGTGCTTCCCAGGTGAGGTAGTGGTAAAGAACATTCCTGCCAATGCAGGACATATAAGAAGACTCATGTTTGATCCCTAGGTGAGGAGCATCCCTTGCAAGAGGGTACAGCAGCATACTCCAGTATTCTTGCCTGGCTAATCCTATGGACAGAGAAGCCTGTTGGACTACAGTCAGTAGGACTGCAAAGAGTTGGACACAACTGACGTGACTTAGAATGTATGCATGCATTTGTATTTAACCATTTAATCTCTTGTTTACTGTGGGTTAAAACCAATATATTCCCTTGCAAGGAGTTATACTGTTATGACTTTGACTTATCTCTGAATCCACACACCAAAAAGCTTAGTGTTCATTCCAGGTGCAGAATGCAATGTTGTTTATGAAGACAAAATGATATGGCAGAAATACATGGTATAAAGTTATAGGCAATACTAAGCCAGGGACTGAGAATAATAAGAGTAGTAAAATCTAGCTAACACATTGAGAGCGAAAAACTAATCTTTAGCAAAAGTTATGAACATTTAAACAGATTACTTGGAAGAGCTGGAAAAAAAACTGGACAGTCAAAAATGGAGGATGAAGCAAAAACTAGTGAGTAAAGAGAACTACACGAATTTAGTAGAAACCTTTAGCACCGCTTTTTATTAGCTGTCTGCTCTACTGTGTGCTCCTTGATTTACCTAAAAGAATTAACATACAACTTTCAAATAACTTCATCAGAAAGAGAATAATTGGTTCCAATTGTAAACTCCCCTTCTACGGTAGCTCAAAACCTATTCCCTGCAAATCTTAAAACAATAATTTGTAGCATTAAAAAAACTACCAGTATTCGTTTTTGTGACCAGGATTCATGTTCTAACCACCAACTTCACTGGAGAGCAGTTCTCATTTATTGGATATTTACTGTGAGCCTGGAGAAGGAAGCCCAGAGAGACACTGAAGGACCTGAAAATCAGCATGCTTCCTTTTCCCCAGTCCCACCTAAAAGTGCTTTGTGTCAGGTAGTATTGTGGACTGAATGTGTGTTCTTCAACTTCATGTGTTAGAGCCTTAACTGCCAAAGTACTGTGTTTTGAAATAGACCCTAGCTCACCAGACTCCTCTGTCCATGGGAGTTCTCAGGCAAGAATACTGGAGTGGCTTGCTGTTCCGTCTTCCAGGGAATCTTCCAGATCCAGGAATAGAACCCGGGTCTCTCACACCGTGGGCAGATTCTTTACCATCTGAGCCAACAGCGAAACCCATTAATACTAAGTGAGTTCGTAGGGTGGAAGACTGGTCCAATAAGTTTAGTGTCTTCATGAAGCAAAACAGCAGAGCATTTTCTCTTTTCTCTCTGTGTCTCTGTGTCTTTTCCTCTGTCTCTTTTCCCCACCCCCCACCCTGTGTGAGGACGCACAGAGAAGCCAGCCTGGGAAGAAAGAGTTCTTACCTGAACCTCACCTTGCTGGCACCCTGATCTGGGACATCTAGCCCCCAGAAGAACTCTGAGGAAATAAATTTCTGTTGTTTATTTCACTGAGTCTATTATATTATTTTATGGTATTCCTAGCCTACAAATACAAAAGCATTTATTTTGGAAAATAAAAAACAAAATGAATGAAAGGAAATTGAAAAAGTTATTGCACTTCTTAGGAATCTTTGAGATTTCATAAAACTGATCCCTTCTTCGATTTCTACATCTTATGAGCAGGTCTAGGTCTTCTTTGACCTAAAGAGTGAATTATTTGAAGTTTGGCTGATGCAGCTTTCTTGTTGAAAGGATGATATAGCCCAGTCACTTACGCAAAGGTTCCTTCTGGGAGCCTGGTGGGCTACAATCCATGGGGCCACAAGAGTCAGACACAACTTAGCAACTAAACCACCACCCCCACAGTACTTACAAACTCATTGAACATTTGCACGGAGTGGTTATACATGTCACTGGTCAGCTTGGCGGCATGGGAAAACAGGTCCATAAGGGCGATCCGGCAGATTTCATCCCCCTCAGGACAGAGGGACGGGCAAAAGATGCCTTGGCACAAGAGCAGATTTGACATGACCAGCAGCAGGAGCAGGCAGGACCCTGTTTAAATAAAAACATGAGCCATTTTGAGATGATCTAATCACATGAGATTATCAAATCCATTCTGTGGAGGGAAGCCTTCTCTTTGTTGCTCTGAGGAGGAGTTAGTGCTGTAGCAGCTGGGGTGGCGAGGAAAAAGCGCCTTCTGTGTAAATTTACATGGATGATGATATTTGCGCACATGGAGAGTTGGAGAAGAGGTTACTCCCTGCATTTTTGTATTGTTTCCAGAAGGACTTCTGTGCTCTGCAAACATTTGGAACTTAATTCTGAGCCAGAGTGTTTAGGCCATTCTTTTAAGACAGTTTAATATTGGGACTCTGCAGACTCTGAGCAGTGAGGCCCTCTAGGAGTTTGTAATTTTTTCACTCTACATTGACTAATGCTTGCATTTAAGACATTGATGACAAGAAAAATACAGTTGATCTGTGTGGTTTACCATCACGCTGGGCTAAGAGTAAACACATGGCTGACTGATCGCTACTATTGACTAAAAAGAGAATACTAAGAGAAAAAGAATACTGTACTTTGGATCTGCTCACTCACCTTAGGAACCCCATGCAAGTCTTTGATACTTTCCCATAAGCTTTCAAACATCTTAAAATTTGTGTTTCACAGTAACCCTGTAGATAGCCTAAATCTTCACTATGATCATTAAGTTATGTCAATGAAGATGCAGTGACTTGGAGAGGGCAAGTACTNCTATTGACTAAAAAGAGAATACTAAGAGAAAAAGAATACTGTACTTTGGATCTGCTCACTCACCTTAGGAACCCCATGCATGTCTTTGATACTTTCCCATAAGCTTTCAAACATCTTAAAATTTGTGTTTCACAGTAACCCTGTAGATAGTCTTAATCTTCACTATGATCATTAGTTATGTCAATGAAGATGCAATGACTTGGAGAGGGCAAGTAGTTTTCCCCAGGTCCCATTATTAGCAGATGCAGGTAACTGGGCACCAATACACTCATTTGTCCACTTCCTGATGTCACATCACACATGCCTGTGGCTCTCGGTCTGCATGTGTGTAACCAGGACCGCATCAGGGGCTGTGATGACTCTGCTTAAAGAGAAAAATATTGTGTCTTTCACTGCAAAACAGCAGTGACCCTAGAACATAGGTTTTTATCCACTTGTTCTGCTCTGGCTATAAAACACTCACTGTTACAGTCTCTGACAGTTATCAGTGTGGGGCCCTTGTTCTCCTGGCTAGCCTTTCTTCTAGGCACCTTGACAGCTCTTCTACTTTTATGCATCCTTAATCTTCTCATTATGTTTGTTTCTTCTCGAAAATAGCCAATAAATCTCCAAATGGTAATATAAGAACATTACCTGGTCAGTACACAAGACAACGTCATTGGCTCTGCAAACAAGGCCTGCCCTTTCCTGACTTTGACTTTTTAAGGACAAAATTTATCTGTCTGGTCGGGAGTACGTCCTGACAACCCATAGGGGTTAGTTTCTGAACCATCTCCAAACATCTCCTCTTTGAAAGGAGAACTAGACCTTCATGCTTCCATGATGTATTGTAATATTTCAGAAATTATTCCTGGCCCTACCTTTGGCCAATAGAAGCATAAAATCATAGACTCTTGCAAGCATGATTTTAACATTACTTTTCCTGTGTCCTTTGTAACTAAGCAGAATTTAAGACTGAAGTGAGTAAGAATTGAGTTTGGACAAGAGAACTGATAAAATAGAGATTTTAACCTCCTGATTGAGATCTGAACATGATTCTTTTTCCAATTTATAAGAAGAGTGGTAATTTAATTAAGGATACGATGTCAGCATTTACTAGGTTTATTCTGCTTTTAGTTATTTTAAAGGGGCATAGTATCTAAGAATAAACTGGTCATTTAAAATTAGGTGATGAAAATAAAAGAAGTAGTTCTCACAAAGGACACATATAAGTTGGAGAAATCTAGGACTATANTGAGGGGGCTGAAGAACTGGGGCGAGATCCCCGCATCCATGGCTGTCCACTGGGACAGGAGAGTCATTTGAAGTTGTTGGGGAGTGAATTAACTAATCTGTGACAGTCTAAACGGAGTGACAACCACATAGACAAGCCATGCTACAGCCTTTCATACCTTGGACAAGGTTGTAAGTCCACTGGTGTCCACAGAAGCTAGGAGCTGGAGCCATGGGGATTGCAGAATGATCCCAGGGTGAGGAATTCTGTTGACCGTTGGGACACAGCCAGATGGGATGGCATGGATGAAATCTGCTGCATGGAATGCTTCTTAAGGAAAGCCATGAGGCCATAAAAGTAGGGTTCTACTGCCTGTGGAGTAGAGCTATCTCTTTCTCTATGCTGGTACCTGCAGGTTGAGCAATAAAGACTTCAGTGAGGGTGGTCCTTGAGTGCCTGATGCACTAAGCAATGGAGAATTTTTAATGTCTATATACCTGACCCTACCCTATCTTCTGTCTAAATTTTGGGTTTTAGCATCGTAATGTTTTTATAAAATTAAATTTCTTCTGGTAGAGTTTCTGGTTTACAAATTAAGCTAATTCTTCACATCNTGAGTGCCTGATGCACTAAGCAATGGAGAATTTTTAATGTCTATATACCTGACCCTACCCTATCTTCTGTCTAAATTTTGGGTTTTAGCATCGTAATGTTTTTATAAAATTAAATTTCTTCTGGTAGAGTTTCTGGTTTACAAATTAAGCTAATTCTTCACATCTGGTGTGTTCTTGGTGTTTCAAGAAACTTTGAGAACCTTCCTTCCTCTTAAGGCAATACCGTCCTTTATTTTACTACCATTGCTGACTTCCCATACTTTCACCTCTTGCATAATATATTCTGTCTTCTATACTCACTATAAATTTAGCAGTAGGTGTCCCTATGTTGGTATTAATATTTATATAAATATTAACTTGATGCAGTAGAAAATCAAAAAGAATACATTTAATAATAATATATTGCCCCCAAATTGTAATCCATTAATGCTCCCATTTAAAACTGATTTTCTATCTATATATTATTGGGATCCCTTAACTCAGTTTCTTTACTAGGTGGATCAATTTTGAAATGAAATATAGAAAACAATGGATTTGCAAACTCTGGAAATTACCTTCCTTTTGATATATCTCATGAGTAAGTATGCAAATATTAGGTTTTCCCCCCAGTGGGGTTGTTCTTAGTACACATTATAGCTCACTGTGGGGTGATTTCTATTGATTGAAGATTGTACACTGTGAACTGTAATTGTCAAACAAGTGAGTGGAGATGAAAGAAAGTCATGTCAGAAAGGCACAGGCTTTTGTTGTTCTAGAAGGAAAACCTAGTTGTGTCTCTCATCTACAGTCCAATCTTCAGATTTATTGATACTCTTACTTTCTTACACTCCATTAAAAATTTGGATTATTTGTGGTTTTTTGCACTTGAGTTTTATGTCTCATATATTTTTGGATATTAAGCCCTTATCAAATATATGATTTGGAAATATCTTCTGCCAATCTGTAAGTTGCCATTTGATTTTGCTGATGTTCCCATGTTTGAAGTTGGATGTGGTCCCACTAGTTTGTTTTTGCAGTTGTTGCCTTTGCTTTTGGTGTGAAACTCAAAAACTCGTTGCAAAGATTGATGGCAAGAAGATTACCTAAATGTATTCTTCTAGGAGTTTAATCACTTAAAATCTTATTTTCAAAATTTTAATTCCTTTTTAGTTGATTTTTGTGTATGTTAAAAGACAGGCACATTTTCATTTTTTCATAGGACTATATAGTTTTTCCAGTATCATGTTTGAAAAGCTTGTCTTTTCCCCACTCGATATTCTTGGCTCTTTTTTCATAAGATAACCAGCCATATGGATATGTGTTTCTTTCTGGCTTCGCTGTTCTCCTCTGTTGATCTATGTGTCTATTTTCGTGCCAGAAGCAAATCATTCTGTTTTGATTATTACAGCTTTCTAATACAATTTGAAATCAGCAACCCTAGTCTCAAACTTTGTTATTCTTTCTCAAGATCACTTTTATCCTTGGTGCTTTGTGATTTAACACAGCAGAATAGACCAAGAAGAAATGGAAAAAAATACACAGAAGAACTATAAAAAAAAAAAAAAAATCTTAATCACCCAGATAATCACAATGGTGTAGTTTCTCACTCAGAGCCAGAAATTCTGGAATGTGAACTCCAGTGGATCTTAAAAAGCACTGCTGGCGACAGAGCTAGTGGAAGTGAAAGAATTCCAGCAAAGCTATTTAAAATCCTGAAAGATGATGCTATTAAAGCGCTCCACTCAGTATGTTAGAAAGTTTGTAAAAGCCAGCAGTGGCTAGAGGACAAGAAGAGGTCAATCCCTGTCCCAATTCCCAAGAAGGACAGTATTAAAGAATGTTCAAGCCACTGAACAGATGCAGTCATCTCCAGTGCTAGTAAGGTTATGCTCAAAATCCTCCAGGCAGGGCTTCAGCATTATGTGAACCTAGAACTTCCAGATGTTCAAGCTGGGTTTAGAAAAGGCAGAGGAATAGAGATCAAATTGGCAACATTTGCTGGAACATAGAGATAGCAAGGGAATTCCAGGAAAACATCTGTTTCATTGACTTCACCAGTCTATGTAGATCACAACAAACTGGAAAATTCTTAAGGAGATGGGAAAACCAGACGAACCTTACCTGACTTCTAAGAAAGCTGTATGCAGTTCAAAAAGCAACAATTAGAGGCAGACAAGGAACAATTAACTGGTTCAGAATTAGTGAAGGAGTCCGTCAAGGCTGAATATTGTCATCCTGATGATTTAAGTTATATGCAGTGCATGTCATGTGAAATGGACTGGATGAGTTCTAAAGGCCGGAATCATGATTACTGGGAGAAATATTAACAATCTAAGATACGTGAATGATACTACTCTAATGGCAGAAAGCAAAGAGGAACTTAAGAGCTTCCAATGAGGGTAAAAGAGGAGAGTGAAAAAGCTGGCTTCAAACTCAATATCAAAAAAGCCAAGATCATGGCATCTGGTCCCATCACTTACATGGCAAATAGAAGGGGAAAAGGTGGGAGCAGTGACAGATTTCCTCTTCTTGGGCTCTAAAATCACTGTGGATTATGACTACAGTCATGAAATTAGAAGACGATTGCTTCTTGGCAGGAAAGCTGTGACAAACTTAGACAGTGTGTTAAAAGCTAAAACATCAGAGGCCTGTATAGTCAAGGCTATGCTCTTTCCTGTAGTCTTTTACACAAGTAAGAGCTGGACAGACAATAAAGAAGGCAGAGTGCTGAAGAAGTGATGTTTTAAAATGTGGTGCTGCAAAAGACTCTTGAGAGTCCCTTGGGCACCAAGGAGATCAAAACCAGTCAACCTTAAAGGAAATCAACCTCATTTACTCTTTGGAAGGACTGATGCTGAAGCTGAATCTCCAATACTTTGGCCACCTAATGTGAACAGCTGACTCACTGGAGAAGACCCTGATGCTGGGAAAGATGGAAAGCAGAAGAAAAAGAGGGTGACAGAAGATGAGATGGTTGGATGGCATCACCAATTCAATGGGCATGAATTGGGCAAATTCTAGGAGATGGTAAGAGATGGAAGGCTGGGGTGCAGCAGTCTGTGAAGTCACAGAGTCAGACATGAACTGGCAACTGAACAACAACAGTTTTATACAAGTTGTAGAATTATTNAATTCAATGGGCATGAATTGGGCAAATTCTAGGAGATGGTAAGAGACGGAAGGCTGGGGTGCAGCAGTCTGTGAAGTCACAGAGAGTCAGACATGAACGGGCAACTGAACAACAACAGTTTTATACAAGTTGTAGAATTATTTTTTTTCTGTTTTGTGAAAAATGCTTTGGAATTTTGAAAGAGACTACAATGAATATATAGATAGCTGTGGGTAGTATGGATGTATTAACAATATTAATTCTTCCAGTCAATAAATATGAAATATGTTCTTTTTGTGTCTTTAAACATTTCTTTCATGAGTGTCTTGAATGTTTTCATATATAGATCTTTCAGCACTTTGCTTAAATTTATTTCTAAGTATTTTATTTCTTTGATGCAATTGTAAATGGGATTATTTGTATTTCTGTAATGTATTTTGGTGTATGGCTAGGTAATTGAGTTTTATGTATTCAAATACAGTATACAAAATGCATGCTATTTTTTAAAGAATAGACAATTTTTCCTCAAATAAGATAGTTTTTACCTGACCAGGTATCTTTCAACTGGTCAACCACATGTAAAAGAATGAAACTAGATCACTTTCTAACTCCACACACAAAAATAAACTCAAAATGGATCAAAGATCTAAACGTAAGACCAGAAACTATAAAACTCCTTGAGGAGAACATAGGCAAAACACTCTCCGACATACATCACAGTAGGATCCTCTATGATCCACCGCCCAGTAAACTGGAAATAAAAGCGAAAATAAACAAATGGGATCTAATTAAAATTAAAAGCTTCTGCACAACAAAGGAAACTATAAGTAAGGTGAAAAGACAGCCTTCTGAATGGGAGAAAACAATAGCAAATGAAGCAACTGACAAACAACTAATCTCAAAGATTTACAAGCAACTTAAGCAGCTCAACTCCAGAAAAATAAACGATCCAATCAAAAAATGGGCCAAAGA
>SJYW01008574.1:707987-725653 GCA_006410735.1 Raphicerus campestris
TGGAATATATGATTCTCCCTAATGCATAAAAAGCCATACAAGTATTTCTCCATTCTAACCCTACAATAATTTACACAGTATATCATGGGAACATAGTCATGAGAGATACAACATGTATGGTAAAACATGAACATTTCTTGTGTTTTGGTCAGACTTGATTATACACTAATACCTTATAATGCTATACGTATTTGTTTCTCTGATCTAGGTTGTCTGAAATCCTTCTTCATAAGATGATCCTAAATGAACTGACAGATATACTGTTTTCCTATTTTTCCACATCAGTATCCCATCAACCTTTCAAAACTCCATCCTAAAGCCATCCTATTTGTGTGACTCCTATGACACACTCAGATGGCTCCTAGCTTTACTTCAATCAACTGAAGTACTGTGTTGATCTCACATCTTATTCTTCTTCAGTCTACCATGTAATATAGCAGTTTGTGTATTTATATCACCCTTTCCTTTTTCACAACTTTCAGGTCTACTACTGGAAAAAATAGATTTTTTTTAAACCTCAGTTTAAGTCCTCACTGTATCCATGACCTGTGATTTACTAATCTATAAGGTCAGGGAACTTCAAAGGTTCTTCATTTACTTGTTTCCATTTGGTAACCACTGCTACTATTCTTGATATAGTAGGGCCATTTCTTCAAATGTAATATTACATGGAAATCTGTAAAAGAGGGGGAAATCAATGCTTTCTGAATGGCAAGGGAGTGATTGTTAAATCCTGTCCAAATATCCCTGCTTTGGCTATTCCTGACTGACTCTATAGACTATCTATGGCTCTGTTCAATATTGTGTGAAATCTACAGTATTCACTTTATATGTCACAGTCAAGCAAGGAGAGAGCTCTCAATGTCACCACCTGTGTGCTTGATATAAAGTCCTAAATTTATGCTTGAATAAATTTTATAAGAGACAAATGCATGCATATGTGTGTGGTCTACTGGTGAGTGTATGTTTCCTCCAATTGCTGCTGCTGCTGCTGCTAAGTCACTTCAGTCGTGTCCGACTCTGTGCGACCCCATAGATGGCAGCCCACCAGGATCCCCCATCCCTGGGATTCTCCAGGCAAGAACACTGGAGTTGGTTGCCATTTCCTTCTCCAATGCAGGAAAGTGAAAAGTGAAAGTGAAGTCACAGAGTCATGTCCAACTCTCAGCGACCCCATGGACTGCAGCCTACCAGGCTCCTCTGTCCATGGGATTTTCCAGGCTTGTTCCCCTTATTGCCAAATTTTCCCTGTAATAAACAACATCCACTCTGCTGGAAATATCTAACACTGAAGGAAAGAAAGTTAAGCAAGTAACAAAAGAGAATTAGATGTTTTGGGCAGTAAATGACTTAGAAAGTGCTTACAGGGTTTTTTCATGATCTTTTGCCTTTCCAAAGAAGAAAGTGAAAACACAAGAAAATTGACACTTTACATGCATGAAGACGCAAAGGAGGGATTGATAGACTGCTTTGGGGAAGAGTATTCTGTCATGTTCTGAAAGGTTTGGGTCATCCCAGGTTGAGGCAGGGGCAGGACTCAGGCAAAAATAACCTTGCCTATGAGGGAAGAGGTTGGTTTTGCTGGACAGTGTTCCTGTATGTGGGTGAAAGGTGTCTTTGCCTAAAAGAAGATAATTTGGCTGGATTCTGCCCTGAAGAGTTTCCAAGCTTTATTCATCTCTAGAACTATGGCCTTTAGTAACAACAAAAGAATACTCCTAATATAAAGAACAATTTCAGGAAAAAGAGGAGAGAAGAGAAAATGGAAATAAAGTAAATATGAGATAGTTGNACCTGTGAATGTTCGGGAAAATCACAAGGATACACTACAAGAGAAACACTTGTCAGTCAGGGGGAATTTCATATCAGTCCGTCTGGACCAAGAAAAGGCTACAACAGCACCATGTAAGTCAGTGATGTCAGAACTTTCCCATCTCATTACCATCAACCCTGTTCCACATGGCCCAAGGAGTGAAGATCCAGAGATGAGAGAGAAGGAACCTTGCAGAAATGGACACATCTGCACTTCCTGGTAGGTCCCCTAGGCCTCAGCAGGGGGGAGGGAAACATTGAATAGGCTGAATATGAGACGGAGCTGACATTTGACTGACCTGGACTTTAGAAACCCAGAGTGATAGAGTGTATGGAATGTTTGCAAGGTGATGCAGTATTTGAGAATGCAGTGGAGTGTGGGTAACAAGAGCTACTGGAGGAGGATGAGCCAGATCACCTTTGTATCTGCTATGGTCTCAGTCTTTGTGTCCCTCAGAATTTTCATATGATGAGATCCTAATTCCCCTGGTTATGGCTTCCATAGGTGGTGCCTTTGTGAGGTGACAGAGTTATAAGAATGGAGCCTCTTCAATGAGATGAGTGCTTTTATATATAAGAGATACACAGAGCTTCAGAGCCCTCCCCCATGTGAGGATACAGTAAGTGTGTGACCAGAATGGACCCTGCATGACCACGCTGTGGAAATCCATTTCCTTTGTTTTTGAGCCTGATATTTTGTTATAGCAACCCAGAAGGACTAAGACAACATCCTAACAATCTTTAGACAGTTCAGTAAACCTCATGCTATTTATACAAAGGTGCAAAGCATTTGTATTGTCTGGTGTAACACTGTGATAGTTGACTGACAGGTCGTGGCTGGGTTTCATAAAAATTCTGAGAATTCAGTCTCCTTGGTAGCATGACCAGAACCATCAACAACTGTCTAATTCTTTGATTCTAATAACTTGACCCAGAATAATTGGCTGTGATTCTTAGGTAATCTTTTAATGGTCTTCTTTGTAATGCCAGCTTCCTCTATTTGTGACTAATTTTAATAGGAGCTTCATTCTCTCAATTGTAGGTGTAGATTTTCTTTTTATTTTCTATTAAATGAAGATAGGAAACATGAACAAATTGGCCTCTTGGATTATGACATCTCTACAGAGTCTGTGGTTTTTTGTTTTTTTTTTTTTTTTTTTTTTTTAAGAGAAAGCCCATTTCACNTTTTCTTTTTATTTTCTATTAAATGAAGATAGGAAACATGAACAAATTGGCCTCTTGGATTATGACATCTCTACAGAGTCTGTGGGGTTTTTTTTTTGTTTGTTTTGGTTTTTTTTTTAAGAGAAGGCCCATTTTACAGAGCATGCATTAAATTTCACAGAGCAGCTGTAAATTTCAAAGTAGCTTGCTATGGGATAGGTCATTATGATCATCTCAGAACTGGATGGGATGGATGTGGATTTAGCATGTTTTACTGATTCGGCATGCCAGGATCTTGGTGTACATGTCAACTTTATGTGAATCACTGCGCAGGCACTGGAACAGGTTATAAAATTCAGAATGACGCCTATCTTCATCACTGGATGTCAAGGATGGGAGTCCTGACCAGTAAATACGAGCCTCATATATCTTCCACCTGACTGGAAAAATAATCTGAACACCCAAAAGATAATGACTTCTTATGCATTTTATTAGTGTTAGCTTATTTTATCCCTTCTAATTATCAATTTACGATATGGGGAAGACATACAAATATAAACCTCTCTGATGTGATGTGAAGTCACTCAGTCATGCCCGACTCTTTGTGACCCTATGGACTGTAGCTTATCAGGCTCTTCCATCCATGGGGTTTTCCAGGCAAGAGTGCTGGAGTGGATTGCCATTTCCTTCTCCAGGGGTTCTTCTGGAACCAAATCGAACCCGGGTCTCCCGCATTGCAGGCAAATGCTTTACTGTCTGAGCCACCAGGGAAGCCCTCATAAAACTCTCTAGATATGGATTTTGGAGCCAGCCTATGAGAAAACTATTAGGAAGCTAAAAAGTAGAAACATAACTCAAGTTTAGTTTTAACTTTCTCTTTCCTTCCTTCCCACTCTCATCCTTTGATTTTAGGAGAATAGAGAAAGAAGACAAGTGGAATTTGAATAGCAGATGTCCTGGGATATTTTGAAGAAAATGCTGATCCTGGAAATTCTGTTCTCTAGTTCTCTTACTCTTGAAAATATTTCAACCCCCTGTGCTCAGAAAGAGCAAGCTTTCGGTGGAATTGTGTGCAATGCAGGGAAGACTGCACATGTCAAAAATTGCGGTGAAATTCTGATTCCTTTACAGTAGAGTCTATCACTATGAATGCCTAGGCTCCTGCTTTATGTAGTAGCAGTCTAGCATATAGAAGTCATGAATCTTTTTCTTACAAAATGAGATATTTCCAAACTCCTTACGCATTACAGAGGTCACGTCTTCCATTCATGAAAAAAGCAAGAAAGCCCTCTGCAGGATGCTCACCTGGCTGAATTGCCTCTCTACGAATCCTTGAAGTTTGTTTGAATTTTTCTCATTCTTTATGGCACTTGATAGGATAGCATCTGAGACATTTCTCAAACTTGGCAGCTCTTTGACTAGATGATACAGAGGTCTATTCCAGGAGTACAGTAACATGAGTATCCACTTACTAAGGTCTTCATTCTAAGCAACCATAAGAAACAGTCTCATTAAAATAATCACAATTCAGTGGTTTTGGTAACAAGTGATCTTTGCTCAGAGCAGCTGACATAAAAAACTTAGTTATTCCTATGTGTATGCCGAGATATTTGAAGGTAGTAAAAGTTGCAAAATTATAAAATGTAAGCTATTAGTTCACACTTTGCTGAATTATCAAGAGTCTAAGTATTTTAGAAACTAATTCTTCTGACGAGTTCTATATAACATGAAGAATTTTCTTTTCTCCTCTGAAATTCTACCACCCACTCATTTAGTTCTTTTGTGTTTGTATATTTGCTTGAGAGAATCTAAGTATTTACAGCAAGTCAGTTATGTGCCTGCAGTGCCTGACCCAGGAAAGAGGGATTCCACCTGTGCCCACATCATTGTCACCCAGTGATTCATTTGTTAATGAATCAGACAAGCCCTTCGTATTGATATTTGATCAGTAATTGTTTTATGATATTACAACAAAGAGACAAGGAGGAAGACATGACATTCCTAAACAGGCTTCTCTCCTCAGTTGATCCCAACACCAGCCCCCTGCTGATATCAGAAGAGTCTGTTTTGTTGACATGTATCCGGGCAGAAAATGGCACAGCACTGTCTTTAGTAACAGCATCAGTGGGATTCACAATGGAGGGTTTCCCCCCTAGTTCACTACTACTAGCAGAATTGAGCCTGAAAATCCCAAGGGCTGAAGATCTCTAGTTAATATGCTTGATTTCTTTAAAGCCATGAACTGTTTTAGTGGTAAAGAACAGAGAACTGAAGAGGATTAAATATAGTAATGCACATAAAGTGCTCAGTAAAATGTATGTCCATGTAGTAACTCTCAGTAAACTTTAAATTTAAGCTTATTGAAAAATCCCTCCTCCTCCTCTTTGATATTTTTCCTTTACTTGATCATCCTCTTTATTATTGAGCTTAACAGAGGAAAAGAATGCTGGTATCATAAAGAAAGTTGTAGAGAGAGAAGATAGTATTTTCAGGGGGGATGCATGTGAAAATATTTTAAATAATGTTAGGATGAAGGATAATACAGGAAATCAGAAAGGAAAGATGATTATGATGAAAATTTGGAGCTGCCATAAATGATCGAGGCTTGACACGTAAACTGTGTTGTCCTTAGAACAGAGGCAATTGTTGTGGCCATGAGAAGCAAGGCAATGTTTTATAGGCCATTGTGGGGGAGACTTACAAATTAAGAATAAAAGGTGACAGAGGACTTCATTTGTCATTGAGAGTGAATGAGGGTGTCAGGGAAGTAGAAGCAGAATCAGNGTTGTGGCCATGAGAAGCAAGGCAATGTTTTATAGGCCATTGTGGGGGAGACTTACAAATTAAGAATAAAAGGTGACAGAGGACTTCATTTGTCATTGAGAGTGAATGAGGGTGTCAAGGAAGTAGAAGCAGAATCAGAAGATTCTTGAAAGGAAGATGCAATGACTCAGATGGTGCCATATAGGACTCCATGTAGCAGTCACTAGTAACATGGAGTACTCAAAACTGGGTGTGTTTCTTACATTTAATGAATTTTGCAATCTTATATTTTATACATGAAAAGTCCCATTCATTTCCTGTTTTCATATGGTATAATAGCTGCAATCCTGTGTCTAATACATTGGTTGAGCTAAACTTGTCTGCATGAACAATTTATAGATCTGTTATTTATGTTGCTTCTACAGATCTTTAGTCATCACTTATTTCTGCTTATGCTTCATTAATTGCATAATATAATTTCTCTTCAATTGCTTACAGTTCCTTCACCTTTTTCTGTATGTACAGTTACTATTACCTCTAACAATGTGAAGCCTGGTAAGCTATATACTGCCTCATTTGATCTGGTAAAAAACAACAACAACAACCAGGTGAAAGACTCACATTCATCTGTTGAGCTTTTTCTCTTTGTTCAGGAGTATGAAGGCAAGTGGTGTGGCAGCTCTTGGTGGCATTGGTATAGTACTGTTTGCCCTGGGCATATTTTTCATTCTGAAAATGATTGTGCAGTTAGTTAGGGTCGTTGGGCATTCAGTAGATCAACCCATTACCAGAACATTAACATGTTTGATAGACATGAATGTTTTTTTAACGGGGGGTGCATCACAAAATTTGAAAGTCATTCCTTTTCTACTTTTTCTATACATTGTCTTTATACAAATGATTTTACATAAAACATTTCTAACTTTAGCATTTCCCCTTCTCTGTTTTATCATTATCTTTTTTTCTTAGTATTTGAACGAAATATAGTATATGCTGCTGCTGCTGCTAAGTCACTTCAGTCATGTCTGACTCTGTGCGACCCCATAGACAGCAGCCCACTGGGCTCCCCTGTCCCTGGGATGCTCCAGGCAAAAACACTGGAGTGGGTTGCCATTTCCTTCTCCAATGCATGAAAGTGAAAAGTGAAAGTGAAGTCGCTGAGTTGTGTCTGACTCTTAGCAGCCCCATGGACTGCAGCCCACCAGGTTCCTCCATCCATAGGATTTTCCAGGCAAGAGTACTGGAGTGGAGTGCCATTCTCTTCTCTGAATATAGTACATAAGTACCAATAGTTGGTGCCTCTCAGGTGATGGTAGTGGTAAAGAACATTCCTGCCAATGCAAGAGATATAAGAAGACTCAGGTTTGATCCCTAGGTGAAGAGCATTCCATGCAAGAGGGTACAGCAGCATACTCCAAGATTCTTGCCTTGTGAATCCTATGGAGAGAGTAGCCTGTNGGACTGCAGCCCACCAGGCTCCTCCATCCATGGGATTTTCCAGGCAAGAGTACTGGAGTGGAGTGCCATTCTCTTCTCCGAATATAGTACATAAGTACCAATAGTTGGTGCCTCCCAGGTGATCGTAGTGCTAAAGAACATTCCTGCCAATGCAAGAGATATAAGAAGACTCAGGTTTGATCCCTAGGTGAAGAGCATTCCTTGCAAGAGGGTACAGCAGCATACTCCAGGATTCTTGCCTTGTGAATCCTATGGAGAGAGCAGCCTGTTGGACTTCAGTATGTAGGGCTGAAAAGTTGAGTTGAACACAACTGAAGTGACTTAAAATGCATGCAAGCACCTATATTTAACCATTTAACCTCTTGTTTATTGTGGGTTAGAACCAATATATTCCCTTAAAAGGAATTATACAGTTATGCCTTTGACTTATCTCTGAATCTGCACACCAAAAAGCTTAGTGTTCATCCCAGGTGCAGAATACAATCTTGTTTATGGTGACAAAATAGTACGTCAGAAAAACATGGTATAAATTTGTAGGAAATGCTAAGCAATGGACTGAGAATAATATGAGTAGAAATCTAGCTAACACATTGATAGAGGAAAAGTAATCTTTAGCGAAAGTTATGAACATTTAAAAAGATTACTTGGAAGAGTTGGAAAAAAAAATGGACAGTCAATAATGGAGGATGAAACAAAAACTAGTGAGTAAAAAGAACTACACAAATTTAGTAGAAACCTTTAGTATCACTTTTTATTAGCTGTCTGCTCTACCGTTGTATTAACATACAACTTTCAAATAACTTCATCAGAAAGGGAATAATTATTTCCAATTGTAAACTCCCCTTCTACTGTAGCTCTAAAGCTATACCCTGCAAATCTTAAAACAATAACTTGTAGCATTAAAAAAAACTACCATTATTTGTCTTAGTGACCAGATTTCAGCTTTGTTTAACATATTCCGTCCACCCAGTTCACTGCAGAGAAGTTCTCATTTATTGGCTCTTTATTCTGAGCCTGGAGAAGAAATCCCAGAGAGACACTGAAGGACCTGAAAATCAGCATGCTTCCTTTCCCCAGTCCCACCTAAAAGTGCTTTGTGTCAGGTAGCATTGTGGACTGAATGTGTGTGCTTCAACTTCATGTGATAGAGCCCTAACTGCCAAAGTACTGTCTTTTGAAAAGGGTTCCAACATTTTGGGACCCCATGGACTGTAGCCCACCAGACTCCTCTGTCCATGGGAGTTCTCAGGCAAGAATACTGGAGTGGCTTGCCATTTCCTTCTCCAGGGAATCTTCCAGACCCAGGGATAGAACCCAGGTCTCTCACATTGCAGGCAGATTATTTACCATCTGAGCCACCAGCGAAGCCCATTAAGGTTAAATGAGCTCTTAGGGTGGAACACTGATCCAATAGGTTTAGTGTCTTCATGAAGCGAAACACCAGAGAATTCTCTCTGTGTCTCTGTGTCTTTTATTCTCTCTCTCTTCCCCACCCCACACCCTGTGTGAGGACACACGGAGAAGCCAGCCTGGGAAGAAAGTTCTTATCAGAACCTCACCTTGCTGGCACCCTTATCTGTAACCTCGCTCCAATAGCTGTGAGGAAATAAATTTCTGTTGTTTAGTCCACTGAGTCTATTGTATTCTTTTATGTCATTCAGAGCTGACAAATACAACGTCATTTATTTTGGAAATTTACAAAAGAAAATGAATGAAAGGAAATTGAAAACATTATTGCACTTCTAATGAATCTTTCAGATTTCACAAAACTGATCCTTTCTTCAATTTCCAATCTTATCAGCAGATGGCTTCTTTGACATAGAGACTGTGTGATTTGACGTTTGGCTGATGTAGCCTTCTTGTTTAAAGGACAGTATAGCCCAATCAATTATGCCAGGTTCCATCTGGAAGCCTGATGGGCTATAGTCCATGGTGTCACAAGAGTCGGACATGACTTAGCATCTAAACCACCACCACCACAGTACTTACAAACTCATTGAACGTTATGGTGGAAAGGTAATGGAAGTCGTGGGACAGCCTGGCGGCATTGATAAACAGGTCTGTAAGTGTTTTCACGGCGAAGTCAAATACATCAGGACTGCAGGACGGGCATGAGTCACCTTGGCACAAGAGCAGATTTGACATGACCAGCAGATTGAGCAGGCAAGACCCTGCTTAAATATAAACATGAGCCATTATGAGATGATCTAGTCACCTTAGTTTAACAAACCTGTCCTGTGGAGGGAAGCCTTCTCTTTCCCTGTTTCTCTGAGCAGGAGATGGTGCTGTAGCAGCTGGGGTGGGGAAGAAGGAGTGCATTCTGTATCAGTTTACATGGATGATGATATTTGCACAGATAGATAGTTGGAGAATAGGTTACTCCCTGCATTTTTGTATTGCTCCCAGAAGTACTTCTGTGCTCTGCAAACATTTGGAACTTAATTCTGAGCCAGAGTGTTTAGGCTATTCTTTTAAGACAGTTTAATGCTGGGACTCTGCAGACTCTGAGCAGCGANATGACCAGCAGATTGAGCAGGCAAGACCCTGCTTAAATATAAACATGAGCCATTATGAGACGATCTAGTCACCTTAGTTTAACAAACCTGTCCTGTGGAGGGAAGCCTTCTCTTTCCCTGTTTCTCTGAGCAGGAGATGGTGCTGTAGCAGCTGGGGTGGGGAAGAAGGAGTGCATTCTGTATCAGTTTACATGGATGATGATATTTGCACAGATAGATAGTTGGAGAATAGGTTACTCCCTGCATTTTTGTATTGCTCCCAGAAGTACTTCTGTGCTCTGCAAACATTTGGAACTTAATTCTGAGCCAGAGTGTTTAGGCTATTCTTTTAAGACAGTTTAATGCTGGGACTCTGCAGACTCTGAGCAGCGAGGCACTCTAGGAGTTCATAATTTTTTTCACTCTACATTGACTAATGCCTGCATTTTAGACACTGAAATGGCAAGAAAAATACAGTTGATCTGTGTGGTTTACCATCACATTGGGGTAACAGTAAACACATTACTGACTGGTCGTACTACAGAGTACAGAAAGAATACCAAGAGAAAAAGGATACTGTTTCTTGGGTCTGCTCACTCACCTTAGGAACCCCATGCATGTCTTTGATACTTTCCCCAAAGCTTTCAAACATCTTTAAAATTTGTGTTTCACAGTAACCCTGTAGATAGCCTTAATCTTCATTATGATCATCAAGTTATGTTAATGAAGATGCAATGGCTTGGAGAGGGCAAGATTTTCCCCAGGTTCCATTATTAGCAGATGCAGGTGACTGGGCACCAATATACTCATCTCTTCACTTCCTGATGTCACATCACACATGCCTGTGGCTCTCGGTCTGCATGTGTGTAACCAGGACCACATCAAGAGCTGTGATGACTCTGCTTAAAGAGAAAAATATTTTGTCTTTGACTGCAAAACAGCAGTGATCCTAGAACATTGGTGTTATCTGCTTGTTCCACTCTGTCTATAAAACACTCACTGTTAAAGTCTTTGAAAATTATCAATGTGGGGGCCTAGTTCTGCTAGCTAGCCTTCTTCTAGGCACCGTGACAGCTTTTCAACTTTTATGCATCTTTAATCTTCTCATTACATTTGTTTCTTTGAGAAAATAGCAAGTAAAACTCCAAATGGTAATACAAGAATATTACCTGGTCAGCACCCAAGACAATGTCCTTGGCTCGGCAAACAAGGCCTGCCCTTTCCTGACTTTGACTTTTTAGGGACAAAATTTATCTGTCTGGTCAGGAGTACATTCTGAAAACCCATGGGGCTTAGTTTTTGAANTAACAGTAAACACATTACTGACTGATCGTACTACAGAGTACAGAAAGAATACCAAGAGAAAAAGGATACTGTTTCTTGGTTCTGCTCACTCACCTTAGGAACCCCATGCATGTCTTTGATACTTTCCCAAAAGCTTTCAAACATCTTAAAATTTGTGTTTCACAGTAACCCTGTAGATAGCCTTAATTTTCATTATGATCATCAAGTTATGTTAATGAAGATGCAATGACTTGGAGAGGGCAAGATTTTCCCCAGGTTCCATTATTAGCAGATGCAGGTGACTGGGCACCAATATACTCATCTCTTCACTTCCTGATGTCACATCACACATGCCTGTGGCTCTCGGTCTGCATGTGTGTAACCAGGACCACATCAAGAGCTGTGATGACTCTGCTTAAAGAGAAAAATATTTTGTCTTTGACTGCAAAACAGCAGTGATCCTAGAACATTGGTGTTATCTGCTTGTTCCACTCTGTCTATAAAACACTCACTGTTAAAGTCTTTGAAAATTATCAATGTGGGGGCCTAGTTCTGCTAGCTAGCCTTCTTCTAGGCACCGTGACAGCTTTTCAACTTTTATGCATCTTTAATCTTCTCATTACATTTGTTTCTTTGAGAAAATAGCAAGTAAAACTCCAAATGGTAATACAAGAATATTACCTGGTCAGCACCCAAGACAATGTCCTTGGCTCGGCAAACAAGGCCTGCCCTTTCCTGACTTTGACTTTTTAGGGACAAAATTTATCTGTCTGGTCAGGAGTACATTCTGAAAACCCATGGGGCTTAGTTTTTGAACCATTTCCAAACATCTCCTCTTTGACAGTAGAACTAGATCTTCATGCTTCTGTGATGTATTGTAATATTTCAGAAATTATTCCTGGCCCTACCTTTGGCCAACAGAAGCATAAAGTCATAGACTCTTGCTAGCATGATTTTAATATTATTTTTCCTGTGCATCCTTTGTAAATAAGCAGAATTTAAGACTGAAGTGAGCAAGAATTGAGTTTGGACAAGAGAACTGATAAAATAGAGATTTTATCCTCCTAAATGAGATCTGAACATGACTCTTTTTCCAATTTACCAGAACAGTGGTAATTTAATGAAGGATAAGATATCAGCATTTATGAGGTTTTCTCTGCTCTTCGTTTGTTTAAAGGGGCATGGTATCTAAGAAACTGGTCATTTGAAATTAGGTGATGAAAATAAAGAAGTGGTTCTCAAAAAGGAGACATATAAGTTGGAGAAATTTGGGACTATATCTGTCATCAACTAAAGACCTTATTGTGAGAGGCAAGGAGAATAATAGTTTGTATAACACAGAAGTGTTTGTGTGCATATATTTCTGTGCATGTATACATGTGTTATGCATAAATATATGCTTAATTCCTACATGGAATTTTGGACCTTATAAAATTCAAATTCTATAATGCGTAGTAAATATAGCAGAATACCCTAATTCCTAATGTAATTGATCATTTATTGGTAGATGACTAACTATATGATTTTTTATTCTGCTAAAATGTTAGATGTGTGTTTGCTTTGGTAACACATATATTAAATAATTGGAATAATACTGAGAAGATTAGCATGGTCCCTGCCCAAGGAAGACACCCAAATTTGTGAAGCCTTCCATATTTTTCTGTAACAACTTTGAGGGCTGGGACAGGAAGGAAGGTGGAAAGAAGGTTAAAATTCGAAGGGACATAGGTATACCTATGGCTGATTCACACACTACTGTCTGTGATTCAGTGCCATAGCAAGCCATAATCCTTGTCTGTGATCGCTTTTAGGTGGTATAGTGCCCAAATTTTGAAACTGAGCCTGTTCCCAGAAGTGTACAGTCATAAGTTTGGCCCAGGGTTTTTCTTCCTGATGCTGGAGGCTTCTGTTCGCTGGTCCACTAAGGCCAAAATTTTCTCTGCTGAGCAATCTCTGGGTCTATCATGTGCACAAGTCTTTATATTTTGGTGTTCTAATTTGATTCTCTTATTCTTTTGACCAGACTACCAAGTCCCTTTACGATTTATTTTTCAGACCCTTTTGTGCTTTGATCTTCCTGATGCTCATTAGTGTATTTGCTTCCATGTCTACCTCTCTGAGTAGTTTTCAGCATCTACATAAGCCCTACCCTATTCTCTTACTGCCTGAATTTTGGCGTTTAGCATCAGTATATTTTATGAACTTCATTTTCCTTCTGGTGCAGTTTCTGGTATACAGCTTAAGCTAGTTGGCTCACATCTGGCTTCTTCATGTTTTCTCCAAAAATTAGAGAACTCTGTTTTCTTTCTAGGCAGTATGCCCCTTGTTTTGATACCATTGCTAATTTTCTGTGATTTCACTTCCTGCCTCATAAGCTTTGTCTTTCTCAATCTACTGTTACTTGAGTACTATGTGCTCTATGCTGGTATTACTATTTTAAATAAATATCAACCTAGTGTATAAAAATAAATGGATTAAAATTACAAGTGTTAGTAATAATACATTCCCCCAAATTATAATCCAGTAATGCTCCCAGTTTTAACTGACTTTCTATCCATGTATTGTTGAGGTCTCCTACTCATTTTTTCATACTAGGTGTTTCAATTTTGAAATAGAATGTAGAAGACAAAGGAGTGGAAAATTCTAAAAATCACCTTGGATTTTATATGCTTCAAGATTAAGTGTGTGATTGTTAGTTTTTTATAGTTAGTAGGGCTCTTCTTAGCACATATATCCCAGTGTAGGCTGATTGCTATTGAGTGAAGGATGTATACTGTGAACTGCAGTCACCAAACAGGTGATTGGAGATAAAGAAAGCAATGCCAGGAAGACACAGGTTCTGTTTTGGAAGAAAAAACTTACCGTGTCTGTCATCTACAGTCTACTCTTCAGATTTTTCAAAACACTTACTCTTCCTTTGCTCATTTAATAATTTGGGTTGTTTGATTTCTTTTCCTATGAGTTGCATGAGTCTCTTACATATACCTGGATATGAAGCCCTTACCAAATATGTGATTTGCAAATAATTTTTTTCATTCCATAGGTTGCCATTTCATTTTATTGATGGCTTCTTTTACTATGAAGAAGGTTTTGAGTTTGATGTGGTCTCACTAGTTTATTTTTGCAGTTCTTGCCTTCTCTTTTGATGACTGAGTTGTTTGAGATGCTTGTATTTTAGAAAGCAATCCTTTTTCAGTTTTTTTTTTTTTTTTGCTATTATTTTCTCCCATTCTTACCAAAAGACACAGACTGGCTGAATGGATACAAAAACATGACCCATATATATGCTGTCTACAAGAGACCCACTTCAGTCATAGAGACACATACAGAATGAAAGTGAGAGGATGAAAAAGATATTCCATGCAAATGGAAAAAAAAAAAAGAAAGCCAGATTGGCAATTCTCATATCAGAAAAAATAGACCTTAAAATGAAAACTGTTATAAGAGATAAAGAAGGACACTAACAAATGATCAAGGGATCAGTCCAAGCAAAAGATATAACAATTTTCAATACTTACGTACCCTACATAAGAGCACCTCAATACATATGTAAACACTAACTGACATAAAAGGGGAAGTTGACAGTAATACAATAAGTGAAGGGCATGTTAACACCGCACCTATACCAATGGATGGCTCATCAAAACAGAATATTAATACGGAAACATAAGCCTAAAAGGAAATATTAGAGCAAACAGACCTAATTGGTATCTTCAGCACATTCCATCCAAATGCAGAAGAATACATTTTCTTCATCTTAGGTCATAAATCAAACCTCAGTAAATTTAAAGAAATTGAAATTATATCAAGCATTTTCTCTGACCACAACACTGTGAGACTAGATATCGATCATAGGAATAAAACAACTGTAAAGAACACAAACACATGGAGATTAAACAACACATTTCTAAATAATGAACAGGTTATTGAAGAAGTGACTAACTCTTAGCGACCACATAGACTGCAGCCCTCCAGGCTCCTCCATCCATGGGATTTTCCAGGCAAGAGTACTGGAGTGGGGTGCCATTGCCTTCTCCACTGAAGAAGTAAGGGAAATCAAAACACTCATAGAAACAAAGAACAATGAAAACATGGTGATCTAAAACCTATAGGATGTAACAAAGCAGTTCTAAGAAGGAAGTTTATAGTCATACAAATCCTACGTCAAGAAACACAGTGAATAGACAACCTAACTTTACATATCTTTAACTCTTTTTAAATTTCTCTTATCAATGTCTTAAAGGTTTTGCATCAAATTTTTCAATACCTTGCTTAAGTTTATTTCTAAGTGTTTTATCTTTTTGTGATGCAATAGTAAATGGGATTGTTTTCTTTATTCTACTTTCAGATAGCTCATTGTTGATATATAGGTCGGCAACTGAGTTTCGTATATTGGAATATAGTAAACATAATGTACGCTACATCTTTAAAGAATAGACATTTTCCCGCAAAGAAGACATGTAGATGATCAAGAGGTATATGATAAGATGCTCAACATCACTAATAATAAAGGAAATGCAGATGAAAAGCACAAGAGGTATCACCTCATACCTGTTTGAATGGCTAATTCAAAAATGTAAGAAATGACAAATGTTAATGAGGATGTGGAGAAAACAGAGTGCGTATGCACTGTTGGTGGGGATGTGTACTGGTGCAACTACCATAGAAAAGTACTGTGGAGGTTCCTCAAGAAATTGGGGCTGGTGCATGAGGATGATCCAGAGAGATGATATGGGGCAGGAGGTGGGAGGGGGGTTCAGGATTGGGAACTCATGTACACCCGAGGCTGATTTATGTCAATGTATGGTGAAACCAATACAGTATTGTAAAGTAAAATAAAGTAAAACAAAAATTAAAAAAGAAAGAAATTTAGAAGAGAACTGTATGTGATCCCTTATCCCACTTCTGGATATGTAGTCAAAGGAAATGAAATCATTGTCTCAAAGAGAGATCTGGATTCCTGTGTTCATTGCAGCATTATTTACAGTAGCCTTGGTATAGGCACAACCGGAGTATCTTTCAACAGGTGAATGGGTTAAAACAATGTGATGTGACATATATAGGTAAATATTATTTAGCCATTAGAAAAAGAAATAAATCCTTCCATTTGTGGCAACATGGATGAAACTGAAGGGCATCGCCCCAAGTGAACTAAATCAGAGAAAGGCAAATACCATATGATCTCAATTATAAAGAAACTCAGTAGGAAAAAAAAGATGGAATGCAGAGTACAAAAAATGATTGCCAAAGACTGGAGGGTAGGACAAATAGGGAGAGATTTTTAAAGGTTACATATTTTCATGAATAAAAAATTAATAAGGTCTGAGGATCTAAGTTTGAGCTTCATGATCTACTCATGAGATTTAATCATGAGATTGAACAAGCTCTGGGAGTTGTTTATGGACAGGGAAGCCTATGTTGCCGCAGTTCATGGGGTCACATAGAGTCGGACACCACTGAATGACTGACTGAACTGAAGAGAGTGGAGCTTCCCTGTGTTCTCCTCAAACAGCAAAAGTTAGACATGTGTGGTGATGACAGTGTTACTTAATACAAAGGGAAACTCATTTCTAATTCATGGACAAAAGGGGGTGGACAAGATGATGGAGGGGTAGGTGGAAGTGGGGTACACCTCTCTCCAGCGATGCATCAAGAACGTCTAAAGAAGCAGCAGTTCCCACAGAAGACGAGGTGAATACTGGACGGACTCCCTGAATACTGAGAAGGAATATCCGGATCCATACAGAACTCAGTAGGACAAAGGAAAGAAGGAACAGGAGGAAGGGGAAAGAGGAGGAGAGCAAGGGGACCAGCTTGCACCTGGGGGAGAAGGAGCTGAAGAACAGGGGAGAAATTCCCATGTCCAAGGCCATTCACTGGGATGGGGGAGGCATTTGAAGCAGTTGGGGAGTGAACTCACTAATCTGTGACAGTCTGAATGGAATGAGAACCACATAGACAAGCCATGCTGCAGCCTTTCATACCTCGGACAGGGTTGTAAGTCCACTGGTGTCCATGGAAGCTGGGAGCTGGAGCCATGGGGATTGCAGAATGATCCCAGGGTGAGGACTCCTGTTGACTGTGGGGAGTCAGCCTGTTGGGATGGCATGGAGGAATCTCCTGCATGGGATGCTTCTTAAGGAAAGCCAGGAGGCCATAAAAGTAGGGTTCTACTGCCTGTGGAGTAGAGCTCTTTCTCCATGCTGGTACCTGCAGGTTGAGCAATAGAGAAAGACTTCAGTGAGGGTGGTCCTTGAGAGCCTGATGCACTAAGCAATGGAGAACTTTGAATGTCTATATACCCAACCCTACCCTATTCTCTCTCTAAATTTTTGGTTTTAGCTTCGTAATATTTTTATGAACTTAAATTTCTTCTGGTAGGGTTTCTGGTTTACAAATTAAGCTAATTCCTCACATCTGGCTCGATCTTGGTGTTTCAAGAAACTTTGAGAACCTTCCTTCCTCTCAAGGGAATACTGCCCTTTATTAGCATTACTGACTTCCCATACTTTAACTTCTTGCCTAATATATTCTATATCTTTCTCTATTCACTATAACTTCAGTAGACAATGGAAATCCACTCTAACCTGGAAAATCCCATGGGTGGAGGAGCCTGGTAGGCTGCAGTCCATGAAGTCCCTGAGGCTCAGACACGACTGGGCGACTTCATTTTCACTTTTCACTTTCATG
>SJYW01008585.1:0-51051 GCA_006410735.1 Raphicerus campestris
CGGGAGGAGTCTCACAGGTTGGGCCACCATTCCCCAAGACCCCCAAATGCCTCGTCCACTTCAGATGAATCTGACTGCCGGCACTGCCTCGACTGTATCCCCAAGGCTCTACTCCTGCACACTAGCATGTGTGACAGCCCTAGGTTACCTCGAGCGCCAGCCATAGAACCCTGTATCCACTCGACAGGGAGCCGGACACTGTTACTGCAGTTGGAAAGGAAATCGGCTGTGCACGTCTCCTGTCGAGACGAGGCCTACCACCACTCTGCAGGCTCCATGGCAGCCAGATACAAATGTCAGCATGGGCGAGGCAATCTCTGGCTGCAGCCTCAGCACCAGAAGGGAACTGAGGACTTGGCGCCACTGGGGAGGGATCCCCAGCTGTGCCTCGCCCCTCGCACGAGACTGGCCTATCCTAGGGCCAAAGGGGCGAATCCCTGTGGTCCTCGTCGTAACTCGAGAGGACCCCACCGCAACCTGAGAAAAACCAGAAGCTTCTCCTTTGCAGGTGGAGTGAGGTCCTTGTCCACTGCAGCGTCCTGGGGGAAATCACCCGTTTCCTCTTGGAACTCGAAATGCTCCTTCACACCCTTGCTGTGACACATGAAGTTCCCCGCCCCACATGTCGCCACTCGAGTGGACCACCGAGGGTCCTGCCACGACTCATGAGGAGCTCCATTTTCCCATGCTCAGCTGCAGATGAGGGGCCCTTTCCCTTCTCCATCGGGAAAGGGTTCCCGGCTCTCCCCTCGCATCCCAAGAGGAGGCACTCACACCAGGCGAGTCCAGAGTGGTCTCAGGTGTTGGATCACATTGCAGCAAGATGCCCAAATACCTAGTCCACTCCAGATCAATCTGACTGTCCTGCACTGCCTCAACTGTCAACCCGAGGGTCGACTCCGGCACACTGACACGTGTGATAGCCCTGGAGTACCTCGATGGCAAGACACAGATTCCTGTATCCCCTTGACATGGACATGGACACTTTTGCTGCAGTTCGAGAGGAAAGCGACTGTGCATGTCCCTAGGCGAGAAGAGGCCTGACTCTCCTATTGGGGCTGCAGGGGACCCCCAAGACCTATGTCAGCAAGGGAGAGGCAAGCACAGGCTCCAGCCTCAGCACCAGATGAGGACTGAGGACCCGGCGACGTCTCGGGGGGAACTCCCCCAGTTGCCTCGAAACACCCATGGAGATGGGCCTCTCCTGAGGCCGGGTAACTGTGGTCCCAGTCGTAACTCGAGAGGACCCTGCCGCAACTCGAGAAAAAACAGAAGCTTCTCCCCTGCAGGGAGGGTGAGTCCCTTGTCCACTGCAGCATCTCGGGGGAAGTCACCCGTTCCCTCTTGGACCTCGAAAGTCTCCTTCATACCCTTGTTGTGACCTAGGGAGTTCCCCGCCCCAACTGTCCCCACTTGAGAGGAACCCCCAGGATCCTGCCACGACTCTAGAGGGGCCCCGTTTGCCCCTGCTGAGCTCCAGATGAGGGGCTCTTTCCATACTCCATCGGGAAAGGTTTTTAGGCGCTCCCCTCACATCCCAAGAGGTGGCCTCACATCCCAAGAGGTGGCCTCACATCAGGAGAGTCGGGAGGAGTCTCAGGTGTCTGACCACCAATCCCCCAGATCCCCAAATGCCTCGTCCACTCCAGATGTACATGACTGCCCTGCACTGTCTCGACTGTCACCCCGAGGCTTGAATCCCAACACACTGGCACGTGAGACAGCCCTGAGTACCTCGATGGGAAGCCACAGATCCCTGTGTCCGCTTTACAGGGAGCCAGACACTGCCGCTGGAGTTGGGGAAGAAAGAGGCCATGCACGTCTCCAGGCGAGAAGAGGCCTGATTCCCCTGTGGGGGCTCCAGATTAACCTCAAGACCTATGAAAGCATGAGCGAGGAAATCTCAGGCACCGACCTCAGCACCAGAAGAGTGAGGACCCGGCGATGACTGGGGAGGAATCCCCAGTGGCGCCTCACAACTCGCACTGAGAAAGGCCTCTCCTGAGGATATAGGGGCGGGTCCGTGGGGTCCCCATCGTAACTCGNGCCTGACTCTCCTATTGGGGCTGCAGGGGACCCCCAAGACCTATGTCAGCAAGGGAGAGGCAAGCACAGGCTCCAGCCTCAGCACCAGATGAGGACTGAGGACCCGGCGACGTCTCGGGGGGAATTCCCCCAGTTGCCTCGAAACACCCATGGAGATGGGCCTCTCCTGAGGCCGGGTAACTGTGGTCCCAGTCGTAACTCGAGAGGACCCTGCCGCAACTCGAGAAAAAACAGAAGCTTCTCCCCTGCAGGGAGGGTGAGTCCCTTGTCCACTGCAGCATCTCGGGGGAAGTCACCCGTTCCCTCTTGGACCTCGAAAGTCTCCTTCATACCCTTGTTGTGACCTAGGGAGTTCCCCGCCCCAACTGTCCCCACTTGAGAGGAACCCCCAGGATCCTGCCACGACTCTAGAGGGGCCCCGTTTGCCCCTGCTGAGCTCCAGATGAGGGGCTCTTTCCATACTCCATCGGGAAAGGTTTTTAGGCGCTCCCCTCACATCCCAAGAGGTGGCCTCACATCCCAAGAGGTGGCCTCACATCAGGAGAGTCGGGAGGAGTCTCAGGTGTCTGACCACCAATCCCCCAGATCCCCAAATGCCTCGTCCACTCCAGATGTACATGACTGCCCTGCACTGTCTCGACTGTCACCCCGAGGCTTGAATCCCAACACACTGGCACGTGAGACAGCCCTGAGTACCTCGATGGGAAGCCACAGATCCCTGTGTCCGCTTTACAGGGAGCCAGACACTGCCGCTGGAGTTGGGGAAGAAAGAGGCCATGCACGTCTCCAGGCGAGAAGAGGCCTGATTCCCCTGTGGGGGCTCCAGATTAACCTCAAGACCTATGAAAGCATGAGCGAGGAAATCTCAGGCACCGACCTCAGCACCAGAAGAGTGAGGACCCGGCGATGACTGGGGAGGAATCCCCAGTGGCGCCTCACAACTCGCACTGAGAAAGGCCTCTCCTGAGGATATAGGGGCGGGTCCGTGGGGTCCCCATCGTAACTCGAAAGGACCCCACCACAACTCGAGAAAAACCGGAAGCTCCTCCCTTGCAGGAATGGTGTGGCCCTTGTCTGAAACGGCATCTCAGGGGAATTCACCCCGTCCCTCTTGGGCCTCGAAAGATTCCTTCACATCCTTGCTGTGACCCAAGAAGTTCCCCTCCCCAATCCTCCCCACTCGAGAGGAACCCCAAGGGTCCCGCCAAGACTCAAGAAGAACCCCATTTTCCCCTGTTGAGCTCCAGATGAGGTGACCTTTCTCTGCTCCGTAGGAAACATTTCGCGGTGTTCCCCTCGCATCCCAAGAGGAGGTAATGGCACCTGATAATTCGGGAGGAGTCTCACAAGTTGGGCCACCATTCCCCAAGACCCCGAAATGCCACGTCCACTTCAGATGAACCTGACTGCCCTGCCTGCCTCGAATGTAACCCCGAGGCTCGACTCCAGCACACTGGCACGTGTGACAGCCCTAGGATACCTCGAGCGCAAACCATAGATCCTTGTATCCGCTCGACTGGGACCCGGACACTGTTACTGCAGTTGGGAAGGAAAGTGGCTGTGCACCTCTCCTGTCGAGACAAGGCCTGCCGCCACTCTGCAGGTTCCGTGGCAGCCCAATACAAATGTCAGCATGGGCGTGGCAATCTCTGGCTGCAGCCTCAGCACCAGAGGGGACTGAGGACTTGGCGCCACTGGAAAGGAATCCCCAGCTGTGCCTCGCCCCTGGCACTGAGTCTGGCCTATCCTGGGCCACAAGTGGTAATCCCTGTTGTCCCCGTCATAACTCGAGAGGACCCCACTGCAACTCGAGAAAAACCAGAAGCTTTACCCTTGCAGGCGGAGTCAGGCCCTTGTCCACAGCAGCGTCCCAGGAGAAATCACCCGTTTTCTCTTCGATCTCAAAATCCTCTTTCATGCCCTTTCTGTGACCCAAGAAGTTCCCCGACACACATGTCACCACTTGAGTGGAACGCCAAGGGTCCCACCGCTACTCATGAGGAGCTACATTTTCCCATTCTCAGCTCCAGATGAGGGGCCCTTTCCCTGCTCCATTGGGAAAGGGTTCCCGGCTCTCCCCTCGCATCCCAAGAGGAGGCATTCACACCAGGCGAGTCCAGAGAAGCCTCAGGTGTCGGGTCACATTGCCGCAAGACCCTCAAATGCCTAGTCCACTCCAGATCAATCTGACTGTCCTGCACTGCCTCGACTGTCACCCCGAGGCTCGACTCCGGCACACTAGCACGTGTAATAGCCCTGGAGTACCTCAATGGCAAGCCAACGATCCCTGTGTCCACTTTATGGGGACACGGACACTTTTGCTGCAGTTCGGGACGAAAGTGGCCATGCACGTATCTAGGCGTGATGAGGTCTGACTCCCCTGTAGGAGCTCCAGGGGAACCCCAAGTCCTAGGTATCCATGGGCGAGGCAAGCTCAGGCTGCAGCCTCAGCACCAGCCGAGGCCTGGGACCCAGAGATGACTGGGGAGGAAAACCCAGTGGCAAATCGCACGGAGACTAGCATCTCCTGAGGCCACAGAGGCGGGTCCCTGGGTTCCCCGTTGTAACTCGAGAGGACTCCGCCGCAACTCGAGAAAAACCAGAAGCTTCTCCTCTGCCAGGAGGGTGAGTCCCTTGTCCGCTGCAGCATCTCGGGGGAAATCAACCCTTCCCTCTTGGACCTCGAAGGGCTCCTTCACAGCCTTGTTGTGACCTAGGAAGTTCCCTGGTAGATTCGTCCGTCTCGAGAGGAACCCCGAGGGTCCCACCATCACTCAAGAGGAGTCCCGTTTTCCCCTGCTGAGCTCCAAATGAAGGGCCCTTTCCCTGCTCCATCGGGAAAGGTTTTCAGCGTTCCCCTCGCATCCCAAGAGGTGGCGTCACATCACGAGAGTAGGGAGGAGCTTCAGGTGTCCGACCACTACTCCCCATGATCCCTAAATACCTCGTCCACTCCAGATGAACCTGACTGTCCTGTACTCTCTTGACTGTTATCCCGAGGCTCAATTCCTGACACACTGGCACGTGAGACAGCCCTGGTTTTCCTCGATGGCAAACCACAGATCTCTGTGTCCGCTTGACGGGGAGCCAG
Source organism: Raphicerus campestris (assembly GCA_006410735.1). NCBI lineage: Eukaryota > Metazoa > Chordata > Mammalia > Artiodactyla > Bovidae > Raphicerus > Raphicerus campestris. The sequence continues at coordinate 5,138 of SJYW01008585.1, forward strand.
ACATTGCCGCTGCAGTTGGGGAAGAAAGAGGACATGCAAGTCTCCAGGCGAGATGAGGGCTGACTCCCCTGTGGGTGCTCCAGAGTAACCTCAAGAGCTATGAAAGCATGAGTGAGGAAAACTCAGGCTATGACCTCAGCACCAGATGAAGACAGATTACCCAGCGCCGACAGGGGAAGAATCCCCAGAGGCGCCTTGCAACTTGCACTGAGAATGGCCTCCCCCGAGGACACAGGGGCGGGTCCCTAGGGTCCCCGTCGTAACTCCAGAGGACCCCATCGCAACTCGAGAGAAATGTAATCTCCTCCACTACAGGTGTTGTGTGGCCGTTTTGTGTGATGGCATCTCAAAATAATTCACCTCGTCCCTCGTGGACCGCGAAAGGCTCCTTGACACCCATGCTTTGACCCAAGAAGTCCACCACCCGTCCCCAGTAGAGAGGAACCTGGAGCATCCTGCCAAGATTCACGTGGAGCCCCGTTTTCCCCTGCTGAACTCCAGATGAGGGGCCCTTTCCCTGCTCCATCGGGAAAGGTTTCGTGATGTTCCCCTTCCATTCCAAGAGGAGGTGCTAACACCGGAGAGTCGGGAGTAGTCTCAGGATTGGGCCACCATTCCCCAAGACCCCCAAATGCCTGGTCGACTCCAGATGAACCTCACTCCCCTGCACTGCCACGACTGTCACCCCGAGGCTCGACTCCGCCACACTGTCACGTGTGACAGCCCTGGGCTCCCTAGAGGGCAAGATTCAGGTGCCTGTATCCGATCAACAGGGACCCGGACACTGTGACTGCAGATGGGGAGGAAAGCGGCCGTGCACATCTTCATGTGAGACGAGACCTGACTCCCCTGTAGGGGCTCCAGCGAAAACCCAAGACCTTTGTCAGCAGGGGCGAGGCAGCTCAGGCTCAAGCTTCAGCACCAAACCAGGACTGAGGACCCGGTGACGATTGGGGATAAATCCCCAGTGGTGCCTCACAAATCGCTTGGAAACTACTCTCCTGTGGCCACAAGGGCGGATTTCTGAGGTTCCATCGTAACTCGATAGGACCCTACCGGCACTAGAGAAAAACCAGAAACTTCTCCCCTGTAGGTCAAGTGAGGCCCTTTTCCACTGCGGGGTCCCGGGGGAATTCACCACCTCCCTCTTGGACCTCAAAGTGCTCCTTAACACCCTTGCTGTGACCCAAGAAGTTCCCTGCCCCACATGTCCCCACTCGAGAGGACTGCCCAGGGTCCTGCCGCGACTCAAGAGGAAATACATTTTCCCATGCTCAGCTCCAGATGAAGGGCCCTGTCATTGCTCCGTCAGGCCAGGTTTCGCGCTGTTCCCCTTTCATGTCAAGAGGAGGTGCTCGCATCTGGAGAGTCAAGAGGAGTCTCACAGTTTGGGCCACCATTCCCCAGACCCCCAAATGCCTCGTCCACCCCAGATGAACCTGACTGCCCTGCACTGCCTCGACTGTCACCCCGAGACTCGACTCTGGCACACTGGCTCATGTGATAGCCCTGGGATACCTCAAGGGCAAGCTAGTGATCCCTGTATCCCCTCGACAGGGACTGGGACACTGTTGCTGCATTTGAAATGAAAGGGACTGTGCACGTCTCCAAGCGAGACGAAGCCTGACTCCCCTGTGAGGGCTCCAGGGGAACCCCAAGACCTATGTCAGCATGGGTGAGGAAAGCACAGGCTCGGGCCTCAGCACCAGACGAGGACTAAGGTCCTGGTGACATCTGGGGAGGAATCCCCAGAGGTGCCTCGAAACTAACATGGTGACAGGCCTCTCCTGAGGTCACAGGGGTGGGTCCTTGGGTCCTCGCCATAACTGGAGATGACCACGCTGCAACTCAACAAAAACAAGAAGCTTCTCCCCTGCAAGGAGGGTGAGTTGCTTGTCTGCTGCAACATCTCCAGGGAAATCATCCCTTCCCTAATGGACCTCGAAAGGCTCCTTCATTCCCTTGTGATCTAGGAAATTTTCTACCCCAACTGTCCCCACTCGACAGGAACCCCGAGGATCCCGCCGCGATTCAAGAGGAGCCCCGTTTTCCCATGCTGAGCTCCAGATGAGGGGCCCTTTCCCTGCTCCATCGCAAAATGCTTGCATTGTTCCCCTTGCATCCTAAGTGGTTGCCTCACATAAGGAGAGTCGGGAGGATCGTCAGGTGTCCGACTACAACTCCCTAAGATCCCCAAATGCCTCTTCCACTCCAGATGAACCTGACTGCCGTGCACTGTCTCGACTGTCACCCCAAGGCTCGACTCCCGACACACTGTCACGTGTGACAGCCCTGGGGTACCTCGATGGCAAGCCACCCATCACTGTGTCTGCTTGACGGGAAGCCGGTCACTGCTCCTGCAGTTGGGAAAGAAAGAGGCAGTGCAATTCTCCAGGAGAGATGAGGCCTGACTCCCCTATGGGGGATCCAGAGTATCCTCAAGACCTATGAAAGCATGAGCTAGGAAATCTCAGGCTCCGACCTCAGCACCAGACTAGGACTGAGTACCCAGCGATGACTGGGGAGGAATCCCCAGAGGCGCCTCGCAACTCGCACTGAGAATGGCCTTTCCTGAGGTTACAGGGGCGGGTTCCTGGGGACCCCATCATAACTCGAGAGGACCCCGCCACAACTCTAGAAAAACCGGAAGCTTCTCCACTGCAGACGTGGTGTGGCCCTTGTCCTCAGCGGCATCTCAGGGGAATTCACTCGGTCCTTTGTGGACTTCGAAAGGCTCCTTCACACCCTAGCTGTGACTCTAGAAATTCGCCGCCTCACTCATGCCCATTCGAGAGGAACCTCAAGGGTACCGCCAAGACTCAAGAGCAGTCCCGTTTTCCCCTGCTGAGCTCCAGGTGAGGGGCCTTTTCCCTGCTCTGTTGGGAATGGATTCGCGGTGTTCCCCTCATATCCCAAGAGGAGGTGCTCACACCTGGAGAGTCGGGAGGAGTCTCACAGATTGGGCCACCATACTCAAAGACACCCAAATGCCTAGTCCACTCTAGATGAACCTGACTGCCCTGCAATGCCTCAACTGTAACCCGGAAGCTCGACTCCGGCACAGTTGCATGTGTGACAGCCATGGTGTACCTTGAGGGCAAGCAATAGATCCCTGTATACACTCGAAAGGGTCCATGACACTGTTGCTGTAGTTGGGGAAGAAATAGGCCCTGCAAGTCTCCAGGCAAGATGAGGCCTGACTCCCCTGTGGGTGCTCCAGAGTAACCTCAAGTCCTATGAAATCATGAGCGAGGAAATCTCAGGCTCCGACCTCAGCATCAGACGAGGACTGAGAACCTGCGACGACAGGGGATGGCTCCCCAGAGACGCCTCGCACCTTGCACTGAGACTGGACTCTCCTGAGAATACAGGGTCGGGTCCCTGCGGACCCCGTCATAACTCGAGAGGACCCCGCCGCAACTCGAGAAAAACCGGAAGCTTCTCCCCTTCAGGCGTGGTGTGGCCCTTATCCACGGCGGCGTATCCCTGTCTGCTCGAAGGGGTGCTGGACACTTCTGCTGCAGATGGGGAGAAATGCGGCCATGTATGTCTCCAGGCGAGACGAGGCCTGACTACCCTGTGGGAGGTCCAGGGGAACCCCAAGACCTAGGTCAGCATGGGCGAGGCAAGCTCAGGCTGTGGCCTTAGCACCAGACGAGGCCTGGGGACCTGGCGACGACTGGGGTGGGATACCCAGTGGCAACTCTTACGGAGATTGGCATCTTCTGAGGCCAAAGAGGTGGGTCCCTGGGATCCCTGTCGTAAATCGAGAGGACCCCGCCGCCACTTGAGAAAAACCAGAAACTTCTCCCTTGCAGGCTGAGTGAGGATCTTGTCCACTGCGGCGTCCCAGGGGAAATCACCCTTTCCCTCTTGGACCTCAAAATGCTCCTTCACACCATTGCTGTGACCCAAGAAGTTCCCCGCCAAACACGTCCCAAAGCGAGAGGACTGCCGAGGGTCCCACCGCGACTCAAGAGGAGCTCCATTTTCACATGCTCAGCTCCAGATGACGGCCTTTACCTCCTCCATCAGGAAAGGGTCCCGGGTCTCCCCTCACTTCCCAAGAGAAGGCCCTCACACCAGGGGAGTCCAGAGGAGCCTCATGTGTCTGGTCACTTTTTCCCAAGAACCCCAAATGCCTCGTCCACTCCAGATGAACCTGACTGCCCTGAACTGCCTCAACTGTCTCCCCGAGACTCGACTGCTGATACACTGGCACACTTGATTACCCTGGGGTACCTAAAGTGCAAGCTACAGATCCCTTTGTCCATTCGACAGAGAGCCAAACATGGCTACTTCACCCTGGAGTAATGAGGCCCTGCACATCTATGGGCGAGAAGAGGTCAGACTCCCCTGAGGGGGCACCGGGGGATCCCCAAGACCTATGTATGCTCGGGTGAGGAAAGCTCAGGCTCTAGCCTCAGCACCAGAATGGGACTGAGGACTTGGCACCACTGGGGAAGAATGCCCAGATGTGCCTGGACCCTCAAAGGGAGACTGGCCCCTCCTGGGGCCACAGGGGTGTTTCCCAGGGGCACTGTCGTAACTTGAGAGGACCTGTCAGCAACTTGAAAAAAACCAGACACTTCCCTGTATTTGGGGAGAGGCCCTTGTCTGATGCGACATCTCGGGGACTTCAGCCCTTCCCTCTTGGACCACGAAAGGCCCCTTCACACCCTTGCTGTGACCCAATAAGTTCCCCGCCCCACCCGTCCCCACTCAAGAGGAACCCCGAGGGTCCCGCCAAGACTCAAGCAGAGTCCCGTTTTCCCCTGCTGAGCTCAAGATGTGGGGCCTTTTCCCTAATCCGATGGGAAAGGATTCAAGGTGTTCCCCTCGCATGTCAAGAGGAGGTGCTCCAACCTGGAGGGTAGGTAGGAGTCTCATTATTTGGGCCACCATTCCCCAGGACCCCCAGATGCCTGGTCCAATCCAGATGAACCTGATTGCCCTGCACTGCCTCGACTGTCATCACCAGGCTGGACTCCAGAGCACTGGCCCTTGTGATAGCCCTGTGATACCTCGTGGACCAGACACTGATCCCTGTATCCACTCGACAGGGACCTGGACACTGTTCCTGCAGTTGGGGAGCACAGTGGCTGTGCACATCTCCAGGCGAGACGAGGCCTGACTCCACTGTGGGGGCTCCAGGGGAACTCCAAGACCTATGTCAGCATGGGCGATGCAAACACAGACTCTGGCCTCAGCACCAGACAAGGACTGAGGACCCAGCGACGTCTGGGGAGGAATCCCCAGAGGTGCCTCCTAACTCGCCCGGAGACTGGCCTCTCCTGAGGCCACAGCAGCAGGTCCCTGGGGTCCCCTTCAGAATTTGAGTGTACCCCGCCGCAACTAGAGAAAAACCAGAAGCTTCTCCCCTGCAGGAAGGTTGAGTCCATTGTCCACTGCAGAGTCTCAGGGAAATGACCCCTTCCCTCTTGGACCTCGAAAGGCTCCTTCATACCCTTGATGTGAACTAGGAAGTTCCCCGCCCCAACCGTCCCCACTGGAGAGGAAGCCCGAAGGTCCCGCCACGACTCAGGAGGAGCCCCGTTTTCCCCTGCTGAACTCCAGATGAGGGGCCCTTTGCCTGCTCTATCGGGAAAGATTTCGCGGTGTTCCTCTCACATCCCAAGAGGGGACCTTGCATCAGGAGAGTCGGGATTAGCCTCAGGTGTACGAACACCACTCACCAAGATCCTCAAATGCCTCCACCACTCCAGATGAACCTAACTGCCCTACACTGCCTCGACTGCAACCCCGAGGCTCGACTCCTGCACACTGGCTCATGTGACAGCCCTGGGGTACCTTGAGTGCAAGCCATAGATCCCTGTATCCACTAGACAGGGACCCGGATACTGTTCCTGCAGATGGGGAGTAAAGTGGCCATGTCCGTCTCCAGTGGAGACGAGGCCTGACTCCCCTGGGTGGGCTCCAGGGGAAGCCCAAGACAAATGTCAGCACGGGCGAGGCAATCTCAGGATCCATCCTCAGCACCAGAAGAGGTCTCAGGACCTGGTGCCACTTGGGAGGAATCCCCAGATGTGCCTCTTCCCTTGTTCATAGACTGGCCTTTCTTGGTTCCACAGGGGCGGATCGCTGTGGTCCCCATTGTAACTCGAGAGGACCCCGCCACAACTCGAGAAAACCAGAAGCTTCTCCCTTGCAGGCGGAGTGAGGCCCTTGTCTGCTGCAGCGTCCTGGAGGACATCACCCATTTCCTCTTGGACATGTAAATGCTCCTTCACACCCTTTCTATGACCCAGGAAGTTCCCTGCCCCACCCGTCCCCACTCAAGAGAAAACCCGAGGGTCCCACCACAATTCAAGAGGAGCTCTATTTTCCCATGCTCAGCTCCAGATGAAGTTCCCTTTCCCTGCTCCATCGGGAAAGGGTTTCTGACTCGCCCCTCGTATATCAAGAGGAGGTGCTCGCACCTGGAGAGTAGGGAGGAGTCTCACAGTGTGGGCCACCTTTCCCCAAGACCCCCAAATGCCTCGTCCACTCCAGATGAACCTGACTGCCTTGCACTGCCTCGATGGTCACTCCGAGATTCGACCTCGGCACACTGGCACATGTGACAACCCGGGGTAACTCGATGACAAGCCACTGATCCTTGTATCCACTCGATAGGGACCCAGACACTGTTGCTTCAGTGTGGGATGAAAACGGCTGAACAAGTCTCCAGTCGAGACGAGATTTGACTCCACTGTCGGGCCTCCAGGGGAACCCTGAGACCTATGTCAGCATGGGTGATGCAAGCACAGGCTCTGGCCTCAGCACCAGACGAGGACTGAAGACCTGGCGACGTCTGGGGAGGAATCCCCAGAGGCGCCTCGCAACTCGCACGGAGAATGGCATCTCCTGAGGATACAGCGGCAGGTCCCTGGGGTTCCCGTCAAAACTTGAGAGTACCCTGCCACAACTCGAGAAATACAGGAAGCTTCTCCCCTGCAGGGTGGGTTAGTCCCTTGTCCGCTGTAGCATCTTGGGGGAAATCACCCCTTCCCTCTTGGACCTTGAGAGGCTCCTTCATACCCTTGTTGTGACCTAGGAAGTTCCCTGCTCCAACCGTCCCCACTCGAGAGGAACCCCAAGTGTCCTGTCGCAACTCAAGAGGAACTTCGTTTTCCCCTGCTGAACTCCAAATGAGGGGCCCTTCCCTGATTCGTCAGAAAGGATTTGCGGTGTTCCCCTCTCATCCCAAGGGGTGGCCTCGCATCAGGAGAGTTGGAAGGAGCCTCAGGTGTCTGACCACCACTCCCCAAGGTCCCCAAATGCCTCGTCCGTTCCAGATGAACCTGACTGCACTGCATTGTTTCGACTCTTACCCTGAGACTCGACTCCCGACACACTGGCACGTGAGACAGCCCTGGGGTACCTCGATGGCAAGCCACAGATCACTGTGTCCCCTTGACGGGGAGCCGGTCACTGCCGCTGCAGTTGTGGAAGAAAAAGGCCGTGCAAGTTTCCAGGGGAGACGAGGACTGACTCCCCTATCGGGGTTCCAGAGTATCCTCAAGACCTATGAAAGCATGAGAGAGGAAATCTCAGGCTCTGACCTCAGCACCAACTAGGACTGAGTACCCTGAAACGACTGGGAAGAAATCCCCAGAGGCGCCTCGCAACTCGCACTGAGACTGGCCTCTCCTGAGGATACAGGGGCGGGTCCCTGGGGTCCCGGTCGTCACTCAAGAGGACCCCAACCAAACTCGAAAAAAAACTGGAAGCTTCTCCACTGCAGACGTGGTGTGGCCCTTGTCCGCCTCGGCATCTCAGGGGAATTCACCCTGTGCCTCGTGGACTTCAAAAGGCTCCTTCACACCCTTGCTGTGACTAAAGAAAATCTCGGCCTGGCCCGTCTCCACTCGAGAGGAACCTCGAGGGTCCCACCAAGACTCAAGAGGAGCCCCGTTTTCCCCTGCTGAGCTCCAGGTGAGAGGCCTTTTCCCTGCTCTGTGGGGAATGGATTCGCGGTGTTCCCCTCACATCCCAAGAGGAGATGCTCACACCTGGAGGGTCGAGAGGAGTCTCAGAGATTGGGCCACCATACTGCAAGACCCCAAAATGCCTCATCCACTCTAGATGAACCTGACTACCCTGCACTGCCTGGAATGTAAACCCGAGGCTCGACCCCAGCACACTTGCATGTGTGACAGCCCTGGTGTACCTCGAGGGCAAGCAATAGATCCCTGTATACACTTGACAGGGACCCTGACACTGTTGCTGCAGTTGGGGAAGAAAGAGGCCCTGCAAGTCTCCAGGCAACACGAGGACTGATTCCCCTGTGGGGGCTCCAAAGTAACCTCAAGGCCTATGAAACCATGAGCGAGGAAATCTCAGGCTCCAACCTCAGCACCAGACGAGGACTGAGGACACGATGACGACTGTGGAGGAATCCCCAGAGACGCTTCCCAACTCGCACTGAGACTGCCCTCTCCTGAGAATACAGAGGTGGGTCCCTGGGGTCCCTGTCGTAACTCAAGAGGACTCCGCCACAACTGAAGAAAAACCGGAAGATTCTTCCCGTCAGGCGTGGTGTGGCCCTTATCCGCGGCGGCGTATCCCTGTGTCTTCTCGAAGGGGTGCTTGACACTTCTGCTGCAGATGGGCAGGAAAGCGGCCATCTACGTCTCCAGGCGAGAGAAGGCCTGACTCCCCTGTGGGAGCTCCAGGGGAAACCCAAGACCTAGGTCAGCATGGGCGAGGCAAGCTCAGGCTGTGACCTCAGCACCAGACGAGGCCTAGGGACCTGACGACGACTGGGGAGGAATACACCATGGCACCTCGTACGGAGACTGGCCTCTCCTGAGACCACAGAGGTGGGTCCCTTGGTCCTGGTCGTAACTCGAGAGGACCCCGCCGCAACTTGAGAATAACCAGAAGCTTCTCCCTTGCAGGCGGACTGAGGCTCATTTCCACTGCAGCATCCCAGGGGAAATCACCCGTTCCCCCTTGGATCTCGAAATGCTCCTTCACACCATTGCTGTGACCCAAGAAGTTCCCCGCCAAACACGTCCCAACTCGAGAAGACCGCCAAGGGTCCCGCCGAGACTCAAGAAGAGCTCCATTTTCACATGCACAGCTCCAGATGATGGGCCTTTCCCTCCTCCATCTGGAGAGGGTCCCAGCTCTCCCCTCGCATCCCAAGAGGAGGCCCTCACTCCAGGCAAGTCCATAGGAGCCTCATGTGTCTCTCACGTTTCCCCAAGAACCGCAAATGCCTCGTCCACTCCAGATGAACCTGACTGCCATGCACTGCCTCGAATGCCTCCGCGAGACTCGACTGCTGACACACTGGCACGTTTGATTGCCCTGGGGTCCCTCGAGGGCAAGACACAGATCCCTTTGTCCGTTCCAGAGAGAGCCCGACACGGCAGCTTCACCATGGAGTAATGAGATGAGACGAGGTCTGACTCCACTGAGGGGGCTCCAGGGGAACCTCAAGACCTACGTAGGCACGGGTTAGGAAAGCTCTGGCTCTGGCCTTAGTACCAGAATGGGATTGAGGAGCTGGAGCCACTGGGGAAGAATGCACAGATGTGCCTGGCCCCTCGCAGGGAGACTGGTCTCTCCTGGGGCCACAGGGGTGGGTCCCAGGGGCACTGTCATAACTTGAGAGGAAACTTCCGCAACTCGAAAAAAAGAAGACACTTCCCTGCAGTCAGGAGAGGCCCTTGTGCATTGTGACATCTCGGGGATTTCAGCCCTTCCCTCTTGGACCACAAAAGGCCCCTTCACACCCTTACTGTATCCAAGAAGTTCCCCGCCCCACCCTTTCCCACTTGAGAGGAACCTCGAGGGTCCCGCCAAGACTCAAGCGGAGCCCCGTTTTCCCCTGCTAAGCTCAAGATGAGGGGCCCTTTTCCTGCTCCCACGGAAAGGTTTCACGGTGTTCCCCTCACATGTCAAGAGGAGGTGCTCCCACCTGGAGAGTAGGTAGGAGTCTCACTGTTTGGGCCACCATTGGTCAAGACCTCCGAATGCCTCGTCCAATCCAAATGAACCTGACTGCCCTGCACTGCCTCGACTGTCACCTCGAGGCTCAACTCCGGCACACTGGCACGTGTGATAGTCCTGAGGTACCTGGAGGACAAGCCACTGATCCCTGTATTCTCTCGACAGATACCTGGACACTGTTCCTGCAGTTGGGGAGGAAATCAGCTGTGCACGTCTCCAGGCAAGATGAGGCCTGACTCCCCTGAAGGGGCTCTAGGGGAACTCCAAGACCTAGGTCAGCATGGGCGAGGCAAACACATTCTGCGGACTCAGCACGAGACGAGGACTGAGGACCTGGCGACATCTCGGGAGGAATTCCCAGAGGTGCCTCGGAACTCGCACGGAGACTGTCCTCTCCTGAGGCCACAGTGGTAGGTCCCTGGGGTCCCCTTCAGAACTTGAGAGGACCCCGCCACAACTTGAGAGAAACCAGAAGCTTCTCTCCTGCAGGAAGAGGGAGTCCCTTGTCCACTGCAGCATCTCAGGGAAATGAACCATTCCCTCTTGGAGCTCTAAAGGCTCCTTCATACCCTTGTTGTGACCTAGGAAGTTACCGCCCCAACCATCCCCACTGGAGAGGAAGCCCGAGGGTCCCGTCATGACTCAGGAGGAGCCCCGTTTTCCCCTGCTGAACTTCAGATGAGGGGCCCTTTCCCTGCTCCATCGGGAAAGGTTTCACGGTGTTCCCATCACATCCCCAGAGGTGGCCTTGCATCAGGAGAGTCAGGAGGAGCCTCAGGTGTCCGAACACCACTCACCAAGATCCCCAAATGCCTCGTCCACTCCATGTGAACGTAACTGCCCTGCACTGCCTCGACTCTAATCCTTAGGCTTGACTCCTGCACACTGGCATGTGTGACAGCCCTGGGGTACCTCGAATGCAAGCCATAGATTCCTGTATCCGCTAGACAGGGACCCGGACACTGTTCCTGCAGTTGGGGAGGAAAGTGGCGGTGCAGTTCTCCAGTCGAGATGAGGCCTGATTCGCCTGTGAGGGCTACATGGAAAGCCCAAGACAAATGTCAGCACGGGAGAAGCAATCTCAGGCTCCAGCCTCAGCACCAGAAGAAGTCTCAGGACCTGGCGCGACTGGGGAGAAATCCCCAGATGTGCCTCTACCCTCACTCGGAGACTGGCCTATCCTGGGACTACAGGGGCGGATCAATATGGTCCCCGTGGTAACTCAAGAGGACCCTGCCGCAACTCGAGAAATCCAGAAGCTTCTTCCTTGCAGGCGGAGTGAGGCCCTTGTCTGCTGCGGCATCCTGGGGGACATGACCTGTTTCCTCTTGGACCTGTAAATGCTCCTTGAAACCCTTTCTGTGACCCAGGAAGTTCCCTGCCCCAACCGTCCCCACTGAGAGGAACCCCGAGGGTCCCGCCAAGACTCAAGACGAGCTTAATTTTCCCATGCTCAGCTCCAGATGAGGGGCCCTATCCCTGCTCCTTCGGGAAAGGTTTCACGATGTTCCCCTCGCATTCCTAGAGGAGGTGCTGGCACCTGGAAAGTCGGGAGGAGTCTCACAGGTTGGGCCAAAGTTCCCCAAGACCGTCAAATGCCTCGTCAAATTCAGATGATCCTGACGGCCTTGCACTGCCTCGACTGTAACCCCGATGCTCCACTCCCACACCCTGGCACGTGTGACAGCCCTTGGGTACCTCGAGCGAAGCCATAGATCCCTGTATACGCTCGACAGGGACCCTGACACTGTTGCTGCAGTTGGGGAAGAAAGAGGCCCTGAAAATCTCCAGGCGAGACGAGGGTTGATTCCCCTGTGGGGGCTCCAGAATAACCTCAAGACCTATGAATCCATGAGCGAGGAAAACTCAGGCTCCGACCTCAGCACCAGACGAGGGCTGAGGACGCGGCCATGACCAGGGAAGAATCCCCAGAGACGCCTTGCAACTCGCACTGAGACTGGACTCTCCTGAGAATACAGGGGCGGGTCCCTGGGGTCCCCGTCATAACTCGAGAAGACTGCGCTGCATCTCGAGAAAAGCCGGAAGCTTCTCCCCTTCAGGCGTGTTGTGGCCCATATCCGCGGCAGCGTATCCCTGTGTCTGCTCGAATGGGTGCTGGACACTTCTGCTGCAGATGGCGAGGAAAGCGGCCGTGTGCAGCTCCAGGCGAGACGAGGCCTGACTCCCCTGTGGGAGCTCCAGAGGAACCCCAAGACCTAGGTCAGCATGGCAAGGCAAGGTAAGGCTGTGGCCTCAGCCCCAGAGGAGGCCTGGGGACCCGGCGATGACTGGGGAGGAATACCCAGTGGCAACTCTCAAGGAGACTGGCCTCTCCTGAGGCCACAGGGGCGGGTCTCTGGGGACCCCGTCGTAAATCTAGAGGACCCTGCCACAACTCGAGAAAAAGCAGAGGCTACTCTCTTGTAGGCGGAGTGAGGCCCCTGTCCACTGTGGCGTCCTTGGGGAAATCACACGTTCCCTCTTGCACCTCGAAATGCTCCTTCACACCCTTGCTGTGACCCAAGAAGTTTGCCGCCCTACCCGGCACCACTCGAGAGGAACACTGAGGGTCCTGCCACGACTCAAGAGGAGCTCCATTTTCCCATGCTGAGCTCCAGATGAGGGGCCCTTTCCCTCCTCCATCGGGAAAGGGTACCCGGCTCTCCCCTCGCATCCCAAGTGGAGGCCCTCACACCCGGCGAGTCCAGAGGAGCCTCAGGTGTCTGGTCACATTTCCCTAAGAACCTCAAATGCCTCGTCCACTCCAGATGAACCTGACTACCCTGCACTGCCTCGACTGCCCCCCCGAGACTCGACTGCTGACACACTGCCACGTGTTATAGCCCTGGGGTACCTCGAGGGCAAGCCACAGATCCCTTTGTCTGTTCGACAGAGAGCCGGACTCGGCTGCTGCACCCTGGAGTAAAGCGGTCCTGCAAGTCTACGGGCGAGACTAGGCCAGACTCCACTGAGGGGGCTCCAGGGGGACCCCAAAATCTACGTAGGCACGAGTCAAGAAAGCTCAGGTTCCGATCTCAGCACAAGAGCAGGACTGAGGACTTTGTGACAGTTGAGAAGAATCTGAGATGCGCCTCGCCCCTCTCACGGGGACTGGTCTCTCCTGGGGCCACAGGGTTGGGACCTGGGACCCTGTCATAACTTGAGAGGACCCCTCCACGACTCGAAAAAAAAAAACCCCGACACTTCCTGCAGGTGGGGAGAGGAACTTGTCCGATGGGGCATCTCGGGCGACTTCACCCCTTCCCTCCTGGACCTCAAAAGGCACCTTCACACCTTTGCTGTGACCCAAGAAGTTACACGCCCCACACTTCCCCACTCGAGAGGAACCCCGAGGGTCTCGCCAAGATTCCATAGCACCCCCGTTTTCACCTGCTGAGCTCCAGATGAGGGGCCCTTTCCCTGCTCCTTCGGGAAAGGATTGGCGGTGTTCCCCTTCCATGTCAAAGAAGGTGCTCCCACCTGGAGAGTCAGGAGGAATCTCACAGTTTGGGCCACCATTCCCCAAGACCCCCAAATGCCTCGTCCACTCCAGATGAACCAGACTGCCCTGTACTGCCTCGACTGTCAACCCGAGGCTCGACTTGGGCACACTGGCACGATTTTACAGCCCTGGGGTACCTCGAGGGCAGACCACAGATGACTGTCCGCTCGAAGGGGTGCTGGACACTTCTGCTGCAGATGGGGAGGAAAGCGCCCGTGTACGTCTCCAGGTGAGATGAGGCCTGACCCCTTGGGAGCTCCAGGGGAACCTCAAGACCTAGGTCAGCATAGGCGACGCAAGCTCAGGCTGTGGCCTCAGCAATAGGTGAAGCCTGGAGACCTGGCGACAACTGGGGAGGAATACTCAGTGGCAACTCTCAAGGAGATTGGCCTCTCCTGAGGCCACAGAGGTGGGTCCTTGGGGTCCCGGGCGTACCTCGAGAGGACCCTGCCACAACTCGTGAAAAACTAGAAGCTTCTCCCTTGCAGGCGGATGAGGCTCTTGTCCACTCCGGCGATGCGTGGGAAAATCACCCGTTACATCTTGGACCTCGAAATGCTCCTTCACACCATTGCTGTGACCCAAGAAGTTCCCCGTCAGACACGTCCCAACTCGAGAGGACCGCCGAGGGTCCCGCCGCGACTCAAGAGGAGCTCCATTTTCACATGCTCCGCTCCAGATGATGGGCCTTTCCCTCCTCCATTGGGAAATTGTTCCCGGCTCTTCCTTCACATTCCAAGAAGAGTCCCTCACACCAGGCGAGTCCAGAGTAGCCTCAGATGTCTGGTCACCTTTCCCCAAGAACCCCAAATGCCTCGTCCAGTCCAGATGGACCTGACTGCCCTGCACTGCCTCAATTGCCTCCCTGAGTCTCGACTGCTGACACACTGGCACGTGTGATTTCCCTGGGGCACCTAGACATCAAGCCACAGATCCCTTTGTCCGTTCGACAGAGAACCAGAAATGGCTGCTGCACCCTGGAGTAAAGCAGCCCTGCACGTCTATGTGTGAGATGAGGTCTGACACTCCTGAGGGGGCTCCAGGGGAACCCCAAGACCAACATAGGCACAGGTGAGGAACGCTCACGCTCCGGCCTAAGCCCCAGAATGGGACTGAGGACTTGGCGCCAATGGGGAAGAATCCCCAGATGTGTCTGCCCCTCGCACGGAGACTGGCCCCTACTGGGGCCACAAGGGTGGGTCCCAGGGGCACTGTCATAATTTCAGAGGACCCCTCCACAACTCGAAAACAAACAGACATTTCCCTGCAGGCGGGGAGAGTGCCTTGTCAGATGCGGCATCTTGGGGACTTCACCCCTTCCCTCTTGGACCATGAAAGGCCCCTTCACACCCTTGCTGTGACCCAAGAAGTCCCCCCCCACCCGTCCCCACTCTAGAGGAACCCTGAAGGTCCCGCCAAGAATCAAGATGAGCCCTGGTTTCACCTGCTGAGCTCAAGATGAGTGGCCCTTTCCCTGCTCCGTCCGGAAAGGTTTCACGGTGTTCCACTCACATGTCAAGAGGAGGTGCTCCCACCTGGAGAGTTGGGAGGAGTCTCACTGCTTGGGCCACCATTCCCCAGACCCCGAAACGCCTCCTCCACTCCAGATGAACCTGTATGCCCTGCACTGTCTCGTCTGCCACGCAGAGGCTCGACTCCGGCACACTGGCCCTTGTGATAGCCCTGGTATACCTCGAGGACAAGCCACTGATCCCTGTATCCGCTCGACAGGGACCTGGACACTGTTGCTGCAGTTGGGGAGGAAAGTGGCTCTGCACGACTCCAGGCGAGACGAGGCCTGACTCCCCTGTGGGGGCTCCAGGGAATCCCCAAGACCTATGTCAGCATGGGCGAGGCAAGCNGCTCTGCACGACTCCAGGCGAGACGAGGCCTGACTCCCATGTGGGGGCTCCAGGGGAACTCCAAGACCTATGTCAGCAAGGGCGAGGCAAGCACAGGCTTCCGCCTCAGCATCAGAGGACTGAGGACCTGGCGACGTCTGGGGAGGAATACCCATAGATGCCTATCAAATCGCATGGAGTCTGGGTTCTCCTGAGGCCACAGCAGCGGGTCCCTGGGGTCTCCAACTTAACTCGAGAGGACCCTGCCGCAACTTGAGAAAAACCAGAAGCTTCTCCCCTGCAGGGATTTTGAGTGCCTTGTCCGCTGCAGCATCACGGGGGAAATCACCCCTTCCATCTTGGACCCCGAAAGGCTTCTTCACACCCTTGCTGTGACCCAAGAAGTTCCCGCCCCACCCATCCCCACTTGAGAGGACTGCCGAGGATCCCGCTGCGACTCAAGAGGAGCTCCTTTTTCCCCTGCTCAGCTCCAGATGAGGGGCCCTTTACCTGCTCCTTCAGGAAAGGGTTCCCTGCTCTCCCCTCGCATACCAAGAGGAGGCTCTCACACCAAGCAAGTCCACAGGAGCCTCTGGCCTCTGGTCACCTTTCCCCAAGTACCCCAAATGCCTCGTCCACTCCAGATGAACCTGACTGCCCTGCGCTTCCTCGACTTCCTCCCCGAGGCTCGACTGCATACACCCTGGCATGTGTGATAGCCCTGGGGTATCTCCAGTGCAAGACACAGATCCCTTTGTTCACTCGAAGGAGAGCCAACAAGGCTGCTGCACCCTGGAGAAAAGCGGCCCTGCACGTCTATGGGTGAGACGAGGCCTGATTCCTCTGAGGGAGCTTCAGGGGAACCCCAAAAGCTACGTCAGCATGGCGAGGAAAGATCAGGCTCCAGCCTCAGCACTAGACGATTACTGAGAATGCAGCGACAACTGTGGAGGTATCCTCAGAGGAGCCTCGCAACATGCACAGAGACTGGCTTCTCCACAGGGCACAGAGGAGAGTCCCTGGGGTCCCAGTTATAACTCAAGATGACACCGGGATCACTCAAGAAAAAACAGAAGCTTCACCCTTGCCGGAGGTGTGAGGTCCTTGTCCGTGGCAGCGTCACAGGGGAATTCAGCCCGTCCCTCTTAGACCTGGAAAGGCTCCTTCACATCCTTGCTGAGACCCAAAAAGTTAGCAGGCCCACACGTCCCCACTCGAGAGCAACCCCAAGGATCCCGCAAAGAATCAAGAGGAGCCCCTTTTCCCCTGCTGAGCTCCAGATGAGGGGCCCTTTCCCGGCTCTGACGGGAAAGGTTTCACGGTGTTCCCCTCGCATCCCAAGAGGAAGTGCTTGCACCTGGAGAGTCAGGAGGAGTCTCACAGGTTGTGCCACCATTCCCCAAGAAACCGAAATGCCTGGTCCACTTCAGATGAATCTGACTGCCCTGCACTGCCTCGACTGTAACCCCGAGGATTGACTCCGGCACACTGGCACATGTGACAGCCCTGGGGTACCTCGAGCGCAAGCCATAGATCCCTGTATCTGTTCGAAAGGGACCCAGACACTGTTACTGCAGTTGGGGAGGAAAGCGGCCTTGCATGTTTTCAGTCGAGACGAAGTCTGACTCCGCTGTGAGGACTCCAGGGGAAGCCCACGACTAATGTCAACACGGGCGAGGCAATCTCAGGCTCCAGCCTCAGCACCAGAAGGGGACTGAGGACTTGGTGCCACTGAGGAGAAATGCCCAGATGTGCCTCGCCCTTCGAACGGAGACTGGTTTATCCTAGCGCCACAGGGGCGGATCCCTGTGGTCCCCGTCATAACTCGAGAGGACCCCACCACAACTCAAGAGAAAGCAGAAGCTTCACCCTTGCAAGTGGAGTGAGTCCCTTGTCCGCTGCGGTGTTCCAGAGGAAAACACCCGTTCCCTCCTGGACCTCGAAATGCTCCTTCACACCCTAGCTGTGACATAAGAAGTTCCCCGCCCCACCGGTCCCCACTCTAGAGGAACCCCAGGGGTTCCGCAGTGGCTCAGGAGGAGCTCCATTTTCCCATGCTCAGCTCCAGATGAGGGGCCCTTTCCCTGCTCCACTGGGAAAGTTTTGAGATGTTCCCCTTCCATCCCAAGAGGAGGTGCTCACACCTGGACAGTCGGGAGGAGTCTCACAGATTGGGCCACCATACTCAAAGATCCCCAAATGCCTCGTCCACACTAGATAAACCTGACTGCCCTGCACTGCCTCGACTGTAACCCCGAGGCTCGACTCCAGCACACTTGCATGTGTGACAGCCCTGGTGTACCTAGAGGGTAAGAAATAGATCCCTGTATACGCTCGACAGGGACTCTGACACTGTTACTGCAGTTGGGGAAGAAAGAGGCCCTGCAAGTTTCCAGCCGAGACGAGGTCTGACTCACCTTTGGAGGCGTGGGTCCAGAGTAACCTCAAGATCTATGAAATCATGAGCGAGGAAATCTCAGGCTCTGATCTCAGCACCAGACGAGGACTGAGGAGATGGCGACGACTGGAGAGGAATCCCCAGAGATGCCTCACAACTCGCACTGAGACTGGCCTCTCCTGAGAATACAGTGGCGGGTCTCTGGGGTCCCCGTAGTAACACGAGAGAACCCCGCCAAAACTCGCGAAAAACTGGAAGCTTCTCCCCTTCAGGTGTGGTGAGACCCTTATCCTCAGCGACGTATCCCTGTCTGCTCGAATGGGTGCTGGACACTTCTGCTGCAGATGGGGAGGAAAGCGGCCATGTACGTCTCCAGGCAAGAAGAGGACTGACTCCAGTCTGTGGGCTCCAGTGGAAGCCCAGTACAAATGTCATCACAGGTGAGGCAATCTCAGGCTGCAGACTCAGCACCAGAAGGGGTCTGAGGACTTGGCGCCACTGGGGAGGAATCCCCATATGGGCCTCGCCGCTCACATGGAGACTGACCTATCCTGGGGCCACAAGGGCAGATCCCTGTGGTCCCCATCGTAACTCGAGAGGACCCCGCCACAACTCGAGAAAAACCAGAAGCTTCACCCTTGCAGCCAGAGTGAGGCCCTTGTCCTCTGCGGCAACCCGGGGAAAATCACCCGTTCCCACTTGGACCTCGAAATGCTCTTTCACAGCCTTGCTGTGACCCAAGATGTTCCCGGCCCTACACATCCCCACTCGAGAGGAACAGCGAGGGTCCTGCCGTGACTCAACAGGAGCTCAATTTTCCCATGCTCAGCTCCAGATAGGGGCCTTTTCCCTGCTCCATCGGGAAACGGTTTGTGGCTCCCCCTCTTGTCTCAAGAGGAGGCAGTCACACCAGGCGATTCCAGAGAAGCCTCAGTCGTCAGGTCACATTAATGCAAGACCCACAAATGCCTAGTCCACTCCAGATGAATCTGACTGTCCTGCACTGCCTCGACTGTCACCCCGAGGCTTGACTCCGGCACACTGACATGTGTGATAGCCCTGGGGTATCTCAAGGTCAAGCCATAGATCCCTGTATCCGCTCAACAGGGACCCGGACACTGTTGCTGCAGTTGGGGAGGAAAGCGGCTGTGCACGTCCCCAGGCGAGACGAGGCATGACTCCCCTATGGGGGCTCCAGAGGAACTGCAAGACCTATGTCATTATGGGCGAGGCAAGCACAGGCTCTGGCCTCAGCACCAGAGGAGGACTAAGGCCCCGGTGATGTCTCAGGAGGCATCCCCACAGGTGCCTTGTAACTCCCATTGAGACTGGCCTCTCCTGAGGCCACAGGGGCGGGTCCCTGGCGTCCCCGTCATAACTCGAGAGGACCCTGCCAAAACTCCAGAAAAACCAGAAGCTTCTCCCCTGCAGGGAGGGTGAGTCCCTAGTCCGCTGCACCATCTCAGGGGAAATCACCCCTTCTCTCTTGGACCTGCAAAGTCTCCCTCATACCATTATTGTGACCTAGGAATTTCCCCGCCCAAACCATCCCCACTCGACAGGAATCCCGAGGGTCCCATCAGAATCAAGAGGAGCCCCATTTCCCCTGCTGAGTTCCCGATGAGGGGCCTTTCCCTGCTCTCTCGGGAAAGTTTTTGCAGTGTTCCCCTCACCTCCTACAAGGAGGTGCTCGCACCTGGAAAGTCATGAGGAGTCTCACAGGTTGGGTCACCATTCCCCAAGATCCCTAAATGCCTCATCCACTTCAAATGAACCTGACTGCCCTGCACAGCCTCAACTGTATCCCCGATGCTCGACTCCGGCACACTGGCACGTGTGACACCCCTAGGGTACCTCGAGCGCAAGCCATAGATCCCTGTATCCGCTCGATATGGTCCGGGACACCGTTACTGCAGTTGGGAAGGAAAGCGGCCATGCACGTCTCCAGTCCAGACGAGACCTGACTCCAGTCTGCGGGTTCCAGGGGAAGCCCAATACAAACGTCAGCACGGGCGAGGCAATCTCTGGCTGCAGCCTCAGCACCAGAAGAGAACTGAGGACTTGGCACCACTGGGGAGGAATCTCCAGATGTGCCTCGCCCCTCGCACGGAGACTGGCCTATCTTGGGGCCACAGGGGCAGATCCCTGTGGTCCCCATTGTAACTCGAGAGGACCCCACCGCAACTCGAGAAAAACCAGAAGCTTCTCCCTTGCAGGCGGATTGAGGCCCTTGTCCGATGCGGCATCCTGTGGGAAATCAACCGTTTCCTCTTGGATCTCAAAATACTCTTTCACACCCTTGCTGTGACCCAAGAAATTTCCCTCCTCAAAAGTCCCCAGTGGAGAAGACGGCCGACGGTCCCGCCAAGACTCAATATTATCTCCATTTTCCCATACTCAGTGCCAGATGAGGGGCCCTTTACCTGCTCCATTGGGAAAGGTTTCCCGGCTCTCCCCTCCCATCCCAAGAGGAGGCACTCACACCAGGCGAATCCAGAGAAGCCTCAGGTGTCAGGTCACATTTCCACAAGACCCAAAATGCCTAGTCCACTCCAGATGAATCTCACTGTTCTGCACTGCCTCTACTCTCACCCCGATGCTCAACTCAGGTACACTGGAACCTGTGATAGCCCTGGGGTACCTCGAGTTCAAGCCACTAATCCCTGTATCCGCTCGACAGGGACCCGGACACTGTTGCTACAGTTGGGAAGGAAAGTGGCTGTGCGCTTCCCCAGGCAAGACGAGGCCTGACTCCCCTGTGGGGCTCCAGAGGATCCCCAAGACCTATGTGATCATGGGCGAGACAAGCACAGTCTCCGGCCTCAGCACCAGACGAGGACTGAGGACCCGGCGACGTCTCGGGAGGAATCCCCACAGGTGCCTCGCAACTCACACGGAGACTAGCCTCTCCTGAGGCAACAGCGGCGGGTCCCTGGGGTCCCCGTCGTAACTCGAGAGGATGCCGCCGCAACTTGAGAAAAACGAGAAGCTTCTCCCCTGAAGGGAGGGTGAGTCCCTTGTCCGCTGCAGCATCACGGGGGAAATCACCCCTTCCCTCTTGGACCTTGGAAGGCTCCTTCATACCCTTGTTGTGACCTAGGAAGTTCCCCGCGCCAACCTTTCCCAATTGAGAGGAACCCCAAGGGTCCCTCTGTGACTCAAGAGGAGCCCCGTTTTCCCCTGCTGAGCTCCAGATGAGGGGCCCTTTCCTTGCTCCATCGACAAAGGTTTTCTGGTGCTCCCCTCGCATCCCAAGTGGTGGCCTTGCATCAGGAGAGTCGGGAGGAACCTCAGGTGTCCGACCATCACTCCCCAAGACCCCCAAATGCCGCGTCCGATCCAGATGAACATGACTGCCTTAAACTGTCTCAACTGTCACCCGAGGTCGACTCCCAACTCACTGGCACGTGAGACAGCCCTGGAGTACCTAGATGGCAAGCCACAGATCCCTGTGTCCACTTAACGGGGAGCCCGACACTGCCGCTGCAGTTGGGGAAGAAAGAGGCCTTGCAAGTCTCCAGGCGAGAAGAGGCCTGACTCCCCTGTGGAGACTCCAGAAAGCCTCAAGTCCTATGAAAGCATGAGCAAAGAAATCATAGGTTTAACCTCAGCACTAGACGAGGACTGAGGACCAGGAGACGACTGGGTTGGTATCCCCAGAAGTGCCTCGCTACTAGCACTGAGAATGGCCTCTCCTGAGGATACAGGAGCGGGTCCCTGGGTTCCCCGTCATAAAGCAAGTGGACCCCACCGCAACTCGAGAAAAACTGGAAGCTTCACCCCTGCAGGCGTGGTGTGGCCCTTGTCTATGGCGGCATCTCAGGGGAATTCATCTCATCCCTCGAGGACCTCGACAGGCTCCTTCACAACCTTGCTGTGATCCAAGAAGTTCCATGCCCCACCCGTACCCACTAGAGAGGAACCCGGAGGGTCCCACCAAGTCTCAAGAGGAGCTCGGTTTTCCCCTGCTAAGCTCCAGATGAGGGGCCCTTCCCTGCTGCATGGGGAAAGGTTTCCCTATGTTCCCCTTGCATCCCAAGAGGAGGTGCTCACACCTGCAGAGTCAGAAGGAGTCTCACAGATTGGGCCACCATTCCTGAAGACCCCCAAGTGACTCGTCCACTCCAGATTATCCTGACTGGCCTACACTGCCTCGACTGTCACCCCGAGGCTCGACTCTGGCACACTGGCAAGTGTGAAAGCCCTTGGGTACCTCGACGGTAAGCCACGGATCCCTGTGTCCGCTCGACAGGGACCCGGACACTGTTGCTGCAGTTGGGGAGAATAGCGGCTGTGCACGTCTCCAGGCGAAATGAGGCCTGACTTCCCTGTGGAGGCACTAGCAGTTACCTAATATCTATGTCAGCATGGGCGAGGCAAGTTCAGGCTCCAGCTTCAGCACCAGACCAGGACTGAGGACCCTGTGACGATTGGGGAAGAATCCCCAGAGGCGCCTCACAAATCGTTCGGAGACTGTCCTCGCCTGTGGCCCCAAGGGCGGGTTTCTGGGGACCCGTCATAACTCGAGACGACCCCACCGGCACTAGAGAAAAACAAGAAACTTCTCCCCTGCAGGTGGAGTGAGGCCCATGTCCATGGGGTCATCTCAGGAGAAATCACCCCTTCCCTTCTAGACCTCGACAGTCCCTTCACACCCTTGTGACCAAAGCAGTTCCCCGCCCCACCCATCCCCATTCGAGAGGAATCCCAAGGGTCCCGCCAAGACTCAAGGGGAGACCGGTTTTCCTGGCTGAGCTCTAGAAGACAGGACCTTTCCCTGCTCCATCGGGAAAGTGTTCACGGCTCTCCCCTGGCACCCCAAGAAGAGGCGCTCGAACGAGGAGAGACAGGTCGAGACTCAGTGGTCGGTCCATCATTCCCAAGACCCACAAATGCCTCGTCCATTCCTGATGAACCTCACTGCCCTGCACTGCCTCGACTGTCACCCTGAGACTCGACTCCCGACACACTGGTACGTGTGACAGCCTCAGGGTACCTCGAGGGCAAGCCACAGATCCCTGTGTCTGCTCGAAGGGGTGCTGGACACTTCTGCTGCAGATGGGGAGGAAATCGGCTGTGAACTCTCCAGGCCAGACTAGACCTGAATCCCCTGTGGGAGCTCCAGGGGAACCCCAAGACGTAGATCAGCATGGGCGAGGCAAGCACAGGGTGTGGCCTCAGCACCAGATGAGGCCTGGGGACCCGGCGACAACTGGGGAGAAATACCCAGTTGCAACTTGCACGGAGACTGAAGCCTCCTGAGGCCACAGGGGCGTGTCCCTGGGGTCTGCTTCGTAACTCTAGAGGAACCCCCCCCCCACAACTCAAGAAAACCAGAAGCTTCTCCCTTCCAGGCGGGGTGAGGCCCATGTCCACTGCAGCATCCTGGGGGAAATCACCCGTTCCCACTTGGACCTCGAAATTCTCCTTCACACCCTTACTGAGACCCAAGAAGTTCCCCGCCCCACCCGTTCCCACTTGAGAGGACTGCCGAGGGTCCCGCAGTGACTCAAGAGGAGCTCCATTTTCCCATGCTCAGCTCCAGATGAGGGACCCTTTCCCTGCTCCATCGGGAAAGGTTTTTTTGTCGCTCCCCTCTCGTCCCAAGAGGAGGCCCTCACACCAGGCGAGTCCAGAGGAGCCTCAGGTGTCTAATCACCTTTCCCCAAGAACCCCAAATGCCTTGTTGACTCCAGATGAACCTGACTGCACTGCTCTGCCTCCACTGCCTCCCCGAGGCTCGACTGCTGACACACTGGCATGTGTGATAGTCCTGGGGTACCTCAAGGTCAAGACAATGATCCCTATATCCGCTAGACAGGGACCCGGGCACTGTTGCTGCAGTTGAGGAGGAAAGCGTCTGTGCACGTCCGCAGGTGAGATGAGGCCTGACTCCACTGTTGGGGCTCCAGGGGATCTCCAAGACCTATGTCAGCATGGGAGAGGCAAGCACAGGCTCAAGCCTCAGCAATAGACGAGGACTGAGTACCCAGCGACATCTCTGGAGGAATCCCCACAGGTTCTTCGCAACTCGCATGGAGATTGGCCTCTCGTGAGGCCACAGCAGTGGGTCCCTAGGGTCCCCATCTTAACTCGATAGGACCCCGCTGCAACTCGAGAAAAACCAGAAGCTTCTCCCCTGCAGGGAGGATGAGTCCCTTGTCCGCTGCAGCATCTCGGGGAAAATCACCCATTCCCTCTTGGACCTTGAAAGCTCCTTCATACCCTTGGTGTGACCTAGGAAGTTCCCCGCGCCAACCGTTCCCACTCAAGAGGAACCCCGAGGGTCCCTCCGTGACTCAGGAGGAACCCCATTTTCCCCTGCTGAGCTCCAAATGAGGGACCCTTTCCCTCCTCCATCGGGAAAGGATTTCCGGCACTCCCCTCGCATCCCAAGTGGTGGCCTCGCATCAGGAGGGTCGGGAGGAACCTCAGGTGTCCAACCACCACTCCCCAAGACCCCCAAATGCCTCGTCTCCTCCAGATGAACATGACTGCCTTGCACTGTCTCAACTGTCATCCGAGGCTCGACTCCCAACACACTGGCAGGTGAGACAGCCCTGGAGTACCTCAATGGCAAGCCACAGATCCTTGTGTCCGCTCAACAGGGACCTGAACACTGCCGCTGCAGTTGGGAAAGAAAGAGGCCATTCAAGTCTCCAGGAGAGAAGAGGCCTGACTCCCCTAATGGGGGCTCCAGAAAACCTCAAGTCCTATGAAAGCACGAGCGAAGAAATCATAGGCTCAACCTCAGCACCAGACGAGGACTGAGGAACAGGAGACGACTGGGTTGGTATCCCCAGAAGTACCTCCCAACTAGCACTGAGAATGGCCTCTCCTGAGGATACAGGGGCGGGTCCTTGGGTTCCCCGTCGTAAAGTGAGTGGACCCCGTCGCAACTCGAGAAAAACTGTCAGCTTCTCCTCTAGAGGCGTGGTGTGGCCCTTGTCTGCATCGGCATCTCAGGGGAATTCATCCCATCCCTCGTGGACATCGACAGGCTCCTTCACAACCTTGCTGTGATCCAAGAATTTCCCCGCCCCACCTGTCCCCACTAAGGAGGAACTCGGAGAGTGCCACCAAGACTCAAGAGGAGCTCGGTTTTCCCCTGCTGAGCTCCAGATGAGGGGCCCTTCCCTGCTCCATGGGGAAAGGTTTTCCTGTGTTCCCCTCGCATTCCAAGAAGAGGTGCTCACACATGCAGAGTCGGAAGGAGTCTCACAGATTGGGCCACCATTCCTGAAGTCCCCCAAATGCCTCGTTCACTCCAGATGATCCTGATTGCCCTACACTTCCTCGACTGTCACCCCGAGGCTCGACTCCGGCACACTGGCACATGTGACAGCCCTTGGGTACCTCGATGGCAAGCCACAGATCCTTGTGTCCGCTCGACAGGGACCTGGACACTGTTGCTGCAGTTGGGGAGGATAGCGGCCGTGCATGTCTCCAGGCGAGACGAGGCCTGACTCCCCTGTGGGGGCTCCAGCGGTTACCCAAGACCTATGTCAGCATGTGCGAGGCAAGCACAGTCTCCAGCCTCAGCACCAGACCAGGACTGAGGACCCGGGGATGTCTCGGGAGGAATCATCACAGGTGCCTCGCAACTTGCATGCAGACTGGCCTCTTCTGAGTCCACAGCGGCGGGTCGCTAAGGTCCCCGTCGTAACTCGAGAGGACCGTGCCGCAACTCGAGAAAAACCAGAAGCTTCTCCCCTGCAGGGCGGGTGAGTCCCTTGTCTGATGCAGCATCTCGGGGGAAATCATCTCTTCTGTCTTGGACCTCGAAAGGCTCCTTCATACACTTTTTGTGAACAATGAAGTTCCCCGCCCCACCGGTCCCCACTCGAGATGACCGCTGAGGGTCCCGCTGCCACTCTAGAGGAACTCCATTTCCCAATGCTCAGCTCCAGATGACAGGCCCTTTCCCTGCTCCATCGGGAAAGGGTTTCTGGCCCTCCCCTTGAATCCCAAGAGGAGGCCCTCACACCAGGCAAGTCCAGAGGAGCCTCAGATGTCTGGTCACCTTTCCCCAAGAAACCCAAATGCCTTGTGCAATCCAGATGAATCTGACTGCCCTGTACTGCCTCGACTGCCTCCCTGAGGCTTGAATGCTGACCCACTGGCGCTTGTGATAGCCCTGTGACACCTCGAGGTTAAGCCACTGATCCCTGTATCCACTCGACAGGGACCCGGACACTGCTGCTCCAGTTGGGGAGGACAGCGGCTGTGCACGTCCCCAGGTGAGTTGAGACCTGACTCCCCTGTGGGGGCTCCAGGGGATCCCCAAGTCCTATGTCAGCATGTGTGAGGCAAGCACAGGCTCCGGCCTCAGCACCAGACGAAAACTGAGGACCCGGCGACGTCTCAGGAGGAATCCCCACATGTGCCTCGCAACTCACATGGAGACTGGACTCTCCTGAGGCCTCAGCGGCGGGTCCCTGAGGTCCCTGTCATAACTCGAGAGGACCCCGCTGTAACTCGAGAAAAACCAGAAGCTTCTCCCCTGCAGGGTGGGTGAGTCTCTTGTCTGCTGCAGCATCTCGGGGGAAATCATCCCTTCCCATTTGGACCTCCAAAGGCTACTTCATACCCTTGTTGTGACGTAGGAAGTTCCCTGCCACAACCATCCAGACTCGAGAGGAACCCCAAGGATCCCACCGTGACTCAAGGGCACCCCCGTTATCACCTGCTGAGCTCCAGATGAGGGGCCCTTTCCCTGCTCCATCAGGAAAAGTTTTCTGGCGCTCCCTGCGCATCCCAAGAGGTGGCCTCGCATCAGGAGAGTCGGGAGGAGCCTCAGGTGTCTGACCACCACTCCCCAAGACCTCCAAATTCCTCGTCCACTCCAGATGAACATGACTGCCCTGCACTGTCTTGACTGTCACCCGAGGCTCGTCTCCCAACACACTGGCAGGTGAGACAGCCCTGGATTACCTCGATGGCAAGCCACAGATCCCTGTGTCCACTTTACGGGAAGCCGGACACTGCCGCTGCAGTTGGAAAAGAAAGAGGCCGTGCAAGTCTCCAGGCAAGAAGAGGCCAAATTCCCTTGTGGGGGCTCCAGATTAACCTCGGTACCTATGAAAGCATGAGCGAGGAAATCATAGGCTTGACTTCAGCACCACACGAGGACTGAGGACCAGGCGACGACTGGTTTGGTATTCCCAGAAACGCCTCGCAACTAGCACAGAGAATGGCCTCTTCTGAGGATACACGGGCGGGTCTCTGGGGTCCCCGTCGTAACTTGAGAGGACCCCGCCGCAACTCGAGGAAAACCAGAAGCTTTTCCCCGGCAGGGAGGGTGAGTCTCTCGTCTGCTGCCGCATCTCGGGGGAAATCACTCCTTCCCTCTTGGACCTCGAAATTCTCCTTCATTCCCTTGATGTGACCTAGGAAGTTCCCCACCCTAACCGTCCCCACTGTAGAGGAATCGCGAGGGTCCCGCCTCTCTAAAGAGGAGCCCCGCTTTCCACTGCTGAGCTCCAGATGATGGGGCCTTTCCCTGCTCCATCCGGAAATGTTTTCTGGCTCTACCTTCTCATCCCAAGTCGTGGCCTCGAATAATGAGAGTCACAGGAGCCTCAGGTGTCCGACCACGACTCCCCAAGATCCCCAAATGCCTCGTCCACACCAGTTGAACATGACTACCCTGCACTGCCTTGACTGTCACCCGAGGCTCAACTCCCAACACACTGGCACGTGAGACAGCCCTGGAGTATTTTGATGGCAAGCCACAGATCCCTGTGTCCGCTTTATGGGAAGCCGGACACTGCCGCTGCAGTGGGGGAAGAAAGAGGCTGTGCAAGTCTCCAGGCGAGAAGAGGCCTGACTCCCCTGTTGGGGTTCCAGAGTAACCTCAAGACCTATGAAAGCATGAGTGAGGAAATCTCAGGCTCCAACCTCAGCACCAGACGAGAACTAAGGACCCGGCGATAACTGCGGATGGATCCCCAGAGGTGCCTCAAAACTCGCACTGAGAATGGCCTCTCCTGAGGATACAGGGGTGGGTCCCTGGGGTCCTCGTCGTAATCGAGTGGACCCCACGCAACTCGAGTAAAACCAGAAGCTTCTCCCCTGAAGGCGTGGTGTGGCACTTGTCTGCAACTGCATCTCAGGGGAATTCACCCCATCCCTCATGGACCTCGAAAGGCTCCTTCACACACTTTCTGTGACCCAAGAAGTTCCACGTCCCATCCGTCCCCACACGAGAGGATCCCCAAGGGTTCCACCAAGTCACATTAGGAGCCCCATTTTCCCTGCTGAGCTCCAGATGAGGGGCCCTTTCCCTGCTCCGTCGGGAAAGGTTTCATGGTGTTCCCCTCACATCCCAAGAGGAGATGCTCACACCTGGAAAGTCGGGAGTAGTCTCCCAGGTTGGGCCACCAATCCACAAGACCATCAAATGCCTCGTCCACTTCAGATGAACCTGAATTCCCTGCACTGCCTCCACTGCAACCCTGAGGCTCGACTCCCGCACTCTGGCACGTGTGACAGCCCTAGGTTACTTTGAGCGCAAGCCATAGATCCATGTATCCATTCGACAGGGACCCAGACACTGTTACTACAGTTGGAAGGAAAGCGGCCGTGCACGTCTCCAGTCGAGACGAGGCCTGACTCCTCTCTATGGGCTCTAGGGGAAGCCCAGTAAAAATGTCAGCACGGGCGAGGCGATCTCAGGCTGCAGCCTCAGCACCAGAAGGGGAGTGAGGACTTGGCTCCACTGGGGAGGAATCCTCAGATGTGACTCGACCCTCGCAAGGAGTCTGGCCTATCCTCGGGCCACAGGGGCGGATCCCTGTGGTCCCCATTGTAACTGGAGAGGACCCCACCACAACTCCAGAAAAACAGAAGCTTCACCCTTGCAGCCGGAGTGAGGCCCTTGTATGCTCCAGCGTCCTGGGGGAAATCACCCGTTCCCTCTTGGACCTCGAAATGCTCTTTCACACCCTTGATGTGACCCAAGATGTTCCCCTCCCCACACCCGTCCCCACTCGAGTGGACCACCGAGGGTCCCACCGTGACACAACAGAAGCTGCATTTACCCATGATCAGCTCCAGATGAGGGGCCCTTGCTCTATTCCACTGGAAAAGGGTTCCTGGCTCCCCCCTTGGATCCCTAGAGGAGGCACTCACACCAGGCGAGTCCAGAGAAGCCTCAGGCGTTGGGTCATATTTCCACAAGACCCCCAAATGCCTAGTCCATTCCAGATGAATCTGACTGTCCTGCACTGCCTCGAATGTCACCCCGAGGCTTGACTCGGGCCCACTGGCACGTGTGATAGCCCTGGGGTACTTGGAGGTCAAGCCACTGATCCCTGTATCCGCTCAACAGGGACTGGGACACTGATGCTGCAGTTGGGGAGAAAAGCGGCTGTGCACGTCCCCAGGCATGACCAGGGCTGACTCCCCTATAGGGCTCCAGGGGAACCCAAAGACCTATATCAGCATGGGCGAGGCAAGCACAGGCTCCTGCCTCAGCACTAGACGAGGACTGAGGATGAGGTGACGTCTCAGGAGAAATTCCCACAGTTGCCTCGTAACTCGCATGGAGAATGGCATTTCCTGAGGCCACAGTGGTGTGTCCCTGGGGTCCCCATCGTAACTCGAGAGGACTCTCCCTCAACTCAAGAAAAACCAGAAGCTTCTCTCTTGCAGGGTGGGTGATTCCCTTGTCTGCTGCAGCAACTCGGGGAAATCACCCTTTCCGTCTTGGACCTGGAAAGGCTCCTTCGTACCCTGGTTGTGACCTACGAAGTTCCCCGCCCCAACCGTCCTCACTCAAGAGGAACCCTGAGGGTCCTGCCATGACTCAAGAGGAGGCTCGTTTTCCCCTGCTGAGCTCCAGATGAGGGCCCTTTCCCTGCTCCGTTGGGAAAGGTATTCCAGTGCTCCCCTGGCTTCCGAATAGGTGGCCTCGCATTACGAGGGTCCTGAGGAGCCTCAGGTCCGACCACCACTCACCAGGATCCCCAAATGCCTCGTCCACACTAGATGAACATGACTGCCCTGCACTGTCTCGACTGTCACCCCAAGGCTCGACTCCCAATACATTGGCCTGTGAGACAGCCCTGGATTACCTGGATGGCGAGCCTCAGATTTCGGTGTCTGCTTTATGGGAGCCGGACACTGCCGCTGCAGTTGTGGAAGGAAGAAGCCGTTCAAGTCTCCAGGCGAATAGAGGCCTGACTCCATTGTGGGGGCTCCAGAGTAACCTCAAGACCTATGAAAGCATGAGCGAGGAAATATCAGGCTCCAACCTCAGCACCAGACGAGGACTCAGGACCAGGCGATGACGGGGGAGCAATCCCCAGAGACGCCTTGCAACTCCCAGTGAGAATGGCCTCTGCTGAGGATACAGGAGCGGGTCCCTGGGGTCCCCGCCATCACTGGAGAGCACCCCACTGCAACTCGAGAAAAACTGGAAGCTTCTCGCAAGCAGGCGTGCTTTGGCCCTTGTCCACAATGGCATCTCAGGGGAATTCAGCCTGTCCCTCCTGGACCTTGAAAGGCTCCTTCACACTCTCTCTGTGACCCAAGAAGTTCCCCGTCCCACCCGTCCCCACTCGAGAGGAACCCCAAGGGTCCCGCAAAGACTCAAGAGGAGCCCCGTTTTCCCCTGCTGATCTCAAGATGACGGGCCCTTTCCCTGCTCCGTTGGGAAAGGTTTCGCGGTGTTCCCCTCGCATCCCAAGAGGAGGTGCTCGCACCTGGAATGTCGGCAGGAGTATCACAGGTTGGGCCACCATTTCCCAAGAACCCCAAATGCCTCCTCCACTTCAGATTAACCTAACTGCCCTGCACTGCCTCGATTGTAACCTTGAGGCTCGACTCCGGCACACTGGCACATGTGACAGCCCTAGGTACCTCGAGTGCAAGACAAATCCCTGTATCTGATCGACAGGGACTCCCACACTGCTACTGCAGTTGGGAAAGAAGGCGGCTGTGAACCTCTGCAGTCGAGATGAGGCCTGACTCCCCTCTTCGGGCTCCAGGGGAAGCCCAGTACAAATGTCAGCACAGGCTAGGCAATCTCAAGCTGCAGCCTCTGCTCCAGAAGGGGCCTGAGGACTTGGTGCCACTGGTGAGGAAACCCCATATGTGCCTGGCCCCTCGCACGGAGACTGACCTATCCTGGGGCCACAGGGGTGTATCCCTGTGGTCCCTATCGTAACTCGAGAGGATACCACCGCAATTCGGAAACAACCAGAAGCTTCACCCTTGGAGGCAGAGAGAGGCCCTTGTCCTCTGCAGCGTCCCGGGAGAAATCACCTTTCCCTCTTGGACCTGGAAATGACCCTTCACATCTTTGCTGTGACCTAAGAAGTTCCTTGACCCACAGATCCCCACTCAAGCGGACCACAGAGGGTCCGGCCACATCCCAAGAGGAGCTTCATTTTCCCATGCTCAGCTCCAGATGAGGGGCCATTTCCCTGCTCCATGGGGAAAGGGTTCCCGGCTCTTCCCTTGCATCCCAAGAGGAGGCACTCACACCAGGTGAGTCCAAAAAAGCCTCAGTGGTCGGGTCACATTTCTGAAAGTTCTCCAAATGCCTAGTCCACTCCAGATGAATCTGACTGTCCTGCATTTCCTGGACTGTCACTCCAGAGAAGCCTCAGGACTCGGGTAGTATATCCTCAAGACCCCCAAATGCCTAGTCCACTCCAGATGAATCTAACAGTCCTGCACTGCCTCGACTGTCATTCCGAATCTCGACTCGGGCACACTGGCACGTGTGATAGCCCTGGGCACCTCGAGGTCAAGCCACTGATCCCTGTATCCGCTCAACAGGGACCCAGACACTGATGCTGCATTTGAGGAGGAAAGTGGCTGTGCACGTCCCCAGGTGAGACGAGGCCTGACTCCCCTATGGGGGCTCCAGGGGTACACCAAAACCTATGTCAGCATGGGCAAGGTTAGCACAGGCCCTCGCCTCAGCACCAGACGAAGACTGCGGACCCAACGAGGTCTCGGAAGGAATCCCCACAGGTGCCTCGCAACTTGCATGGAGACTGGCCTCTTCTGAGGCCACTGGGGCACATCCTTGGGGACCCGGTCATAACTCAAGAGGACCCCGTTGCAACTCGAGAAAAACCATAAGCTTCTCCCCTGCAGGGAGGGTGAGTCCCTTATCTGCTGTAGCATTTGGGGGAAAATCACCCCTTCCTTCTTGGGCCTGGAAAGGCTCCTTCATTCTCTTGTGACCTAGGAAGTTCCCCGCCCCAAACATCACCATTCAAAGGGAACCCCGAGGGTCCCGCCATGACTCAAGAGCAGCCCCGTTTTACCCTGCTGAACTCCAGAAGAGGGGCCCTTTCCCAGCTCCATTGTGAAAGGATTTCTGGTGCTCTCCTTGCATCCCAAGAGGTGGCCTCACATCAGGAGAATCGGGAGCAGCCTCAGGTGTCTGACCACCACTCCTCAAGACCACAAAATGCCTCGTCCACTCCAGATGAACATGACTCCCTGCACTGTCTCGACTGTCACCCCGAGGCTCGATTCCAACACACTGGCCCGTGAGACAGCCCTGGAATACCTCGATGGCAAGCCACAGAACCCTCTGTCAGCTTTAGCCACAGAACCCTCTGTCAGCTTTACGGTGAGCCGAACACTGCCGCTGCAGTTGGGGATGAAAGAGGACATGCAAGTCTCCAGGCGAAAAGAGGCCTGACTCCCCTGTGGGGGCTCCAGAGTAACCTCAAGACCTATGAAAGCATGAGCGAGGAAATCTCAGTCTCTGACCTCAGCACCAGAGGAGGACTGAGGACCCGGTGATGACCAGGGAGGAATCCCCAGAGGCCCCTTGCAAATTGCACTGAGAATGGCCTCTCCTGAGGATACAGGGGCGGGTCCCTATGGTCCATGTTGTGACTTGAGAGGACCTCGCCACACCTCGAGAAAAACCGGAAGCTTCTCCCCTGCAGGCGTGGTGTGGCCCTTGTCCGCAACGGCATCTCAGGGGATTTCACCCCATCCCTCGTGGACCTCAAAAGTCTTAATCACACCCTTGCTGTGACCCAGGAAGTTCCCCGCACCACCCGTGCTCACTCGAGAGCAACCCCAAGGGTCCCGCCAAGACTCAAGAGGAGCCCCGTTTTGCCCTGCTGAGCTCCAAATGTGGGGACCTTTCCCTGCTCCGTGGGGAAAGGTTTCGTGGTGTTCACCTCACATCTCAAGAGGGGTTGCTGGCACCTGGAAAGTTGGGAGGAGTCTCACAGGTAGGGCCACCATTCCGCAAGACCCCCAAATCCCTCGTCCATTTCGGATGAACCTGACTGCCCTGCACTACCTCGACTGTAACCCCGAGGCTCGACTCTGACACACTGGCAATGTGACAGCCCTAGGGTACCTCGACCGCAAGCCATAGATCTCTGTATCCACTCGACAGGGACCCAGACACTGATGCTGCTGTTGGGGAGGAAAGCGGCTGTGCACGTTCCCAGGCGAGACCAGGCCTGACTCCCCTATGGGGGCTCCAGGGGGACCCCAGACCTATGTCAGCATGGGCGAGGCAAGCACAGGCTCCTGCCTGAGCACCAGACGAGGACTGAGGACCCGGTGATATTTTGGGAGGAATCCCCACAGGTGCTTTGCAACTCGCATGGAGACTGGTGTCTCCAGAGGCCACAGTGACGAGTCCCTGGGGTACCTTTCATTACTCGAGTGAAGGCTGCCACAATTCGTGAAAATCCAAAAGCTTCTCGCCTGCAGAGAGGGTGAGTCCCTTGTCCAATGCGGCATCTCGGGGAAATCACCCCTTCCCAGTTGGACCTCAAAAGCTCCTTCCTGCCCTTCTTGTGACCTAGGAGTATCCCCACTCCAAAGGTCCCCACTCTAGAGGAACCCCGAAGGTCCTGCCGTGACTCAAGAGGAGCCCCGTTTTCCCCTGCTGAGCTTCAGATGAGGGGCCCTCTCCCTGCTCCATTGGGAAAGGTTTTCAGGCGCTCCCCTCGCATCCCAAGACGTGGCCTCACATCAAGATTGTCGGGAGGTGACTGAGGAGTCCAACCACCATTCCACAAGGTACCCAAATGCCTTGTTCTCTCCAGAGGAACATGACTGCCCTGCACTGTCTCGACTGTCACCCCGAGGCTCAACTCCCAACACACTGGCACGTGAGAGAGCCCTGAAATACCTCGATGGCAAGCCACAGATCCCTGGGGCCACTTTATGGGGAAGCAGACACTGCTGGTGCAGTTGGGAAAGAAAAAGCCCGTGCAAGTACCCAGGCGAGAAGAGGCCTGACTGTCCTGTGGGGGCTCCAGAGTAACCTCAAGACCTATGAAAGCTTGAGCGAGGAAATCTCAGGCTCTGACCTCAACACAAGTCGAGGACTGAGGACCCGGCGATGACTGGGGAGGAATCCCCAGAGGTGCATGGCAACTCACACTGAGAATGGCCTCTCTTGAGGATACAGGGGCGGGTTCCTGGGGTCCCTGTCGCAACTAGAGAGGACATGGCCACAACTAGAGAAAAACCGGAAGTTTCTCCCCTGCAGGCATGGTGTTACCCTTGTTCGCAACAGCTTTTCATGGGAATTCACGCTGTCCCTCGTGGACCTCGAAAGGCTCCTTAACAACCTTGCTGTGACCCAAGAAGTTCCCCGCACCACCCGTCACCACTGGAGAGGAACCCCAAGGGTCCCGCAAAGATTCAAGAGGAGCCCCGTTATTTCCTGCTGAGCTCCAGATGAGGGGCCCTTCCCCTGCTCCATTAGGAAAGGTTTCGAGGAGTTCCCCTCGCATAGCATGAGGAGGTTCTCGCACTTGGCAAGTCCAGACGAGTCTCACAGTTTTATCCACCAATCCCCATGACCCCCAAATGCCTCGTCCACTTCAGATGAACCTGACTGCCCTTCACTGCCTCCACTGTAACCCTGTGGCTCGACTCTGGCACAAAGGAAAGTGTGACAGCCTTAGGGTACATTGAGTGCAAGCCAATGTTCCCTGTCTCAGCTCGACAGGGACCGGACACTGTTACTGCAGTTGGGAAGGAAAGCGGCCATGCATGTCTCCAGTTGAAACGAGGCCTGACTCCTCTCTGCGGGATCCAGGGGAAGCCCAATACAAATGTCAGCACGGGCGAGGCAATCTCAGGCTGCCGCCTCTGAACCAGAAGAGGACTGAAAACTTGGCGCCACTGGGGAGGAATCCCGAGATATGCCTCGCCCCTCGCACGGAGACTGGCCTATCCTGGGGCCACAGGGGCGGATCCCTGTGGTCCCCTTCATAACTCGAGAGGACCCCACCACAACTCGAGAAAAACCAGAAGCTTCACCCTTATAGGAGGAGTGTGGCCCTTGTCCGCTGAGATGTCCACGGGAAATCACCCGTTCCATCTTGGATCTCGAAATGCACTTTCACACCCTTGCTATGACCCAAGAAGTTCCACGCCCCACACGTCCCCACTCGAGAGGACCGCCGAGGGTCCTGCCACTATTCAAGAGGAGCTCCAATTTCCCATAGTCAGATCCAGGTGAGGGGCCCTTTCAATGCTCCATGGGGAAAGGGTTCCCAGCTCCCCCACGCATCCCAAGAGGAGACACTCACTCCAGGCGAGTCCAGAGAACCCTCAGGCGTCGGGTCACATTTCTGCAGACCCCCAAATGCCTAGTCCACTTCAAATGAATCTGACCGTCCTGCACTGCCTCGAGTGTCACCCCGAGGCTGGACTCCGGCACACTGGCACATGTTATAGCTCTGGGGTACCTCGAGTTCAAGCCACTGATCCCTGTATCTGCTCGAAAGGGACCCGGACACTGTGGCTGCAGTTTGGGGAGGGAAGAGGCTATGCATGTCCATAGGCGATACAAGGCCTGAGTCCCCTATGGGGGCTCCAGGGGAACCCCAAGACCTATATCAGCATGGGCGGGGCAAGCACGGGCTACTGCCTCAGCACCAGACGAGGACTGAGGACACGGCGACGTCTCGGGAGGAAATCCCACAGCTGCGTGGCAACTCGCATGGAGACTGGCCTCTCCTGAGGCCCCAGCGGTGGGTCCCTGGGGTCCCCATCGTAACTAGAGAGTACCCCACCACAACGCAAGAGAAACCAGAAGCTTCTCCCCTGCAGGGAGGGTGAGTCCCTTGTCCGCTGCAGCATCTCGGCGGAAATCACTCCTTCCCTCTTGGACCTCGAAAGGCTCCTTCATACCCTTGTTGTGATATAGGAAGTTGCCTACCCCAACTGGCTCCACTCGAGAGGAACCCCGAGGGTCCCACCGTGATCCAAGAGGAGCCCCACTTTCCCCTACTGAGCTCCAGATGAGGGGCCCTTTCCCTGCTCCATCGTGAAAGGTTTTCCAGCGCTCCCCTCAATCCCATAGGAGGCCTGGCATCTGGAGAGTCGGGAGGAGCCTTACATGTCCGACCACCACTCCCCAAGATCCCCAAGTGCCTTGTCCACTCCAGATGAACATGACTGCCGAGGACTGTCTCGACTGTCACCCTGAGGCTCGACTCCCAACACACTGTCACTTGAGACAGCCCTGGAGTACCAGGATGGCAAGCCACAGATCCCTGTGTCTGCTTTATGGGGAGCTGGCCACTGCCGCTGCAGTTGGGGAAGAAAGTGGCCGTGAAAGTCTCCAGGTGAGAAGATGCCTGACTCCCTTGTGGGGGCTTCAGAGTAACCTCAAGACCTATGAAAGCATGAGGGAGGATATCTCAGGCTCTGACCTCAGCACCAGATGAGGACTGAAGATCCGGCAATGACTGGGGAGGAATCCCCAGAGGCGCCTCACAAATTGCACTGAGAATTGCCTCTCCTGCGGATACAGGGGCGGGTCGCTGGGGACCCTGTCGTTTCTCGAGTGGACTCCTCTGCAACTCCAGAAAAGCGGAAGCTTCTCCTCTGCAGGCGTGGTGTGGCCCTAGTCTGTGGCGGCATCTCAGGGGAATTCACCCCGTCCCTCGTGGACGGCGAAAGGCTCCTTCACACCCTTGGTGTAACCCAAGAATTTCCCCGCCCCGCCCGTCCCCACTCGAGAGGAACCCAAGGATCCCGCCAAGACTCAAGAGGAGACACGTTTTCCCCTGCTGAGCTCCAGATGAGGGGCCCTTTCCCTGCTCCGTCGGGAAAGTTTTCGCGGTGTTCCCCTCGCATCCCAAGCGGTGGTGGTCGCACCTACAAAGTCGGGAGGAGTCTCCCAGGTTGGGCCACCATTCCCCAAGACCCCCAATACCTCGTCCACTTCAGATGAACCTGACTGCCCTGCACTGCCTCGACTGTAACCCCGAGGATCGACTCCGGCCCACTAGCACGTGTGACAGCCCTAGGGTACCTCTAGCGTAAGTCATAGATCCCTGTATCCACTCGACAGGAACCCGGACAATGTCACTGCAGTTGGGAAGGAAAGCGGCTGTGCACGTCTCGGGTCGAGACGAAGCCTGACTCCCTTCTGCGGGCTCCAGGGGAAGCCCGATACAAATGTCAGCATGGGCGAGGCAATCTCAGGCTGCAGCCTCAGCACCAGAAGGGGAATGAGGACTTGGCGCCACTGGGGAGGAATCCCCCGATGTGCCTCGCCCCTCACACCTAGAGTGGCCTGTCCTGGGGCCACAGGGGTGGAAACCTGTGGTCCCCGTAGTAATGCGAGAGGACTCCGCCACAACTCGAGAAAAACCAGAAGCTTCACCCTTGCAGGCCTAGTGATGCCGTTTTTTGCTGAGGCGTCCCGGGGGAAATCACCTTTTCCCTTTTGGACCTCGAAACACTCTTTCACACCCTTGCTGTGAAGCAAGAAGTTCCCCGCCCCACACGTCCCCACTCGAGAGGACCGCCGAGGGTCCCGCTGCAACTCAAGAGGAGCTCCATTTTCTCATGTTCAACTTCAGATGAGGGGCCTGTCCACGCTCCATCAGGAAAGGGTTCCCGGCTCCCCCCTCACATCCAAGAGGAGGCCCTAACACCAGCCGAGTCCAGAGACGCCTCAGGAGTCGGGTCACATTTCCGCAAGACCACCCAATGCCTAGTACACTCCAGATCAATCTGATTGTCCGGCACTGCCTCGACTGTCACCCCAACACTCGACTCCGGCAAACAGGCACGTGTGATACCCCTGGGGTACCTCGAGGTCAAGACACTGTTCCCTCTATCCGCTAGACTGGGACGCAGACACTGATGCTGCAGTTGGGGAGGAAAACAGCTGTGCCCGTCCGCAGGCGAGACGAGGCTTGACTCCCCTATGGGGGCTCCAGGGGATCCCCCAAAACTATGTCAGCATGGGCAAGGCATGCACCGGCTCCAGTCTCAGCACCAGATGAGGAGAGAGGCCCCTGCAATGTCTCGGGAGGAATCCTGACAGGTGCCTCGCAACTCGGATGGAGACTGGCCTCTCCTGAGGCCACAGCGGCAGGTCCCTGGGGTCCCTGTCATAACTTGAGAGGACCCTGCGGAAACTTGAGAAAATCCAGAAGCTTCTCCCCTGCAGGGAGGGTGAGTCCCTTGTCCGTGGCAGCATCTCAGGGAAATCACATTTTCCCTCTTGGACCTCAAATGGCTCCTTCATATCCTTGTTGTGACCTAAGAAGTACCCCGCCCCAACCATCCCCACTCAAGAGGAACCCCGCGGGTCCCGCAGTGACTCAAAAGGAGCCCCGTTTTCCCCTGCTGAATTCCAGAAGAGGGGCCCTTTCCCTTCTCCATCGGGAAATGTTTTCCGGTGCTCCCCTCACATCCCAGGAGGTGGCCTCGCATCAGGACAGCCGGGAGGAGCCACAGTTGTCCGACCACCGCTCCCCAAGACTCCCAAATACCTCGTCGACTCCAGATGAACATGAATGCCCTGCACTGCCTCGACTATCACCCCGATGCTCGATTCCCAACACACTGGCACATGAGACAGCCCTGGAGTACCTCGATGGCAAGCCACAGATCCCCTTGTCCGCTTTACGGGGAGCCGGACACTGCCGCTGCAGTTGGGGAAGAAAGAGGCCATGCAAGTCTCCAGCCGAGAAGAGGCCTGACTCCCCTCTGAGGGTTCCAGGGAACCCGAAGACCTATGTGAGCATGGGGGAGGCAAGCACAGGCTCCAGCCTCAGCACCAGACGAGGACTGAGGACATGGCAAGGTCTCAAGAGGAATCCCCACAGTTGCCTTGCAACTCGCATGGAGACTGGCATCTCCTGAGGCCACAGCAGAGGGTCCCTGAGGTCCCCCTTGTAACTTGAGAGGTCCCCGCCGCAACTCGAGAAAAACCAGAAGCTTCTCCTCTGCAGGGAGGGTGAGTCCCTTGTCCACTGCATCATCTCCTGGGATATCACCCCTTCCCTCTTGGACCTTGAAAGGCTCCTTCACACCCTTGTTGTGACCCAAGAAGTTCCCTGCTCCAACCTTCCCCACACGTGAAGAACCCCGAAGGTCCCTCCAGGACTCCAGAGGAACGCCTTTTTTTCCTGCTGAGCTCCAGATAAGCTGCCTTTTCCCTGCTCCATGTTGAAAGGTTTTCAGGCGCTCTCCTGGCATCTGAAGAGTTGGCCTCGCGTCAGAAGAGTCGGGAGGAGCCTCTGTCCTCCCGGACACAGAGGTGTCTGACCACCACTCCCCAAGTTCCCCAAATGCCTCGTCCACTTCAGATGAACCTGACTGTCCTGCACTGTCTCAACTGTCATCCAGAGGCTCAACTGCTGACACACTGGCACGTGTGATAGCTCTGGGGTGCCTCCAGTACCAGTCACAGATCCCTTTTTCTGTTTGACATAGAGCCGGACACGGCTGCTGCACCCTGGATTAAAGTGGACCTGCACGACTATGGGAGAGACGAGGCTTGACTACCCTGAGGGGGCTCCAGCGGAGCCCCATGACCTTCATAGGCACGCATGAGGAAAGCTCAGGCTCCGGACTCAGCACGAGAATGGAACTGAGAATTTGCGGCCACTGGGGAACAATCCTCATATGTGCCTCGCCCTTGGCACTGAGACGAGCCCCTCCTGGGGCCACAGGGGTGGGTCCCTGGGGCCCCGTCGTAACTTGAGAGGACACCTCCGCAACTCGAAAAAAATCAGACACTTACCTGCAGGCACATAGAGGCCCTTGTCGATGTGGCATCTCGGAGGGATTTATCCCTGCCTTCTTGGACCTCGAAAGACACCTTCACACACTTGCTGTGACCCCAGAAGATTCCTGTCCCACCATCCCCACTCGAGGAGAACCCCGAGGGTCCCACCAAGGCTCAAGAGAAGCCCCGTTTTCCCCTGCTGAGCTCCAGATGAGGGGCCATTTCCCTGCTCCGTTGGGGAGCTCACAACTGGAAAGTCGGGAGGAGTCTCCCTGGTTGGGCCAACATTTCCTAAGAGTCCCAAATGCCTCGTCCACTTCAGATGAACCTGACTGCCCTTCACTGCCACGACTGTAACCCCGAGGCTCGACTAAGGCACAATGGCACGTTTGACAACCCTAGGGTACCTCGAGTGCAAGACATAGATCTCTGTATCCACTGGACAGGGACTTGGACACTGTTACTGCAGTTGGGAAGGAAAGCGGCCCTTCAAGTCTCCAGTTGAGACGAGGCCTGACTCCCCTCTGCGGGCTCCAGGGGTAGCCCAATACAAATGTCAGCATGGGCTAGGCAATCTCAGGCTGCAGCCTCATCACCAGAAGGGGACTGAGGATCTGGCACCACTGGGGAGGAATCCTCAGATGTGCCTCAGCACTCGCACGGAGACTGGCCTATCCTGGGTCCACAGGGGCGGTTCACTGTGGTCCCCGTCGTAACTCGAGAGGATCCCGCCGCAACTCGAGAAAAACCAGAACCTTCACCCTTGCAGGTGGAGTGAGGCCCTTGTGTGCTGCGGCGTGCCAGGGAAATCACCCGTTCCCTCTTGGACCTTGAAATGCTCTTTCAAACCCTTGCTGTGACTCAAGAAGTTCCCCGCCCCACACGTCCCCACATGAGAGGACCACCAAGGGTCTGGCCGCGACTCAAGAGGAGCTCCATTTTCCCATGCTCAGCACCAGATGAGGGGCCCTTTACCTGCTCCATCGTGAAAGGATTCACAGCTTTCCACTCGCATCCCAAGAGGAGGCACTCACACCAGCTGAGTCCAGAGAAGCCTCAGGAGTCGGGTCACATTTCCACAAGACCCCCAAATGCCTAGTTCACTCCAGATGAAATCGACTGTCCTGCACTGCCTCGACTATCACCCCGAGGCTCGACTCCGGCACAGTGGAACGAGTGATAGCCCTGGGGTACCTCACTGTCAAGCCACTGATCCTTGTATCTGCTCAACTGTGACCCAGACACTGTTGCTGCAGTTGGGGAGGAAAACGGCTGTGCCTGTCCCCAGGCGAGACGACGCCTGACTCCCCTATGGGGACTCCAGAGGAACTCCAGGACCTATGTCGGCATGGGCGAAGCAAGCACAGGCTCAGGCCTCAGCACGAGACGAGGACTGAGAACCTGGTGACTTCTCTGGAGGAATCCCCACAGGTGCCTCACAATGCACAAGGATATTCGCCTCTCCTGAAGCCACATGACAGGTCCCTGGGGTCCCCATCATAACTCGAGAGGACCCCACTGCAACTCGAGAAAAACCAGAAGCTTCTCCCCTGCAGGGAGGGTGAGTCCCTTGTCCGCTGCACCGTCTCAGGAGAAATCACCCCTTCCCTCTTGTACCCCGAAATGCTCATTCATTAACTTTTTGTCACCGAGGAACTTCCCTGGCCAACTGTCCTCACTCGAGAGGATCCCCGAGGGGTGCGCCATGCTCAAGAGGAGCCCCATTTTGCCCTGCTGATCTCCAGATGATGGGCCCTTTCCCTGCTCCACCGGGAAAGGATTTCTGGTGCTCCCCTCACAGCCCAAAGGTGGCCTAGCATCAGGAAAGTCGGACTGAGCCTCAGGTGTCCGACCACAACTCCCCAAGGTCCGCAAATGCCTCATCCACTCCAGATCAACATGACTGCCCTGCACTCTCTCGATTGTCATCCTGATGCTCGACTCCCAACACACTGGCACGTGAAGCAGCCATAGAGTACCTCGATGGCAAGACACAGATCCCTGTATCCGCTTTACGTGGAGTCAGACACTGCTGTTGCAGTTGGGAATGAAAGAATCCGTGCAAGTCTCCAGGCGAGAAGAGGCCTGACTCCCCTGTGTGGGCTCCAGAGCAACCTCAAGACCTATGAAAGCATGAGAGAGG
Source organism: Raphicerus campestris (assembly GCA_006410735.1). Taxonomy (NCBI): domain Eukaryota; kingdom Metazoa; phylum Chordata; class Mammalia; order Artiodactyla; family Bovidae; genus Raphicerus; species Raphicerus campestris. The sequence goes on from SJYW01008585.1 coordinate 46,979, forward strand.
AAATCTCAGGCTCCGACCTCAGTATCAGACGAGGTCTGAGGACCCGGCGACGACCTGGGAGGAATCCCCAGAGGCGCCTCACAACTCGCACTGAGAATGGCCTCTCCTGAGGATACAGAAGCGGGTCTCTGGGGACCCCGTCGTAACTTGAGAGGACCCTGCCGCAACACGAGAAAAACCGGAAGCTTTTCCATGCAGGCGTGGTGTGGCCCTTGTCCGCAATGGCATCTCAGGGGAATTCACCTCATCCATCATGGACCTCGAAAGGCTCCTTAACAGGCTTACTATGACCCAAGAAGTTCCCCACCCTGCACGTCCCCACTCTCGAGGAATCCCAAGCGTCCCGCCAAGGCTTAGGAGGAGCCCCGTTTTCCCATGCTGAGCTCCAGATGAGGGACCCATTCCCACTCCGTTGGGAAAGGTTTAGCAGTGTTCCCTTTGCAACCCAAGAGGGAGTGTTCACACCTGGGAAGTCGTGAAGAGTCTCACAGTTTGGGCCACCATTCCCTAAGACCCCCAAATGCCTCGTCCCTTTCAGATGAACCTGACTGCCCTGCACTGCCTCGACTGTCACCCCGAGGCTCGACTGCTGACACACTGGAACGGGTGATGGCCCTGGGGTACCGCGAGTGCCAGCCACAGATCCCTTTGTCTGTCCAACAGAGAGCCTGACACGATTGCTGTACTCTGGAGTAAAGCGGCCATGCACGTCTATGGGCGAGACAAGGCCTGACTCCCCTGAAGGGGCTCGAGGGGAACCCCAAAACCTACTTAGGCACGGGTGAGGAAAGGTCAGCCTCCGGCCTCAGAACCAGAATGGGACTGAGGACTTGGCACCAGTGGGGAAGAATCCCCAGATATGCCTCGATCCTGGCACTGAGACTGTCCACTCCTGGGGCCACAGGGGTAGGTAACTGGGGCCCCGACGTAATTTGAGAGTACCCCTCCGCAGCTCGAATAAAACCAGACACTTCCCTGCAGGCGGATAGAGTCCCTTGTCCGATGTGGCATCTCAGGGGATTTCACCCCTGCCTTCTTGGACCTCGAATGGCTGCTTCACACCCTTGCTGTGACCAAGAAGTTCCCCGCCCAACACATCCCCACTCTAGAGGAACACCGAGGGTCCCTCCGTGATTCAAGGGGATCTCCATTTTCCCATGCTCAGCTCCAGATGAGGGGCCCTTTTCCTGCTCCATCGAGAAAGGTTTCCCAACTTTCCCTCGTATCCCAAGAGGAGGCACTCACACCAGGTGAGTCCAGAGAAGGCTCAGGTGCCGGGTCACATTTCTGAAAGACCCTCATATGCCTAGTCCACTTCAGATGAATCTGACAGTCCTGTATTGCCTCGACTGTCACCCTGAGGCTCGAATCTGGCACACTGGCATGTGTGGTAGCCCTGGGGTACCTCGAGGTCAAGCCACTGATCCCTGTATGCGCTCGACAGGGACCCTGACACTGTTGCTGCAGTTGGGGAGGAAAGCGGCTGTGCAGGTACGCATGCGATACGAAGCCTGATTCCCCTATGAGGGCTCCAGGGGAACACCAAAACCTATTTCAGCATGAGCGAGGCAAGCACAGGCTCCGGCCTCTGCACCAGGCGAGGACTGAGTACCTGGCTTCGTCTCGGGAGGAATCCCCACATGTGCCTCGCAACTCGCATGGTGAGTGGCCTGTCCTGAGGCCACAGCCGCGGGTCCCTGGGGTCCTCATCATAACTCAAAAGGACCCCTCCACAACTCGAGGAAAAGCAGAAGCTTCTCCCCTGCAGGGAGGGTGAGTCCCTTCTCTGCTGCAGCATCTCAGTGGAAATCACCCGTTCCCTCTTGGACTTCGAAAGGCTCCTTCATATCCTTGTTGTGACCTAGGAAGTTCCCTGCCCCAACCGTCTTCACTCGAGAGGAACCCCGAGTGTCCCGCCCTGACTCAAGAGGAGGCCCGTTTTCCCCTGCTGAGCTCCAGATGAAGGGCCCTTTCCCTGTTCCATCAGGAAAGGTTTCCCGGTGCTCCCCTTTCATCCCAAGAGGTGGCCTCGCATCAGGAGATTTGGGAAGAGCCTCAGGTGTCTGACCACCACTCCCCAAGATCCCAAAATGCCTCGTCCACTCCAGATGAACATAACTGCCCTGCACTGTCTCGACTGTCACCCCGAGGCTCCACTCCCAACACACTGGCATGTGAGACAGTCGTGCAGTACCACGATGGCAAGCCACAGTTCCCTGTGTCCGCTTTATGGGGAGCCGGACACTGCCACAGCATTTGGGGAAGAAAGAGGCCGTGCAAGTCTCCAGCTGAGAAGAGGCCTGACTCCCCTGTGGGGGCTCCAGAGTAACCTCAAGACCTATGAAAGCATGAGCGAGGAAATCTCAGGCTCTGACCTCAGCACCAGATGAGGACTGAGGACCCGGCGATGACTTGGGAGGAATCCCCAGAGGCGCCTCGCAACTTGCACTGAGAATGGCCTCTCCTGTGGATCCAGGGGCGGGTTCCTGGAGTCCCCGTCGTAACTCGAGAGGACACTGCCACAACTCAAGAAAATCAGGAAGCTTCTCCCCTGCAGGCGTGGTGTGGCCCTTGTCCGCAACGGCATCTCAAGGGATTTTATCCTGTCCCATGTGGACCTCGAAAGGCTCCTTCACATCCTTGCTGTGACCCAAGAAGTTCCCCGCCCCACCCATCCCCACGAGAGAGGAACCCCAAGGATTCCGCAAAGACTCAAGAGGAGTCCCGTTTTCCCCTGCTGAGCTCCAGATGAGGGGCCCTTTCCCTGATCCGTCGGGAAAGATTTTGCGGTGTTCCCCTCCCATCCCAAGATTAGGTGCTTGCACCTGGAATGTCGGGAGGAGTCTCACAGTTTGGGCCACCATTCCCCAAGTCCCCCAAATGCCTCGTCCACTTCAGGTGAACCTGACTGCCCTGCACTGCCTCGACTGTAACCCCAAGGCTCGACTTCGGCATACTGGCACGTGTGACAGCCCTAGGGTACCTAGATCGCAAGCCATAGATTCCTGTATCTGCTCGACAAGGACTAGGACACTGTTACTGCAGTTGGGAAGAAAAGCGGCCGTGCACGTCTCCAGTCGAGACGAGGACTGACTCCCCTCTGCGGGCNAGATCGCAAGCCATAGATTCCTGTATCTGCTCGACAAGGACTAGGACACTGTTACTGCAGTTGGGAAGAAAAGCGGCCGTGCACGTCTCCAGTCGAGACGAGGACTGACTCCCCTCTGCGGGCTCCAGGGGCAGCCCAATAAAATGTCAGCACGGGCGAGGCAAGCTCAGGTGCTAGGGACAGAATGAAACACCAACACGGCCGAGTGGTTTCTATCTTTTTATTATTATTATTATTATTCTCTTATTCTCCCCTGCTACTTGCAGCTGCCTTATTTTATATCTTTTCCACAACAAATTACATAGCTAGTTGTTAAAAACTGTGATTCAATGACTATTCAATGTGCATGCGTGGGGTGAGATAACCTTTACAATAACTTATTTACTGCAGCTAAGACTTTGTTTTGGCGAACTTCCTTATCAGCTCAGAATCCTTGTGACCCTGGGTCTGTTCCTTTTTGAAGGACCACAAAAACATCCTTGTGTGCAAGAGTCTTCCCAGCCTCCCTTATACTTTGTTCCCTACACTCAGGTTGTGGCCTCAGCATCAAACACGGCCTGGGGACCCGAAGACGACTGGGGAGGTATACCCAGTGGCAACTTGCACGAAGACTGGTCTCTCCTGAGGCCAGAGGGGCGGGTCCCTGGGTCCCTGTCGTAATTTGAGAGGACCCAGCCGAAACTCGAGAAAAACCAGAAGCTTCTCCCTTTCAGGCGGAGTGAGTTCCTTGTCCACTGTGGTGTCCTAGTGGAAATCACCCGATCCCTCTTGGATCTCAAAATGCTCCATCACACCCTTGCTGTGACCGAAGAAGTACCCCACAGTATCCGTCCCCACTGGAGAGTACCGCCGAGGGTTCTGTCGTGACTCAAGAGGAGCTCTATTTTCCCCTGCTCATCTCCAGATGAGGGGCTCGTTCCCTGCTCCATCGAGAAAGGGTTCGCGGCACTCCCCTCGCATCGCA
>SJYW01008593.1:5131-16535 GCA_006410735.1 Raphicerus campestris
AAGAACTGATGCTTTTGAACTGTGGTGTTGGAGAAGACTTTTGAGAGTCCCTTGGACTGCAAGGAGATCCAACCAGTCCATTCTGAAGGAGATTAACCCTGGGATTTCTTTGGAAGGAATGATGCTAAAGCTGAAACTCCAGTACTTTGGCCACCTGATGTGAAGAGTTGAGTGAGTCATTGGAAAAGACTCTGATGCTGGGAGGGATTGGGGGCAGGAGGAGAAGGGGACGACCCAGGATGAGATGGCTCGATGGCATCACGGATTCGATGGACATGAGTCTGAGTGAACTCCCGGAGATGGTGATGGACAGGGAGGCCTGGCGTGCTGCGATTCATGGGGTCGCAAAGAGTCAGACACGACTGAGCGACTGAAGTGAACTTTCTCCTTTCCCTTCTGCTTGTCTTCTTTTCTCAGCTATTTGCAAGGCCTCCTCTGACAACCATATTTTCTGTTTGCACTTCTTCTTTGGGATAATTTTCATCACTGCCTCCACACAGTGTTACAGACTTTTCATAGTTCTTCAGGCGTTCTGTCAGATCTAAACCCTTGAATCTATTGGTCACCTCCACTGTACATTCATGAGGGATTTGGTTTATATCATTACTTGTTATAGTATTTACATGTATTGATAACTGTCAGATCAATGACATGTTAAAAAGAAGATTTTATTTACTATGATTCTAGGCAAAATGCTCAAGAAATTCAGTTAATGGATGATTGATGACACTTTCCAAGTGACTCGTCATGGTTGAAAATATGTAAAGATCTGGAGGAAATGTGGTGAGAGGTGAGCGTTATGACTGTGCAGTAGTGTGGAGACACAGTGGAAGGGAAAAGTTCTTAATACCCTGGAAATGGACTTGGGAGCATGAGAGTCTAAAGGAAATTATATATGTGTGTGTGTGTATATGTATATATATACATATATACACACATGCTTACCAGTGTGATGGCACAGTTTGTGATATTCTTGGCCATACATTCAAGAAAACCTATAGTCAGACCCTTCTGACTAGTCAGTATGTAAAGAATTAAACTCATTTCTTTGTAGTGGATCCTGGTTTTTGCAGCCAGTGCATGCTGGCCTAGACTTACATAGATTTTACCTATTGTTTCATCTTTCTTATTCTCTGAACTCATCCTAGCCACAGTTCACATTTGCTCTTCTGTATCAATGCATGAAGATAGCATCCAACTGAGGACTCAAAATGGAAACAAAACCGCTATCCGTTAACATTTGCCTGCCCTTTTATTTTCGTATTCATTGAGTCTTGTCAAGATTCTTGCTGAAATACCTCTCAGATTTGTCCTCCCTGATCACAACCTCACAGACATTGCTTTAATTTAGTAACTCCACAGCTGTGTTGTGATCTGTTAAAATAGCTTCCTGATTCTTGTGCCTGTGTTCAGAATCTGTCTAGCTCTANCTGAAATACCTCTCAGATTTGTCCTCCCTGATCACAACCTCACAGACATTGCTTTAATTTAGTAACTCCACAGCTGTGTTGTGATCTGTTAAAATAGCTTCCTGATTCTTGTGCCTGTGTTCAGAATCTGTCTAGCTCTAAACGATTCTCTCCACTTCAATTAATTTTTGTTGCAAAGCATAGATAAAATAACTCCAAATTTTAGATGAAAATCTTAAATGGCATTGAATTACCAACTGTTAGAAGCCCAGATACCTCAGGATGTCATGCAGGTTTTATCCCATTGGGACTATATATCTTTTTAAAATTAATTTGTATTGTAATATAGTCACTTTACAATGTTGTGTTAGTTTCACCTGTACAGCAAAGTGAACCAGCTATACATATACATATATCCCCTCATTTTTAGATTTCCTTTTCATTTAGGTCACCACAGAAAATTGAGTAGAATTCCCTGTGCTGTACAACAGCTTCTCAGTAGTTATCTATTTTATACACAGTAGGGTATATATGTCAATCCCAATCTCCCAGTTCATTCCCTGCTTCACCCTTTGGTATCCACATGTTTGTTCTCTACATCTGTGTTTCTGCTTTACAAATAAGTTCACAGGTACCATTTTCCTAGATTCTACATATAAGTGATATTATACGATATTTGATTTTACTTCTCTGGTGGATCAGTTGGTAAAGTATCTGCCTGCAATACAAGAGACCCGGGTTCAATACCTGGGTCAGGAAGATCTCCTGGAGAAGGAAATGGCAACCCACTCCAGTATTCTTGTCTGGAAAATCCCATGGACAGAGGAACCTGGTAGGCTACATCCATGGGATCACAAAGAGTCAGACATGACTGAACGACTTCACTTTCTTTCTTTCTGACTTACTTCCCTCAGTATGACAAATCTCTAGATCCATTCACATCTCTGCAAAAGGCATAATTGTGTTATAATAATACACAATTATATTATATATATGTAATTTTATATATGTATATATGTGTATATATGTGTATATATATGTAATGATAGTACACAATTATGTATTATAATATATATATTATATAATTATCTATATATGTTTTATATTATAATACATAATTGTGTACTATCATTACTCTGAATTTGTTCTCAGGTAGATTGCCTATTTTCTCTTCAATTGTTTGTTCTCATGAGCTTTTACCTTGCTCCTTCATCTGCAATATATTTTTCAGTTGTATCATTTCATCTAACTTCCTGTTTTTGTGTTCTCCTTTCTGCAGGCGGTGGGGTCTTCTTCCTCTTGCTTCCCGTGTCTGTCCCCTGGTGGGTGAGGTCAGTCCAGGGGCTGGTGTAGGCATCCTGGTGGGAAGGACTGGTACCTGTGTCCTAGTGGATGGAGCTGCGTCTTGTCCCTCAGACCGACAGGGCCACATCAAAGGGTGTATTTTGGGGTGTTTGTGAACATAGTGTGACTTTGGCAGCCTGTTTGCTGATAGGTGGGGCTGTGTGCCTATCTTGCTGTTTGTTTGAGCTGAGGCATCTGGTATTGGAGCCTGAAGGCAGTTGTGACCCACTATATCTTTGGGGATTATACTACTATCCAAAAGAATTCCCTAACTGTATAGAGGATCTATTACTGAGGGTCTTGGTAGCATTTGATTGGTCCAGGGATGGGCAAAAAACAATGCAAAGGCAACCCAAAACCCTTTTTGGGGGGAAAATGGGAAAAAAAATTGGAGTTGGGCTAAGGGCATGGATAGAGAGAAATACAGAGATTGAAACTTGATCTCTCCGCATATGACTTCATCTTCCTTCTTTCATGTGACCTGAATAGTATCAATAGTAGGTATGTGGAGAAAAATCATTTAGACAGGTTATCAGACCTCAGGACCCTTGAAACCTCTAGTTGCTGATTTCCTGAGACATGGGTTTCTACTTGTTATGGAAAAAAGAAAAAAAAATTAAGCCAATNATCTCTCCGCATATGACTTCATCTTCCTTCTTTCATGTGACCTGAATAGTATCAATAGTAGGTATGTGGAGAAAAATCATTTAGACAGGTTATCAGACCTCAGGACCCTTGAAACCTCTAGTTGCTGATTTCCTGAGACATGGGTTTCTACTTGTTATGGAAAAAAGAAAAAAAAATTAAGCCAATGAATATAGTGGTACTGGAGAAAAATAGAAGATACAAGTAATTCTGCTAATTACTAACTGAGAAGGATAAATTTTTTTGCTTGTTCAGTTTTAACACAGAGATAATTAAATTAAACACACAGATAATTTAAATTAAATTTAACCCACAGAGATTTGAGATTTATTATCTCTCTATAAAAAGTTATATATATATATATGTATATTATATTGATTTTTTTTAAATTGTTAAAGTTAGATAAGGAAGCCATTAACAGGACAGTAGCAGTTATTCACTTGTCCTTTTGTTTAACTGAAAATTTAAATCTTTGCTATTAGTTCAGAAAAAACAATTATTTTTTCTCTGCAAATAACACTTAATGAATAATTGGAATGAGGTGCATTTTCTCAGCCAGGTGTGAATCAAGACTCCACCTTTAGCTCACCTATTCTGGAGAAGGCAATGGCACCCCACTCCAGCACTCTTGCCTGGAAAATCCCATGGACGAAGGAGCCTGGTGGGCTGCAGTCCGTGGGGTCGTGAAGAGTTGGACACGACTGAGCGACTTCACTTTCACTTTTCACTTTTCACTTTCCCGCATTGGAGAAGGAAATTGCAACCCACTCCAGTGTTCGTGCCTGGAGAATCCCAGGGACGGGGGAGCTTGATGTGCTTCTGTCTATGGGTTGCACAGAGTCGGACACGACAGAAGCGATTTAGAAGCAGCAACAGCAGCAGCAGCTTACCTATTCATGATTACATGTTAGGTTCTTGTCAAATAATAATATCAGTGGAAGCTATGTGGAACTTCTCTATTGTCCCCAGATGTATAAGGCTTAATGCTAAAGATAAATGGGCTCTGTTACCCAATTTCTAAAAAACAAACAAACGAAAAGCCTCCTGTCAGTTAAGTTTAGAATCTTCCCACATTTCCCACTTTAATTCCTGGATATTCATCTTGAGGCATGTCTCCTATATTGGCTAGACTGTACTGGAGACAGATATAAATATGTAACTAATGATTTAATTAGAGTAATTTCTGAGAGTGATAAGTACTCTGAAAGCACTGAATGTGCTAGAATGTGACTGGGGCAGAGATTTGGGGTAGGGTGGTCACAAAAACTCTGAAAAGATAATAGTGGGGTGAGATCTGAGTGATGAGATGGATTCATATACCTGAACATTCACTGGAAGAGTATTTCCTCCAGAGGAACAAGTGCAAATATTAGGAAGTTGGAACTTATCTGAAGTAGTTGCAGGACAGAAAGATCAAGTGACATCCAAGAGGCATCAAGCAAAAAAGTTAGTTTCATGACTTTTAGTATATTTGTTAAGATAAATCTGACTATAATAATATAAACTGTTTGGCCTTTTCAGTGTTTTAGTGTTTATGGGCTGTAATCTTTCAGGCTCCTCTGTCTGTGGGATTTCCCAGGCAAGAATACCGGAGTACGTTACCATTTCCTTCTCCAGGGGATCTTGCCAACCTAGGGATAGAACCTGGGTCTCCTGAATTGCAGGCAGATCTTTTATGGTCTGAGCCCCCAGAGAATCCCCATTTGAATTATTATGATAATTATAAAAACTGTGAACGATTCTTAGAGACTCTTTGCATGATCAAGTAGTGTGTTCTAAAGCTAGAATAAGGCCTTGTTTTCATAAGAAGTACTTTTTGTTATAGGTATGATGTCCAGAAATTTTATATAACATTCTATTTAGCACTTTACACTGAGAAAAGAAACAGTCAATATCATTCAAATACTTTTGTTTAAATATAAAAGAAAATAATATCTATTCATCATGGGAACAATTTGAACTTGCTAACCTAATGTGGTTACCAGGTAGGATTTTTCTCTTTTTTAGGGGGGTCAAAGCACAAATTTCTTTTCCTTTCCCTAGAGGAGTGGCAAGTATATACTTTTAAACTTACTGTAGAACTTTGAAGTCATCACTTTGAATAGATCTTTAAGATCTTAAGATTATCAATAACTGATAAAGTAACATGGACTTTATTCTGTTGATGACTTGCAGGAAGTTATCGTGAGTCAATATACAATGTTCATCAGCACACTGTCTAATGCAGCAGAAATTGACTTGCAGGCATAGGTGCACTTCAGTACTGTAGTTATTAGCTCCATTTGTCAATATGGAGAAATGAAAGCTAAGAAAGATTAATTGGGTTTGCCAGGGTTACAAAACATTGGAGTGACAGAACCAGAAAAAGAGCCTGTGTTGTCTGACACCCAAATCTTAGCTCAGAGTCCTACATAATTTTGCCTCCAGCTAAATACTACTGGTTTGGTGGATAACAGGCTCAATGCATTGCTTTCTATTGTGACTTTTTGGTAATTAATGACTAGGAATACCGTTTCTGTTCTTTCTAAGACGTTAAACTATTTCTCAGTGAGTTCTCAGTCATGAATCTTTGTTCTGTGCTTGCCTATATTTCTCACCCCATTGACTTCACAGCGAGATGGAATACAGGAAAGATGTAAAGCCTCTGCCCTTTTTTCCATTAGTGGCAATATTTTTCCAGTTCAGTTACAGGTTTAAACATAGGTTCTTTGTTAGCCAATTCATCCAACACCTCACTCACTTACAGCCCAAACTTACAAATGCTTCCTAAATCTTTATGTTCTTATTCTATTAATTTCAGAGAAAAAGTAATGCAATGGTTTTACACTGTGTCTTTTTGTCATGACACAGATGAGCTCTGCAGTGACTTATAGATAAAATGGGTTACCAAGGATTATTGATTACTTCCTATTCATTTGTGAATGACTACATTTTAACCCCATTTCTCACAGGCCAGGATTTGTTTCATAAATGAGATGTGCCTTTGTGAAATTTAGCAATATTTTGAGAAATGTAAATAATGACATTGAAGTTTTCCAGTCAATAGTATAATATATTTAATTAATTTTCTTATGGCTTCCCAGGGGCAATTGAAAATGGAGGATTTTCCCTGTTCAAAATATGCTGAACCCACTTGCAATAGTATATATATCTTTATTTAAAAAAAAAGAATATGGCAAGGTGCAAAGGGAAGAAAGTGCAACAAAATGCTTGTTGCTCTAGAAGCAAAAGTACCTGGATAATAAGTTGCCAGTCAATTGAGATTTCACCCCAGATAACAGAACAAGACAGTAACACTAAAGCTGGAGAGAATATACCCATAATTGATTCTTAATTTGTGACTTTTTCATTATTTGAGTGATTTCTTTGTCATTTGTACTTTTTCTTTTAAAATATATGAGTTATAAATACTGATTTCATCTAAAAGATTTGAAATTAAGGTTTGTTTTTCAGAAATTTCACATATTTTGTCATTGCATTTAACCAACCTGATTTAAATTATAGTTAACATGCCTGTTTACATACAGTTTCATTTTATTACATGTAATTTAATTAACAGTATTTCAACAAAATGAATACAACTCATTAAGTTTTTCAGAATATGCTCTTCTGATTATTACAGTACCTAGGTTTTTCTTGCATGGAGACAATTTGACATAACTACATGCATCTGTTAAAAAGTTAACATGTAATCTAAAGAATTTTTTTTTCCTTTGATTGATGGACAATTTGTAAAGAATGTAGATTGTCAAGAAGCCTTTCCCTTTTCCTTNTAGGTTTTTCTTGCATGGAGACAATTTGACATAACTACATGCATCTGTTAAAAAGTTAACATGTAATCTAAAGAATTTTTTTTTCCTTTGATTGATGGACAATTTGTAAAGAATGTAGATTGTCAAGAAGCCTTTCCCTTTTCCTTCCTGAAATCCCTGTTTTAAACCATTGCTAGCAATTTCCTGTCTGTGCTGGCATTCAAGGCATAAGATATCCTTGTCTTTGACAGCAAAGGACACTTGTTTTGTTTGAGCTGCATTCTTATCAGGGACAACAATAAAATTGTCAAGTGTGTTATTTGAAACATCAAATTCAATAAGAACCTTTGTGTAAGTAAGAGACATTGGATATAATGTTTTCATTCTTAACCAATGGAACATACAGCTAGACTTTGGAATATTTGGATTAAATGATAAATACAATATAATTACAAAAGAATGTAGTTACAAGGAACCAAGGAAGACATTTCTGTAAATGATAGAGTAGAATTTAAATTATTAGTTGAATTATATATTTGGAATCAAGGGAACTGTAACAACATTTGCATTTAAAAATGCAAATAAATTTTAGTTCTCAACAAAGATTTGAAGGTAAATATCTGAGATGTCACTAAAAAAGTGAATGAAATAAGATAAAATCTACTCTTTTATATCTCTTTTTATTTAGAAAATCTCACTGTCAATTGGAAATAATAATAGTCATTCATTCATTTTCCATATTGGTTGAATCCATGTCCTTCCAACCCAGCTTAGACCCATATCTCTGAATGAGTTCAGTCTTTGTAAATAAAAGAAAATTTACCTAAGTATCTTATGACTTTTTCAGGTAAATTAGAAGAAAATAATTTTAAACATTAAATTTAAGATTCACAAATTTTAAAGTCTTAAAATTTGTTCTACTTCTGGCAAAAATCATAATTATATCAAATCTTAGAACAAAATTCAGTTAGAATAAAATTCATAGTCTTATGAACATGTACCTATATTTTGTTAAATTAAAATAATGGTAAATCTGTTCACAGTATAAGATCCTATGCATAGTATAATAATTATGGAATTATTAAAACAGTTACCAGTAATTTTTATTTTTTCATCTGTGCTGCATCTCTAAATTACATTAATAATTGTAAGTAGATTATATTTTTATTTTATAAGCACAGACATACTTCAGTCCTTAATTTATTAGTTTCTTGCTTTGCAAAATTCCTAAAACATAAATTTAGACAATGTACCTTAAAATACAAAATTAATTAACATATATGATAGGGATAGGATTATATTAAATTTTAAGTGTATTGTCTTATTTAAATTACATTTTCTTGGAACACAATAGCTGAAAAAGAAAAAAATACATGATATTGTAATCCTTATCAAAAAAATTTTAGGTAAGAATTATCATATCATTTTTTCTTTAGCATAGCTAAAAAATACCCTCTGAAGTTCTATTCCTTTTGGAGTAATGTAAAAGCTACATGGGTCCAAAGACAACTTCTTTTCAATAGATGGGGCTGAGATGGGTATAATGTATTNAATTATCATATCATTTTTTCTTTAGCATAGCTAAAAAATACCCTCTGAAGTTCTATTCCTTTTGGAGTAATGTAAAAGCTACATGGGTCCAAAGACAACTTCTTTTCAATAGATGGGGCTGAGATGGGTATAATGTATTAGGGCTTCGCTGATAGCTCAGTTGGTAAAGAATCCACCTGCAATGCAGGAGACCCTGGTTCAATTCTTGGGTTGGGAAAATTCACTGGAGAAGGGATAGGCTACCCACCCCAGTATTCTTGGGCCTCCCTTGTGGCTCAGCTGGTAAAGAATCCACTGTGGGAGACCTGGGTTTGGTACCTGGATTGGGAGGATCCCCTGGAGGAGGGAAAGGCTACCCACTCCAGTATTCTGGCCTGGAGAATCCCATGGGTTATATATATAGTCTATGGGGTCGCAATGAGTTGGACATGACTGAGTGACCTTCACTTTCATTTTCATAATGTATTAACTTATTTCCTATGGGCAAACACATCTGAAGGGGTGTCCAGAATAGAATCCACTAATGTTTAAACTGTACCTGGGGTTGCTTGTGTCTAAAGTGGAGAATAGGAGAAGGGTAAGATTCTTATCATTATAATTCTTTCTCTTCTTCATTCATGTCTTCCTCACTCACTTGTTCACCTGTGTACACTCCTGATCATGTGCAGTCCAAGACTGATGGCTAGGTTCATTTCTAGATTTTCTACTGAATTGAATCAGTTTCTCTGCTACTGAATGAATAAACTGCAGGAAACTATTTAGGCATGTGGGAAATAATGATTTTGTTTTTAAAATTTTACTGAGAAAGAGCGTTAGCTCTGAATTTTGCTGTTGTTGTTCAGTTGCCTAGTCGTGTCCAACTCTTTGCAACTCCATGAAATGCAGCATGGTGGGCTTCCTTGTCTCTTACCATCTCCTGAAGTTTGTACAAGTTCACGCTCATTGCATCGATGATGCCATCCAGCCATCTCATCCTCTGATGCCCTGTTCTCCTTCTGCCATCAAACTTTCCCTGAATTAGAGGATGTTTTAGAAGTTGAAATTAATAGGTGAATGCATAATTAAAGTTACTTAATTTGAGAGTCATATATCCTTCAAGGTTTTTTCTAGCCATGAAATATTTAATTGGTAAAGTACATCAGAATGAAAATGTCTCAGACTCATTCACTCTTTATTTTTAAGATTTTTAAAAATTATTTTTGGCTGTGCTAGGTCTGCATTGCTCTGTGTGCTTTTCTCTAGTTGTGTGAGCAGGGGCTACTCTCTCGTTGCAGTGTGTGGGCTTCTCACTATAGTGGCTTTTCTTGTTGCAGAGCACGGGCTCTAGGGCACAAAGGGCTTCAGAAGTTGTGGCTCTGGAGCTCTAGAGCACAGGCTGGATAGCTGTGGTGCATGGGCTTAGTTCCTTTTTGATTATGTGGGATTCCCCCACATCAGGGATCCAATCCAAGTCTCCTGCATTGGTAGGTGGGCCTTTTACCACCACGTCATCAAGGAAGCCCCCCATTTACTCTTTTAAAACATGTTAATATGTATGAGCAACAAATATAGGTGTTACGTATGCAATTACTAATCTAATGATCATGTCAGCCAAATATCCTAGAATTATTCAATAAACACCTGATTTTTCCCTCTCATGCACAGTGTACAAATAGTTGCTATTTCACCTGATTATGATATGTCCAGACTCTTACCAGTTTACCCTACTTCTGGCAATCTTCAGAGAATGCATATATATCTGTTCTATTCCCTGTTTGCACACAAGCAGCCACCTGGCTCTAGAATCTAACTCTCCACTCTGCTCAGTTTACCATGTGCTCTGCAGTTTGCCATCTCACTCTTTGTCTTAAGACTAACTTCTCTCAGGTGACTATTATTGATCCAAAATGCTTCATTTTATATTTGGGCAGAGAGCTACCTTTTCGGCTCCTCCCAGTAATCACTGAGAACAGGTTGCAATGTTTAACACTTTACTGAAGACCTGGGAACAAGGGAAGAAAAATTTAATGTGAAGAACTTTTAAATGGTGTTTTCTAAAACCATGCTCAGTGGAAGCCAGGATCAGTTCAGTTCCTCTTACACCTGCCACAAACACATATAGCAAAATGCTGGGTCAGTGATGTTTTTGTGCAATCCTTAATGGAGTAAATGTTTGTAAAACTGACATATTCAAATATATTCACAGAGTTTTTGAATTAGGAGCCTCTTGACCACACGCTAATAAAGTAATGCTCAAAATTCTCCAAGCCAGGCTTCAGCAATACGTGAACTTCCAGATATACAAGCTGGTTTTAGAAAAGGCAGAGGAACCAGAGATCAAATTGCCAACATCTGCTGGATCATGGAAAAAGCAAGAGAGTTCTAGAAACACATCTATTTCTGCTTTATTGACTATGCCAAAGCCTTTGACTGTGTGGATCACAATAAACTGTGGAAAATTCTGAAAGAGATGGGAATACCAGACCACCTGACCTGCCTCTTGAGAAACCTATATGCAGGTCAGGAAGCAACAGTTAGAATTGGACATGGAACAATGTGTCACCCTGCTTATTTAAATTCTATGCAGAGTACATCATGAGACACCCTGGGCTGGAAGAAACACAAGCTATAATCAAGATTGCTGGGAGAAATATCAATAACCTCAGATATGCAGATGACACCACCCTTACGGCAGAAAGTGAAGAGGAACTAAAAAGCCTCTTG
>SJYW01008593.1:31747-43628 GCA_006410735.1 Raphicerus campestris
TTTTTTTTTTTCCCTCACCTTGCATGATACAAAGTAAAGCTTGAAAGACAGTGATATAGTGTATAAATTGACAACTGGGATGAATTGAAAAACTGAAGCCCAGCGACCAAATTAACCAAGAGGAAGAAAGTAAAAGGACAATCTGTGTGTCACAGGGAATGCTTTAGGGAGGCTGAGGCTGCTGCCGTCAAGTTTGTGACTGATAACAGAACTGGTAGCTATCATTACCAGATTGCTTTCAAAAGACAGGAGACTCTGCAGCTGTATGTACGTGTCCATTTTAAGAGAAGAAATATCCACCCAAACATCAAGGCTGTAAATTGTATGTGGCAATGAATTAGAGCTTTATTCTTCAAACAATGAGACTGAAATGTGATCGAAAGTGAGTGAAGCATGAAAAAGGAACTTACATGCAAAACACTCCAGGAAGAAAGCTGTGTAATGACTGTGCTAAAAATGTACCATTTCTAAATATATGTTGTCAGTTTCATCAGGAATTGGGTCCAGGTTTGTAAATATTTAATCAAATAATACATTTCAGAATAAAATTACTTTTTACTTTAGATAAAGACTTTGACTATATAATTACTATGAGAAATGCTTGTGATCTTTGTTCCTTGTGTCTTATGTGCCCTGAATTCTTTAGAAATCTTCATGATATTTTGCTACTGTATTCCTTTAAATAAAGGATATATTGAGCATATCAAGTCCTCTGTGGACTGTGAGTGAAAATGTTTGCTAGTCATACAGATCTTGCTGCTTTTGTGAGTTTAAAGAAATTTCCTTGTTGCCCCTGAGAAGAAAGTTTACCTTTTGGACTACATGGGTTGAGATAATGTCCTATATGGTAATTTTACACTTGGAAAGGGAAATCTTTGATAAGCAAAGTACACATGACTAGAGAAGATATTTGTCCAGTCAGAAGCAAGAGACCAAAGAACTAGAGCATCGCCAGTAGACGGCTTAAGGTTGCCTTCAGTGTACTGTTTTCATAACTACTCTGATATCAATAATTAAACATGCATTTATCAAGTAATTACTGTGATGTCTAGGACTGTGTTGGGCAATGGAGATGCAAAAATAAAGATTCTAGATATTATTCTTGCCATCACCTTGCTCACATCCCTTTGGAAAGCTTGTGATTTTTCTTACTGATATTGTCTTTTCAAAATTTTAGTCTCATCATGGTACTTTGTTGTTAGCCTTCAGTGTTTTCCCTTTGCACCTGGAATAAACTAAACTAGACACCGTGGTTTATAAGAGAGCAGCTGACCTAGTCTAAGTTTCTGGTCTCTCCCATCATCTCATGCCTCACTGTGTTCTTTCCGGTCTTTGTGTGGTCATGACTCACAGTGTTATTCTCTGTTGCATGCTTCTTCCTCAGCAAGATTTTCCTTCATCATAATATGTAACAATCACTTGTGGCTCAGTGGTGAAGAATCTGCTTGATAATGTAGGAGATATGGGTTTGATCTGTGGTTTGGGAAGATCCCTTGGAGAAGAAAATAACAACCCACTCCAGTATTCTTGCCTGGGAAATCCCATGGACACAGAAACCTCAGGCTACAGTCCATGAGGTTTCAAAAGAGTGGGACACAACCTTGGCACTGAACAACAGCTGCCCTCCATACACCCTTAAGTCAGTGACTATCTTGTTTCACTGCTTAATATTCTTAATAGCTTTTATCACTATCTGAAATGTTAGGTTACATTAAGAAAAGTCCCAATGAAATTAAATTTGATTTGGAATAGATTTTCTGGTAACTGCTGAACTTGTGTCATATAAATGTGTGGCTTATAGAAGGTGCTTGATGAGTACGTTATGTGAATGAATGACATTATGGAGAGGCCTTGGTGGTTCAAGATATGGTGCCACAGTCGTCCATACACCAGTAGTTTCCATACAACTGCAGAAATGGAAAAAGCTCAGGAAGTCAATCAAAGCATTTATGTAAAATAGTTTATCCAGTCTCCCATTAAATGCGTATTTATAAATTATAACTGTACCCTTAGATGTAGGAAGAGATACAGAATTTCCCCTGAAAGACTTACATTGGCATGAAATCTTTCCCATGAAATTATACATTAGATGAAGTCCTGAACATCCATTTCTTGAAAATGAACATATTCCTAAAACTTGGTTATGAAATCAATTTTTACAATATATTTTTAAAAGTCATGAGTTTTGATCAATAGATCTCATATTAGTGTGCTATTTATAAAAATATATAGATATTCAGAAAGTATATTTTCATGTAAAAGTTTCTTAAAATAGAGTATATCTATAATAGGTATATATATTGTAAAATTAAAGTGAAACTTCTGGTTATCTTAAAGCATGGCTGGGTTTCAAACTGCACAAATGCCTTACTACAGTGAGGCATTTTAAAATTGGTTTAAATTTTAAAAAGTGGTTTGGAGTAAATATATACCTGTTAGGCAGTGTAGCACATGTTGTTTAAACTTCATCCCTTTTATTAAAGACTTCACTTGCAAATACTAAGGGTGCATTGAGAATGTTTATTATCTACCAATTTCCTTTTTAGCTTGAGAGACAGTATTCAATATGATAAATTACNAACACAGTAGAGGTAACATGAAATGGCAAATGTCATGCTCAAGATAGGTTTTTGCTGCATGTAATTATGTTATTTTAGTCCATATGATTAAACTGTAGTCTTAGAGGTTGTTTTTAGTTAACTTTAAAAATCTGATATTGTAAACTCAGTTTTGGGGAGGGCACGATTCGTCAGTGTTTCCAGTTGTTCCACTGGGCAATACTCAAATTGAAGTCTTCCATTTTCCGTCTATCCTTCAGGTTCCTCAGAGCAAGTATTGTTGAAAAACATGCCTTGGTAATATTTCCTTAGAAACCTAGTCACTTCTGGATAGAAAAATAGCCTATAACACCTAAATAAGTTGCTTCTGTGCAAACCTCTCTCATTCCCTTTCCCACCTCCTTTCCACCCTCCTCCCCCAAGTCTGTCTCTCTCCTCACACTTCCTTTCTGACAAGTTACCTTTCAAGTGACTCAGTGGCTGTTTTCTCATTCAAGTCTCAAGTCAGATGCAGTGGGGTTTGTCAGAAGGAAGTCACTCCTGAACTGCTGTAATAAGAGAAGCTCTCCTAACTTGAAGTTTGCAACATAAAAGCTCTCTAGGAAGAATGAAATGGCAGCTGGGAACAGCACTTCAGGCATTGGAAGCAATATAACAGCTGTTAGTGGGCAGCATTGCTCTNTCACTCCTGAACTGCTGTAATAAGAGAAGCTCTCCTAACTTGAAGTTTGCAACATAAAAGCTCTCTAGGAAGAATGAAATGGCAGCTGGGAACAGCACTTCAGGCATTGGAAGCAATATAACAGCTGTTAGTGGGCAGCATTGCTCTTCTAGACCTCTCTGCGATTTTCTTAGCCAGGGCCACATCTGCAGGGCATTATGAATCTGCCAGAAGATTAAAAAATTCATTTACCCTTATCGAAATGTCTGAGGGATCTATTTGAAGGGTGAGAGTCCTTTGTAGCTTTTACGAGGAGGCCTTTTTGGAAGCAAGAAAAGTCATGTATTAGAAAGGCCAGTTTTAAATTTAAACTAAAAAAAAAAAATCTTATTTTAGGACCTGAGTAGTAGAGTGAATATTAAAAAGTGAAAAAAAAAATAGCTTCTATGAGCTAACAAAATTATTGTTAGCAGAAAGATATCAATAGTCAAAATTATTTTAAATATTCCAACTGAGGTTATCATTTATGTATTAGTTTCTGTCTCTGAATATATATACATATAAGTATACATATAAGGCACATATATATTCTAACATAGGATACACCTGAGACATCTGCTCATATTATGTAAATTGTATTTACATAAGGCTTTTATGATTTTGAAAAAAAATTAATTTAAAATTTGAGCTTCAAAATAGAAAGGTAAAATAGAGCAAATATTTTTGTTTTCATACTACAGACTGGAATAATGATGTTGTGAAAATTTGTCTTTTGTTCTCCAAAATCACCACAGCAATGGAATGTAATACTTCTAGTTCTAAGTCCATGTGATGCCTAGTACAATACCTAACACAGAGTATATATCCATTTCTTTTACACTAAAGAGAAATATTGTTAATATTGAAAATTATAACATGAAAAATATAATTTAATAATATCAGTTATATTGTTGCAGGAAGGTATACCCCTTTCAGAGCCTGAGGGTAGGCTCTTGTCTAACACTTGGAAGTGAATTGTTCAAGGAGATACCCTTGCTGACAGACCAAGAGACTCTGGGAAGGGGCACCAGGATGGAGGACAGCAGGATAAGGGAGCACAGGAGAACTGCTCTGCCACATGGCTCACAGTCTTGGATTTTATGGGAATGCGGTTAATTTCTGGGTTGTTTCTGGCCAATCATTCTTGCTCAGGGTTCTTCCTGGTGGTATGCATATTGCTCAGCCGATATGGATTCCAGAAAGGATTCTGGGAGGTTGGTAAGATGTATGGACTGGCATCTCCTCTCTCCTTTTGACCTTTCTCAAATCCTTCTAGTTGGTGGTAGCTTGTTGGACCCTTTTTGCTTATCAGGACCTCTTGTTGTAAAGTCATGCAAGTGGTTATATTGGGCCTGGGCAGGGTGGACATCTTTGGTCAGTAGTTCCCCTAACAATATAGCATTGGTAAACATAAAAATATTGAGAATAAATTCATGTGACTTTTGATGGAATTTACCCTGTTCTTGGAGAAAAATAGGTAAGTGGCCACAGGTTACTGCTTAATGACTAGAAGATCAAGAAAGGGCATGTATTAATACAAGTGGAGGTCATCTGCTTCCATAGAAAGTTATGATCTCTTGCTTATAAAGTTCCTAGATATGAGACAATTCTCAGACTCAGAAATCATAGACTGAACAGCAGTTCCTACCCTCTCCCCTAAAAGACTTAGGACCACTTATTTGGGTAACCATACAGTGAGGGATGTGGAATAATAGAGGACTCTTGGATGTAGGATCTGAATTGATGATGACCCGAAGTGTTATTATGGAGGGTTGAATATGATCAGGTATCAAATAGAGCTGAGGTCCATCTCACAGTGGGCCCACTGGATCAATTTTGGCTCTTTTCTCTGGTACATAAGTGGATATTCTAAGTTGTTGGCACAACCCTCATACTTCTTTCTTGATCTAATAGAGTAATAGCTAGAAGTAAAGAACTAGAAGTCTTGAAACTTACCCTTCAAGATAGTAAACTTAAAAACACTGGCTATTCTCTACCTCGGAGAAAGCAATGGCACCCCACTCCAATACTCTTGCCTGGAAAATCCCATGGATGGAGGAGCCTGGTAGCCTGCAGTCCATGGGGTCGCTGAGGGTCGGACATGACTGAGCGACTTCACTTTCACTTTTCACTTTCATGCATTGGAGAAGGAAATGGCAATCCACTCCAGTGTTCTTGCCTAGAGAATCCCAGGGACAGGGGAGCCTGGTGGGCTGCTGTCTATGGGGTCGCACAGAGTAGGACACAACTGAAGCGACTTAGCAGCAGCAGTAGCATTCTCTAACTGGCAGTGAGATGGGGCCAACTCTTCAAGGCAGTGATATCCCCAAGCTTCCCTATAGGATCAGACTGAAGCTAATCTCTAGCTGAGACCATATTCTTACTGTGCCTTTTCCCTATGTGCTTCCCACTTGAGTGCTTGCTTTCTCCTGAGAGCATTTTCCTATTAAGTCATCCGAATGTTAATTCCAGATTTAGGCTCATCTCTAGGGAACCTATAATATTTTTTGCTTTAAAAAAAAATNACTGTGCCTTTTCCCTATGTGCTTCCCACTTGAGTGCTTGCTTTCTCCTGAGAGCATTTTCCTATTAAGTCATCCGAATGTTAATTCCAGATTTAGGCTCATCTCTAGGGAACCTATAATATTTTTTGCTTTTTAAAAAATTTTTTTATTTTATATTGTAGTATAGTTGATTCACAATATTGTGTTAGTTTCCTGTATACAGCAAAGTGATTTAGTTATATATACTCGTATATCTATTATTTTCCAGATTCTTTTCCCACATAGGTTATTGCAGAGTATTGAGCATAGTTCTTTGTGCCAAATGTTAGATCTTTGTGGATTGTCTATTTTTGATATAGTAGTGTGCATATGCCTATCCCAGGGACCTCCCAGGTGGCTCTAGTGGTAAAGAATTTGCCTGCCAATACAGGAGACACAAGAGATGTAGGTCTGATGTTTGGATCAGGAAGATCCCCTGGAGTAGGAATTCCCACTACAGTATTCTTGCCTGGAAAATTCCAAAGGCAGAGGAGCCTGATGTGCTATAGTCCATGGGGTCACAGAGTCTGACACAATTGAGCAACTGGCACATTTTCTAATTCCAACCTTTCAATTCATTCCCTCTCCCTGTCTTTCCCCCTTGGCAGCCACAAGCCCACCCTCTAAGTCTTTAAGTTGGTTTCTGCATCCCTTTTTTCACCTGTATCATCTTCTTAAAGATTCCACATAAAAGTGGTATCGCATGGTATTTGTCTTTCTCCGTGTGACTTACTTCACTGAGTATGATAATCTCTAGGTCCATTCACTTTGCAAATGTCATTTTTCATTATTTTTTATGGCTGAATAATATTCCATTGTAAATGTACCACATCTTCTCTTTCCATTTGTCTGTTGATGGACATTTAGGTTGCTTTCATGTCCTCGCTATTATAAAGAGTGATACAATGAACTCTGAGGTGAATGTATCTTTTTTGAATTATTGTTTTTTCCAGATACAAGCCTAGAAGTGGGATTGCTCGATAAAATGGTAGCTCTATTTTTAGTTTCTGATGCTTTTGAACTGTGATGTTGGAGAAGACTCTTGAGAGTCCCTTGGACTGCAAGGAGATCCAACCAGTCCATTCTAAAGGAGATCAGTCCTAGGTGTTCTTTGGAAGAATGATGCTAAAGCTGAAACTCCAGTACTTTGGCCACCTCATGAGAAGAGTTGAGTCATTGGAAAAGACTCTGAGGCTGGGAGGGATTGAGGGCAGGAGAAGGGGACGACAGAGGATGAGATGGCTGGATGGCATCACCAACTTGATGGATATGAGTTTGAGTGAACTCTGAGAGTTGGTGATAGACAGGGAAGCCTGGCGTGCTGCAATTCATGGGGTCACCANAAAGACTCTGATGCTGGGAGGGATTGGGGGCAGGAGGAGAAGGGGACAACAGAGAATGAGATGGCTGGATGGCATCACCAACTTGATGGACATGAGTTTCAGAGAACTCTGAGAGTTGGTGATAGACAGGGAAGCCTGGCGTGCTGCAATTCATGGGGTCACCAGAAGTCAGACACGACTGAGCAACTGAACTGAGCCAAACTGAAGGAACCTCCATAGTGTTCTCCATAGTGTCTGTACTAATTTATATCCCCACTAACAGTGTAGGACGGGCAGATCTATAATATTTGAAATAACATCCTCTGCTCTCTCCACCTTTCATTTTCTATCCTATCACCTATTTTAATTTTGCTTTTTACATACTTCACAGTTACTTCACATTGTTTTTCAGTGGGTAGTTTGCTAATTTATTCCTAAAAGGGAAATTTAGTAATTCAATTTAACATATACTTTTTTCTATTCTTCTTGTATGTAGAGATTTGAAGAGGAATAAAATTAAAGCCATAAGTAAGAATTTAGAAATCTATATTATTATAAGTTTAATCTAGTTTTGGGCTTCCCTTGTGGCTCAGCTGGTAAAGAATCCTCCTGCAATGCAGGAGGCCTGGGTTGGGAAGATTCCCTGTAGAAGGGAAAGGTGGCTGCCCACTCCAGT
The DNA here is from genome assembly GCA_006410735.1 of Raphicerus campestris. NCBI lineage: Eukaryota > Metazoa > Chordata > Mammalia > Artiodactyla > Bovidae > Raphicerus > Raphicerus campestris. Next base: position 39,547 of record SJYW01008593.1, read on the forward strand.
ATTCTGGCCTGGATAATTCCATGGACTGTATAGACCATGGAGTCAAAAAGAATAGGACACAACTAAGCAGCTTTCACACACACCCGCAATCTAGCTCTAAACTTAGATTATTTTTCCATATTTAAAAAATGAGTTCTTTCCTTTTTATGTTGATAATCTATATCTTGGATTACATAAGATATACCATATGTCTTAAATACTGTGGTATACCTGTACTCTAAAATAGATAGGAGTGAAAATGTGGCTGCATTTTACAGCATGTTCCTAATTGCTCCCTATTGGTTAACAGTCCTTTTATAAATAGAGTAGTATGATCTTTAACTATCCCAAGATGCCATTCATCTAAAGAATGTCAACTTTTTTGCACATTTAGGCTTCTGAAACATGTAAAAGGTAGTGGATATATAGTTTATTATGCTGAGTTAAGTTTTTAAAACTCATAAATTTTGGAATTGAGTAGACTTTAAAAATTGTTATAGTCTTTATAGCAATATTAACTTTGATAAATATATCTTTTTCTCACTTTAATTGATTGAAATATTTCAGAAAATACTTTATAGTAACCTTTAAAATATAGCAACAAAACTTAAAAATATAGCACATTAAATCAAGAAGTTTATATATACTTAGAGAAAGCAGACACTCTGAGTTTATCTGAAGTTGTCTTGCATATTGTTTTTGTTGTTTAGTTGCTAAGTCGTGTCTGACTCTTTTGTAACCCCATGTACTATAGCCCACGAGATTCCTCTGTCCATGGGATTTCCTAGGCAAGTCTATTGGAGTGGATTGCCATTTCATTATCCAGGAGGTCTTGCTGAACCCAGGATTGAACCTGCATCTCCTGCATTATAGGCGGATTCTTTATTATTGAGCCACCAGGGAAACCTGTCCTGCATATTACAAAACCTGAAGATTTAAAGCCTTGAGACAGTGTTATTTTGGTGGGAGTTTATAGGAAACAACAACCTGAACAAAGACAGGACATTTCAGCACTTTTAAAAGTATTAATATCATCAAAGAATTAAGTTCACTCAGAGGTTAAAGCGTCTGCCTCCAATGTGGGAGACCTGGGTTCGATCCCTGGGTTGGGAAGATCCCCTGGAGAAGGAAATGGCAACCCACTCCAGTATTCTTGGCTGGAGAATCCCCTGAATGGAGGAGCCTGGTAGGCTACAGTCCACGGGGTCGCGAAGAGTCGGACATGACTGAGCGACTTCACCTTCACCTTCAGTGGAAACATTAGAACTGATTTTTTCTTTGCTTTATCTTGCTAGGTGATCTGAGATATAAGTATTGTCATCAGAAAAGGGATTTTACTTGATCAACATTGAATGAATGATAATATAAATTGCTATTTACCTTGTTTTTCCTCCACTCCACTCTTTGCTTTAATCCCATGCATGAGCCCATTTGAGTTACAAGGTCATAGTTGTTCGTATGGCCACAGTTGGCAAACCAGTAAATAGAAAATGTACATGTTTGATTTTTAACTAACAGTCCATGGATGAAATTAAGTGTTTGTAATTCCCCAAATTCATATATTAAATCCTAACTCTAAATGTGATGGTATTAGTAGATAAGACCTTTGTGATGTGATTAGCTCATGGGAGGAGGACCATCATGAATGGGATTAATGGCTTTATAAAGAGACCCCAGAGAGTTCCCTTGTCTCTTCTGTCATATGAAAATACAGCCTAAAGGAGCCATCTATGAACCAAAGAAGAGGCTCTGTGCTCTAACCCCTCAACCTCTGAGACTTACCATTCAAGTTTGGGATAATAAAACTGCCAGATAAATTTGGGCAGCTATGAGTTTAAAGGCGCTGTGCTTTCCAAATTTATCTATAAACTGGAAAACTGCAGCCTTGCAGGCATTTGCTATACCATTATGGCATGAGAACAAGAGAAGATAGATGGTTATCAGAGTTGGACACAGGGTAATTACACAGCCTGGTTTGCCCAGGACAGTCCTGATTTACATCTGCTTTTCAATAGCATTTGTCTCAGACAACATGTCCCAGTTTGAGATGATAAATTAGATGATCACTCTTGCTGTAAATGGCATATAGGATTTGAAGTAGCCCTATGAAGTTTCCCATAGCACTAGATAGGAGTGAAAATGTGGCTGCATTTTACAGTTTCTCATTCTATTTAAGGAGAGGCAACAGTTGAAAGAGGCATACATGAGACTGCATTTAACTCTGGGCACATAGATGAATAGATAGATTCCCACAGCCACGTCAAAATTTACCTGGCAGTAGATACAAGTGGAAGCATAGTAAACAGTATAACAAAATATTATTACCCCTGTCCATTAATGTCACCATGCACTGCCAAATCCCTATAAAGGGAGCCTAAATTCATTGCAGATAGAGACTGCAGCCATGAAATTAAAAGATGCTTGTTGCTTGGAACAAAGGCTATGACCAAACTAGACAGCGTATTATAAAGCAGAGACATTACTTTGCTGACAAAGGTCCACCTAGTCAAAGTTATGATTTTTCCAGTAGTCATGTACAGATGTGAGAGTTGGACCATAAAGAAAGCTGAGAACCAAAGAACTGATGCTTTTGAACCGTGGTGTTGGGGAAGACTCTTGAGAGTCACTTGAACTACAANCTAGATGTGTATAAGAGACAGCCTAATACAATGATATTAGAAATACCTGTATTCCTGTATTTTTCTCACAGCCCATAACCAACACAAATTTTACTGCTTATGTTTTAAAAAGTCTGATCATTTCTTGCTCTCTCCACTGTTAACCACCATGTTCAAAACTATGATCATTTCTCACTGAGATTAATGCAAGAACCTCCCAACTGGTTCCCTTTTCCTACGTTTGTTACCCAATAGCTTGTTCTCAAAAGACCAGCTGGAATTATCCTTTTAAAAAGATAAGTAAAATCAGGTCATTTATGTGCTCATGTATCTTCAATGGTATCCCATCCCTCTTAGGTCCTACACAACCTGCCCCATATTGTACCTCCTGTCACAAGGCCCTATTTGAGCTGCCCTCTTCTACCTACTATCTCTCTGATCTTGTCCTTTTCTACACTTTCTTATTCTTTCTGTTCAGTTGATTTCTGAGCATCACTGTTTACACAAACATGCTAATTATTTATCTACTTCAGAGTTTTTGCATTTTTCTATTCACTCTGACTAGCCCACCCTTCCCGCAGAGCAGGCACTAAAAAATAAGTTTAAAGACCACTAGACTCAGTTATTTCTACAAAATCATTTTTATGACTTTAGTTATAATTTATAAAAAATTTATAAATTTTTAATTTATAAAAAATTTATTTGTTGAAATACCTGGAATTGAACCAAATGTTCTCTTAAAACCTCTAAAGTTGAAGAACTCTGTATCTGTTATATGGTTTTATGGTGTCCATTTCCAAAATGTCTATTTATCTCCTGATAGAAGGATTTGAGACCATTGATGTCAGTATTAAAGAAATTACAAATAACATAGATTCAACTACCAATATTTATAGGATAAGGATACCTTGGTTATCTTATGTCATGTAACAAAGAATTTAAATTGCATTTGTTAAAAGTAACAGACTTTAAATCTTCACCATAATAAATTCAAGGAACCCTGTTTTGTGTTTATGTTAGTCTTTCTTGTAGTCCTCACATATTTAGATGTTGCTTCTAAAATTAATTTTAAGATCAAGCCAAAACTACTGTCCAAAAATGTTAAGTAACCATGTATTATTTCTAGAAATAAACCGTTGAATGCAAACTTCTCAAGAGAACAGTGTTCAAATGATCAAGTCAGTGAGCTTTTTGAGGAACCAGCTAATTTGTTTTTCTCATCTCATAGGCAGCCACAATGGACAAGGCAATGGCAACCCACTCCAGTACTCTTGCCTGGAAAATCCCATGGACGGAGGAGCCTGGTAGGCTACAGTCCATGGGGTTGCTAAGATTCGGACACACTGAGCAACTTCATTTTCACTTTTCACTTTCATGCATTGGAGAAAGAAATGGCAACCCGCTCCAGTATTCTTGCCTGGAGACTCCCAGGGACAGAGGAGCCTGTTAGGTTGCTGTCTATGGTGTCGCACAGAGTTGGACACA
>SJYW01008593.1:49064-103555 GCA_006410735.1 Raphicerus campestris
TAGAATATAAGAAATGCTACATAGTCATTTTTGAAATTAGGTTATAAAAAGTCTATGGCTCTGTTTTGGGTTCTCTCCCTAGTGCTCTCTTACCTTGCTGGTTCTGGCAAAGGTCAGTCTGATATCCTGAAGCAGCCTTTGGAGGATCCTACCTTACTGAGCTTGGAAGGAGATCTTCTGAGCCCTGCCAAAAGCTATGTGAGTGAATTCGGATACATTGTGAGTGGACTTGGAAACAGTTCTTCCCAGCTGACTCTTGATATGATACAGCAGTCCTAGCTGCCATATTGATTGAAGCTTTGTGAGCTGCTGAGATATAAACACTCAGCTAAGCACTTTCCTGGTGACTCAGACAGTAAAGGGTCTGCACAGAATGCAGGTTCCATCCCTGGGTTGGGAAGATCCCTCGGAGAAGGAAACAGCAACCCACTTCAGTATTCTTGCCTGGAGAATCCCATGGACTGAGGAACCTGGTCCCCAGGGTTCAGTCCATGGGGTCTTAAAGAGTCAGGCAAGGCTGAGTGACTAACCTCACTTGAATCACTGACCATTAGAAACTATGGGATAATAAATGTCTCTTATCACACAATATCATGAGAATATCATGCTCAGTTCAGTTCAGTTCAGTCGCTTAGTCATGTCCGACTCTTTGTGACCCCATGAATTGCAGAACGCCAGGCCTCCCTGTCCATCACCAACTCCTGGAGTTCACTCAGACTCACGTCCATTGAGTCAGTGATGCCATCCAGCCATCTCATCCTCTGTCGTCCCCTTCTCCTCCTGCCTCCTATCCCTCCCAGCATCAGAGTCTTTCTCAATGAGTCACCTCTTCTCATGAGGTGGCCAAAGTACTGGAGTACCATGCTAGGGGTATGCTATCTAAGGATGACATTACATATTACTGTAAAGTTCTTTCTTAAACCTGCCCTGCTTTTTGGGAATTATCAAGCTATAAGAATTGTTATTCTCACTAGTGAGAGTGAAGTTGCTCAGTTGTGTCTGATTCTTTGTTATTCTCACTAGTCAGAGAGTAAAAATAACAAACTTGAGAGGAAATCCGATTTTGCATTGTGATAAAAATTTAAATGGCCACTGGGCACATAAAATATGTTTATATTAATTTCTTCCTAAAACTCTAGACTTTTCAAAAGTTGATTTCCTACTTCATTTGCCCATCTTTAGTGATTGTGATAAAATTAAGACAATCAAGCCTGAATGACTGCTCTAGCCCTCTTGCATAAGAAAGGTCACCCAGAGGAGACTCAGTTCTGTTGAGATCAGGGCTGCCTCACAAGGACAGCAGTAGACAGGCTGGTGAGGAGGCAGCGGCCTTGATCTTCATGACTGCTGTCCTAACATTCCAAACTTACACCAATGCCCTTTGAAATAACATAGTTTGATCCTTCCGGTCCATCCACACTGGTATGGTTTTAATTGATCAGTGTCCATTGATATCAGTCCATCACTCATGGCCTTGCTATATTATGGCTCTGATATCAGGGACCTCTAGCATCACTGATCTTTTTATTTGTATAAAAGGAGAAATCTTTCAACATTATTTATATAACTAGCACCTCCATGACTCAAAGCAGCAGCCTGCAGCCTCAGCTTTATTCCAATCTTTCATAGTTTTCTGAGTATATGGAAGTGTCAGTATTTTTATCTCTACCATTTTCTCATAGCTGACCTTCAGTGTGCATTTATGTATTATATACATATATATGTATATAATATACAGGCAAACATGATCATACACTTACACAAATATAAGATTTTTAAAATTTTATCCAACTAAATGCAGTGTAATAATTATGTGACAGTTAATAAGGTAGATAAACTAATAATTGCAGTAGTTTTGATATAAAATAGGTGACACTTTATATTAAAATGTACAGAAGCTCCTTAACTGTAGAATTAAATTAATCTGTTTTTCTAACCCCACAAAATAGAAAATAATAGAATGTTGTTTATTCATATACACTTGCATGCACACACACACACTTTTATACTTGCAGAACATTTACCAACTACATTCTATTATTTTTTAAAGTATTTGCATGAGTAAATTATCTTTAGCATTCTCTGATAATAGTCCCCCAGTGGATTTCTTGGGTTATTTTTAGCTGGGTGTTGACATATTATATGGTAGCAATTCTCAGTTTGCATGTGTTTGAAAAAAAATGCTGCTTTGAACAAGGTGAAATAAAAGTTGTCATTTCAGGAAATTTTAGATTTTAATATGCTTATATGTACTATGAATGTGCAATGGGGGACTACAGGATGCAGCATTCCTTGGAAGAATGAATCAATAAATTTTTTAGAGAAAACATTTGGGAAAGGAAAAGGCAAAAAAGAGAGAAAGAAAGAGGAAGCAAGGAAAAAAGAAAGGAAGGATGAAGGAAAGAAGGGGAGAAAGATGAAAAGGGGACACATATTACTTTTCAAATCAATTAAAAGATGGAAAAAATAGATTATTTGCTGGCTGAAATCTACCTAGCATGTTATTGAGCCTATATATATATATGACTATCACTTCGTAAGTGGCTCTAGAGACAGCTATTAATGTGAGAAAGAGAGAGGGAAAGGGAGGAAGGGAGTAAGTAAGAGAGAGAGAGGGACTTAACACTTTTTGGATGAAGCACTGAAGCATTTAGGAGAAGTAGAAAATTGTTAGAAGACATATTTAGCTCTTCTTCTAACTATCCAGCAACTGGAGGTCAGACTCGGGTGAGGTGCAAAAATAAACATTATTCACCACAGACTTAGGATGGGAGCAAGGTGGTGAGAATACACAATGCATTTTCCCCACTTAGCCATTTTGCTTAGACCTTTTAAATAAATGTCATTTTTGTGTTACAAAAATGATCTATTTGAGTACTTAATTATATAAAATATTTTTATCACATAAAATATTCACTTGATGACGTAAGCTTTCTTGATGAATAGGTTCTTGTGGTTGAATATCGATAGGTACACAAAACATGATCAGTAAATAGTTGTTTAATACAATGGCTGGAATCCTGAAAGTGTTCATGAATTTCTTTTTCTGTTGCACCCATCTCTTAAATCCTTCTGCAATATTAGCAGTATCTCCATCGGCTAATCTCTTACCTTCCTTACTTCCCTTCTACACCCTTGTCCCTATCTCATCTTCCTGCATACAGCTTTATCTCTCTACAACCATTTTCTACTTTATCATCAGAATTTTTTTCTCAAATGAAATCTGATTATGTTGCTTCAGTGCTTATCTGGAGTGGCTCTCTGTTACCTACAGGGGAGAGTCTATACTATTATGTTGTGTGTATACATTATTGTAATAGTTCAATTATTTCACAACTTTATGCTTTTCTACCTCCCCTTCCTATTTTAAAATGCCCTCTCTAGTTCTATGCACTTGATGAGTTCCTACAACTACTTAAAAAAAAATTGAGATTTTTTTTTTTAAGAACCATAATGGGTAAAAGCTGCTTAAGGTGTACATATAACCTTTTTAATAGGTTTGTTTTCAAGATGGACCCTTATTTACATTCTTAGAGACATCTTCATTTCTTTTTTGTTCTTTGGAGAAAGCTTTAAATCACATCAATGACCTTCAATTTTAAATAGCCCCCATGATTCTAGGAAATAAAATAAAAATATTATTAACCAGTTCTCCAATTGAGAGACATGAAAGAGTTCAGAGAGAGTAAGAACTCCAAGTGTTTAATGAAGATATGAAATGTGAAACACCTAGTTAAGTAGTTCTTAATAATAATTATGACCAACCCAGTATGGTGCCAATTGATATTTTATTATGCTATAAATCTTGTAGCTACTTTCCTTCATAAATACTACAGTGTGCAATTTAAACTATTTGCTGAAAGGGCTTGCCAGAAGCTACACAAAGGAAAAATAAAAACCAAACGCCAAACAATTACTTCTATAAACAGAGGAATTCATTTTAACACCTCACTTTCCAATTCAGCTAGCATAGTGTAGGTTCATTTTTTCCTGAGCTGTTTGATATTTGTGCATATAGTATTTTTGAGTGAATTAATTGAGAGGAGGGATCATGGCACATAAAGAGAGATGATTTGGTATTATAAGAATATCAGTTACTTGAGGCACTACAAAGACTGAGTATCATATTAAATGGATATTTATCCTCAATTACATCACTCAAAAGATATAATCAAATTTATACAGGCCACCTTTATGACTGTCTTGTGCAGACAAAAGAATGGGTTTTCATTTCAACATCTTTGCTTGGGTTATCATCTGTAAAATGAAGCATTTCTCATGGCTATATTTCCATCCACTTCTCCTCAAAATGACAGTGGAACAATAGGTACTTTTTTACATGTATTAAAACATTTGAGCTCCTTCCTGTGGGAACTGCCATCTTCTAATAATTTGCCAAAATGACTAACACAGAGAGAGGAGAGACACCTGCTATGTATTTTCTAGGTCTTTTAGAAAACATGGAGTTGTTCTTTTGGCAATTTTCAGGAAAGGTGATATGGTAAACATTGAGGGAATGAACACTGTTCAGAAAGAAATATGCAGCAAAGGCTACCATGGCAAAACTAGATTTTGGAGTATACCCAACAGGCTGTTAGCACAGCTAGAACAAGTTAAGGTCAATACTCTTGCCAATAGAAAGAAAGAAGCCAAAGAGAAAGATATCTGGGTTCACTAGAAGCCCCAGCCTACTCCACCCAGAGGAGCACAGTTTGTAAGCACCCATGTAAAGGGCCTGAGTGACTGGAACCTCTTCCCTATGAATTCATGGATTGTGAAATTTAGGTCATTTTTTCCCCATCTTAATTGAAAAGGACACAGTTTCTTCTCCCCCAAAGAAACATTTAAAGCAAACCTTATGTCCTAATTAATTAATTATGTACTATTAATTTAATAGTAATATCTTTACTATAAAAATTTAGTGTTTTTCTTGCTTAACAAAAAGAAGCTTGAACTACTCTCTGGTTTGCATAGAACAGTATGATTTAAACATTCTGCTGCCTTTCTGGCTAAAGGAGTCACCATGACCACAGAGTGTGCTGAATGGAGCAGATATGGCTTCAAATCATTTTGCTCTTCCATATTCATAGAAAACCACCCTTGTTTGTCAGATCTATTTACTTCCTTCTGTTATTTTTTTTCATGTTAATTAATAACATCCATTTTCCCTACTAATCTCTTCCCTCTGGATTTTTTCTTTAGGACTCCATTCATATTTAGTCAACTTCACTCATATTGTTTACCACTCCTGGAGATGAGGAAAAGATAAACAAACATAATTGTTGAGATTAAAAAGATAAACCAGAGATCTAGGGGTAGAGCTAAAGAAGCCAGAAATATAATGGGAAGCAAATTGTAGAGATACAGCTGAAGCTTTTTCTCTCTAGAGGAAACAAAATTCAATTCACAGATTAATAACTTGTTCTCCCTTCTGCCTGATACAAATTCTTCTAAATCAATGTGTGCTCAACCCTTTCTTATAAGTTAGGACTCAGCTATAAATTGCTTTCTTTGAGCAGCTTTTCCTAATTTTCCCAATATAAAATAATGCCCTTTCATCACTTATATCACATCAACATCTTTTAATGTCTGTACATCACTTGAGGTTATCTGAATATACTTGATATCATCATATATTGGCTTTCTCCTTCAAATGAAAAGTAACCTCCATGGGGACTAGATTCTTTTTTTTTTAAACTCTCTGTCACTATTATCTAAAGAAAAGACATACTCTTTATAAAGGTAACTGTTTCTCTTCATAGAATGCTATAACTTAATTAGAGAGTGGAATAACTAGGAAAAAACTTAATAGTACAAAGCACCTTGTGAGCCATCAGTCCAAGTTCAAGTATGAGAGAAGTTTATAAGGCTAAAAACATTTGGGGTAGTCTTCATAGGGGGTGTGAACATTAAAAGGGCCTCTGAACAGGCAAGCAGAAGAAAGAGCATTCCCAGGGAGGGGAATAACGTGCACAGAGATACTGGGGTAAGANGCTTCAAATCATTTTGCTCTTCCATATTCATAGAAAACCTCCCTTGTTTGTCAGATCTATTTACTTCCTTCTGTTATTTTTTTTCATGTTAATTAATAACATCCATTTTCCCTACTAATCTCTTCCCTCTGGATTTTTTCTTTAGGACTCCATTCATATTTAGTCAACTTCACTCATATTGTTTACCACTCCTGGAGATGAGGAAAAGATAAACAAACATAATTGGTGAGATTAAAAAGATAAACCAGAGATCTAGGGGTAGAGCTAAAGAAGCCAGAAATATAATGGGAAGCAAATTGTAGAGATACAGCTGAAGCTTTTTCTCTCTAGAGGAAACAAAATTCAATTCACAGATTAATAACTTGTTCTCCCTTCTGCCTGATACAAATTCTTCTAAATCAATGTGTGCTCAACCCTTTCTTATAAGTTAGGACTCAGCTATAAATTGCTTTCTTTGAGCAGCTTTTCCTAATTTTCCCAATATAAAATAATGCCCTTTCATCACTTATATCACATCAACATCTTTTAATGTCTGTACATCACTTGAGGTTATCTGAATATACTTGATATCATCATATATTGGCTTTCTCCTTCAAATGAAAAGTAACCTCCATGGGGACTAGATTCTTTTTTTTTTAAACTCTCTGTCACTATTATCTAAAGAAAAGACATACTCTTTATAAAGGTAACTGTTTCTCTTCATAGAATGCTATAATTTAATTAGAGAGTGGAATAACTAGGAAAAAACTTAATAGTACAAAGCACCTTGTAAGCCATCAGTCCAAGTTCAAGTATGAGAGAAGTTTATAAGGCTAAAAACATTTGGGGTAGTCTTCATAGGGGGTGTGAACATTAAAAGGGCCTCTGAACAGGCAAGGAGAAGAAAGAGCATTCCCAGGGAGGGGAATAACGTGCACAGAGATACTGGGGTAAGGGAAATAACATGCACAGAGGTACTGGGGTAAGAATTAGCCTTAAATGCTGCTAAGTGGTTTATTTCACATTACCCACTTCTAATTTCTGTCATGTAAGAGTTCCACTTGAGATTATCCCCCTGAATTTTTATAAATATGAAGCCAGATATTTAACATCATGGCTTCCTCAAGGAACTGGATTTAAAACCATCCCTTGTCTTTGTGCTCAAGTGCAGTGCTCAATTAGCCTGTGTTCAATGAGATGCTGTCTTTCTGACAAGACAGATGCAGCAGCAACATTGTCAGACTAATCTGGATTTCATTTGGAAAATCTTAAGCACATTTTTATGAGGATATCTACCCAGACTGGCATGACAGTTTATCACTATTGGCCAGGCCAGAGTATACACATAGCCTTCACTCAGCTTTTGATTTAGAGGGTGGCTGTCAATTTACTTTCTCCATCAGATAAAACCCCTGTCTAAGGATCATTTTATTCCACAGGGTGTTTAGTTAGTGGAAGGGAGGCAGCTAAGTACAACACTTTTCATATTGGGGAGCAGGGAACTGACACAACTCAATTTTTTCTTGCAACTACCTTTGATATTGTGTATTTGTGACGTTGTGTGGATGCATATGTGTGTTTTGTGTTTGTGTGTGTATGTGTGAGCATGTGTTTTCCTGTTCATTTTCTTCTTTTATTGCCATAACAACAGAACTTTGCCTTTCTAGGACTGCACAATGTCAAAATAGAAAGCAATCCATTTTGAAGTGGCTGTTTCAAAGAATAAATGTCTGGTGGAGATGTTGCCACTAATAGAAAAGAAAAGGAATACAGATAGTAAACTACTAAATATCTGAATGTTACAGCCATTAAGAATATTGAAACATTAACAATATTAAGATGTTTTGATTTACTAAATAACAATGAAAGTCTATATCAGAAGCATCATTTTCTTGATTTTTTTCTTGGCCACACCCTGTAGCATGTGGGATCATATTTCTCCAACCAAGAGTTGAACCTGTGCCCACTGCACACCTGGGAAGTCTCATTTATTTCTCATTAAAAAAATATTAGGGCTGACATATAGGCTGAGGGTACCACAATATTCAGAAAAGATAATCCTTTGAAAGCTTCTATCATTATGAGTGGCATTTTTAATGGCTACTAGTGATGTCCTTAAGTTTTCTGTAAAACACTTCTAAAAATTATGATGATAAGCTGAATATTGGGTTAACTATTATTTAAAAATCTTTTCCCAATGTGCATATATACTAGGGTTAGGGTTAGGGTTAGTATATGTTATTGTGGCATATTTCTAGAAATGTACTATGGAGTTTCTAAATATAGTTCAGTTCAGTAACTCAGTCATGTCCAACTCTTTGTGACTCCGTGGTCTGCAGCACACCAGGATTCCCTGTCCATCACCAACTCCCAGAGCTTGCCCAAACTCATGTCCATTGAGTTGGTGATATCATCTAACCATCTCATCCTCTGTGGTCCCTTTCTCCTCCTGCCTTCAATCTTTCCCAGCATCAAGGTCTTTTCTAGTGAGTCTGTACTGATTTCCTTTAGGATTGACTGGTTTGATCTCCTTGCAGTCCAAGGTACCCTCAAGATTCTTCTCCAACACCACAGTTCAAAAGCATCAACTTTTTTGCACTCAGCTTTCTTTATGGCCCAACTTTCACATCCATACATGACTACTTGAAAAAAACCATAGCTTTGACTTGACAGATCTTTAAGCTGTAATTCAAAATGAAAAGTTACTATCTATGATGAATATTGGATGACATTTGAAAAATAAAAATAACAGCAATATTTAAATGTTTTTAGAGATATTTTTCTTTAAAAGAAGACATTGTAGAAAAAGGTAAATCAAGCAATGGTATTCTGAGTTTATATTAAATGTAAATAGTAAAGCAGGATAAAACAAATAATCAACCTAGTGTACTTGGTTTAATAAGCTCATAACTTGGAAGTATGTCACTGGTGCTTTCAAAATATAACCCATTTTGTGTGAACATTTAAAGAAATTGTGGAGAAATAACTATAAAATTTTAAAAATTCAATCACAAATGAAATATATTTACTTTGAAATGTTATATAATTGTTTCAAATTAGTGGATTTGATAGAACAGAGAAAGTAAAAATGCTGAAAAGATTTCTAGCATTCAGACATCATTACAGCATATCTTCCCAACTGTGATCAAAGATTTACAGGCTAAAGTACAGAACTGTATTTAATTGTCTTTTTGTTTATTCATTTATTCAATTCTTCCTGCATTTAAAATTTCACTGTGCTTGTTAATAGAGTATTTGGTTAGCTGATTGAATTAATTTGTTTATTTAGCCTAAGTTAGGAATTTCCTAATTGCTTCTGGTTGGATTTGGGCCAAAATTTCCATGATTTCCTTCATAAAAGAGGTTACGGTCTGTTTACTAGTTCTGGCTCACCTAAATGTTTGATAGAATAATAAAATACATTTGTCTTTTATGACTACTGTTTTGCTTTCTGAATGTTTTCTCACTGTTCTTCCATATTCCCTGTACTTACTGATATACTTGCATCTTCAAACCCATCTTCTCTGCTCTTTGTTTGTCACTTTATATAAGGTAAGTATTTCACTTGTTAACAATAGCTGTAATTTTGGAATGCTATATTTTTCCCTGTTAAGAGAAAGCCAAGCTTTAAGTAGCTAGTGGTATAGAATTGGGGGAGGAAGGAGTGAATTGTGGTATTTAGGAATGTCTGTTTCATAGGGGAAAATAATAAAGGAAAAAGGGAAACTGACATTTATTAAATCCTATTATAATGTATGGGCTTTCCAGATGGCACTAGTAGTAAAGAATCCACCTGCTAATGCAGGAGATGCAAGAGATGTGGGTTTGATCTCTGGGCCTTGGAAAAGGAAATGGCAACCCACTCCAGAATTCTTGCTGGGATTCTTGATGGCTACAGTCCACAGAGTTACAAAGAGTCAGACACAACTGACCACATTATAATGTAGTAATTACCCTGAAAGTGCATCTATTCTATTTGATGCTTCAAACAATCCCATGAGCTTGGAATTATTGTCATCATGTAATAATTAATATATATTTTTGGCAATGAAATCTAAAAAATTTACCTGAGATGGCCGTGGAGATATAACCACATGCTATAAAAAACCAAGCTCCATAAGTCAAGAGTTTCATGATGGTAACACAGTCCACTTTGTAAACACATGTTATATAATCTCTTTTTAAAAAAAAGTTTTTTATTTTTACTTTATTTTGCTTTACAATACTGTATTGGTTTTGCCATATATTGACATGAATCAGCCACGGGTGTACATGAGTTCAAAATCCTGAACCCCCCTTCCACAACCTACCCCATATCATCTCTCTGGATCATCCCCACGCACCAGCCCCAAAGCATCCTGTATCCTATATCGAACATAGACTGGCAACTCATTTCTTACATGATAGTATACGTTTCAATGCATTCTCTTAAATCATTCCACCCTCTCCCTCTCCCACAGAGTCCAAAAGTCAGTTCTAAACATCTGTGTCTCTTTTGCTGTCTCGCATACAGGGTTATCATTACCATCTTTCTAAATTCCATATATATGTGTTAGTATACTGTATTGGTGTTTTTCTCTCTGGCTTACTTCATTCTGTATAATAGGTTCCAGTTTCATCCATCTCATTAGAACTGATTCAAATGTACTCTTTTTAATGGCTGAGTAACACTCCATTGTGTTTATGTACCACAGCTTTCTTATCCACTCATTTGCTGATGGACATGTAGGTTGTTTCCATGNTTCTGTATAATAGGTTCCAGTTTCATCCATCTCATTAGAACTGATTCAAATGTACTCTTTTTAATGGCTGAGTAACACTCCATTGTGTTTATGTACCACAGCTTTCTTATCCACTCATTTGCTGATGGACATGTAGGTTGTTTCCATGTCCTGGCTATTATAAACAGTGCTGTGATAAAAACTGGGATATGCGTGTCTCTTTCAATTCTGGTTTCCTCGGTGTGTATGCCCAGCAGTGGGATTGCTGGGTCATAAGGCAGTTCTATTTGCACTTTTTAAAGGAATCTCCACATTGTTCTCCATAGTGGCTGTACTAGTNCTTTCATTCTTTTCCACATTTCTAGCTTATGTGGAAGTTGCTCAGTCATGTCTGACTCTTTGCAACCCCATGGACTGTAGCCTACCAGGCCCCTCTCTCCTTGGAATTCTCCAGGCCAGAATATTGGAGTGGGTAGTCTTTCCTTTCTCCAGGGTATCTTCCCAAACCAGGGATCAAACCCAGGTCTCCCACATTGCAGGTGGATTCTTTACCATCTGAGCCATGAGGGAAGCCCCATTCTAGCTTAAACACATTTTTATACACATATTTAAAATTTAATAGATATTTTAATAAGTTAAATGAATTTGTCTTTTCAAAAACATACCTTGTTCATAGGAAAATGCTTTTTCCTTTAAGGGAAGATATAGGTGCATATAATACTGCTTGTGGTGCATAGACTCAGAGTTTTATGATTATGAGTTTGAAATGATTAAATGAAAGTCATTTCTAAGTTTCTGTGGTTTGTAGACTGAGAAGAAGGCAATTTAATGGGCTTTCAAAAGAAATGTTATGATGTCCCTGTTTGGCCAGTGTAGTTGTGTTTCCTGCTTAGACCTTGAATTAGTATGCTAGACCTTGAATTAGTTTGCTAGGGTTTCCATAACAAAGTAGCATGTACTGCATTTTTTGCCTTGGAAATGAACAGAGATCATTCTGTTGTTTTTAAGACTGCATCCAAGTACTGCATTTTGGACTCTTTTGTTGACTATGATGGCTACTCCATTTCTTCTAAGGGATTCCTGCCCACAGTAGTAGATATAATGGTTATCTAAGCTAAATTCACCCATTTCAGTTCATTTTAGTTCACTGATTCCTATAGTGAACGTTCTAGAGTGTCAGCGTTCACTCTTGCCATCTCCTGTTTGACCACTTTCAATTTGCCTTTATTCAAGGGCCTAATATTCCAGGTTCCTATGCAATATTGCTCTTTACAGCATTGGACTTTACTTTGAGCACCAGTCATATCCACAACTGGGTATTGTTTTTGCTTTGACTCCATCTCCTCATTTTTTCTGGAGTTATTTCTCCACTGATCTCCAGTAGCTTATTGGGTACCTACCAACATGGGGAGTTCATCTGTCAGTGCCCTATCTTTTTGCCTTTACATATTGTTCATGAAGTTCTCAAGGCAAGAATACTGAAGTGGTTTGCATTTCCTTCACCAATGGACCACATTTTGCCAGATCTTTCCGCCATGACCCACCCATCTTGGGGGGCCCTACACAGCATGGCTCATAGTTTCATTGAGTTAGACAAGGCTGTGATCCATGTGATCAGATTGGTTAGTTTTTTTGTGCTTGTGGTTTTCAGTCTGCCTGCCCTCTGATGGAGAATGATAAGAGGCTTATGGAAGCTACCTGATGTGAGAGACTGACAGGGGAAACTGGGTCTTTTTCTGATGGATGGGGCCATGCTCAGTAAATCTTTAATCCAATTTTCTGATGAAGCATGGGACTGTGTTCCCTCCCTCTTATTTGAACTGAGACAAAACTATGGTGGAGGAAATGGAGATAATGGCAACCTCCTTCAAAAGGTCTCATGTGCCCACTTCTACACTCAGTGTTTCCAACCCTGCAGCATGCCACCACCAACGCACACCTTCAGCAGAGACTCCTGGACACTCACAGGCAAGAAGTTGAAGTTGAACAGATCTATGAAGACCTATAGGACCTTCTAGAACTAACACACAGAAAAAAATGTCCTTTTCATTATAGGGGACTGGAATGCAAAACTAGGAAGTCAAGAAATATCTGGAGTAACAGGCAAATTTGGCCTTGGGGTATGGAATGAAGCAGGGCAAAGGCTAATAGCCTTTTGCTGAGAGAACACTCTGGTCATAGCAAACACCATTTTTCAACAATATAAAAGACTCTACACATGAACATCACCAAACGGTCAATGCTAAAATCAAATTGATTATATTCTTTGTAGCCAAAGATGGAGAAGCACTATACAGTCAGCAAAAACAAGATTGGGAGCTGACTGTGGCTCAGATCATGAACTCCTTATTGCCAAATTCAGATTTAAACTGAAGAAAGTAGGGAAAACCACTATATCATTCAGGTATGACCTAAATCAAATCCCTTACGATTATACAGTGGAAGTAACAAGTATATTCAAAAGATTAGATCTGATAGTCAGTGTGCCTAAAAACTATAGACAGACGTTCCTGATATTGTACAGGAGGCAGTGATCAAGACCATCCTAAAGAAAAAGCAATGTACAAAGGCAAAATGGTTTTCTAAGGAGGCCTTACAAATAGTTATGAAGTGAAGAAGAGTGAAAGGCAAAGGAGAAAAGGAAAGATATACCCATGTGAATGCAGAGTTCCAAAGAACAGCAAGGAGAGATAAGACCTTCCTCAGTGATCTGTAAAGAAATAGAGGAAAACAACAGAATGGGACAGACTAGATATCCCTTCAAGAAAATTATAGATACCAAGGGAACATTTCATGCAAAGATGGGCACTACAAAGGACAGAAACGGTATGGACTTAACAGAAGCAGAAGATTTTAAGAAGGGGTGGCAAGAATACACAGAAGAACTATACAAACAAGATCTTTATGACCCAGATAATCATGATGGTGTGATCACTCACCTAGAGCCAGGCATCCTGGAATGTGAAGTCAGGTGGCCTTAGGAAGCATCACTACAAACAAAGCTAGTGGAGGTGATGGAATTCCAGTTGAACTATTTCAAACCCTGAAAGATGATGCTGTGAAAATGTTGCACTCAATATGTCAGCAAATTTGGAAAACTCAGCAGTGGCCACAGGACTAGAAAAGGTCAGTTTTCATTCCAATCCCAGAGAAAGGCAATGCCAAAGAATGCTCAAACTACTGCACAATTGCACTCATCTCACACACTAGGAAAGTAAGCTCAAAATTCTCCAAGCTAGGCTTCAACAGTACGTGTATTGTGAACATCCACATGTTCAAGATGGTTTTAGAAAAGGCAGAGGAATCAGATATCAGATTGCCAACATTCAGTGGATCATCAAAATAGCAAGTAGTTCCAGAAAAACATCTACTTCTGCTTTATTGACTATGCCAAAACCTTTCACTCTGTGGTTCACAGCAAACTGTGGAAAATTTTTCAAGAGATGTGAATACCAAACCACCTGACCAGCCTCCTGAGAAATCTGTATGCATGTCAAGAAGCAGTAGTTAGAACTGAACGTGGAACAACAGACTGGTTCCTAATAGGGAAAGAGGGTATGTCAAGGCTGTATATTGTCACCCTGCTTGTTTAACTTTTATGCAGAGTACATCATGAGAACCACTGAGGTGGATTAAGCACAAGATGGAATCAAGTTTGCCAGGAGAAATATCAATAACCTCAGATGTGCAGATGACACCACACTTAAGGCAGAAAGTGAAGAAGAGCTAAAGAGCCTCCTGATGAAAGTGAAAAAGGAGAGTAAAAAAGTTGGCTTAAAACTCAACATTTAGAATATTAAGATCATGGAATTTGGTCTCATCACGTAATGGCAAATAGATGGAGAGAGTGTGGAAACAGTGGCAGACTTTATTTTGGGGGGCACCAAAATCACTGCAGATGGTGACTGCAGTCATGAAATAATAGACATGTACTCCTTGGAAGAAAAGTTATGATTAACCTAGACAGCATATTCAAAAGCAGAGACATTACTTTGCCAAAAAGGGTCCATCTATTCAAAGCAATGCTTTTTCCATTAGTTATGTATGGATGGTACAGTTGGACTATAAAGAAAGTTGATGCTGTAGAATTGATGCTTTTGTACTGTGATGTTGGAGAAGACTCTTGAGAGTCCCTTGGACTGCAAGAAGACCCAACCAGTCCATCCTAAAGGAAATAAGTCCTGAATTTTCATTGGAAGGACTGATGCTGAAGTTGAAACTCCAATTTTTTGACCAACTGATGCAAAGAACTTACTTATTTGAAAGACCCTGATGCTAGGAATAATTGCAGGTAGGAGGAGAAGGGGACAACAGAGGATGAGATGGTTGGGTGGCATCACCAGCTCAATGGGCATGAATTTGAGAAAACTCCAGGAGTTGATGTTGGACATGGAAGCCTGGTGTGCTGCAGTCCATGGGGTCTCAGAGAGTTGGACATGACTGAGCAACTAAACTGNTAGTTAGAACTGAACGTGGAACAACAGACTGGTTCCTAATAGGGAAAGAGGGTATGTCAAGGCTGTATATTGTCACCCTGCTTGTTTAACTTTTATGCAGAGTACATCATGAGAACCACTGAGGTGGATTAAGCACAAGATGGAATCAAGTTTGCCAGGAGAAATATCAATAACCTCAGATGTGCAGATGACACCACACTTAAGGCAGAAAGTGAAGAAGAGCTAAAGAGCCTCCTGATGAAAGTGAAAAAGGAGAGTAAAAAAGTTGGCTTAAAACTCAACATTTAGAATATTAAGATCATGGAATTTGGTCTCATCACGTAATGGCAAATAGATGGAGAGAGTGTGGAAACAGTGGCAGACTTTATTTTGGGGGGCACCAAAATCACTGCAGATGGTGACTGCAGTCATGAAATAATAGACATGTACTCCTTGGAAGAAAAGTTATGATTAACCTAGACAGCATATTCAAAAGCAGAGACATTACTTTGCCAAAAAGGGTCCATCTATTCAAAGCAATGCTTTTTCCATTAGTTATGTATGGATGGTACAGTTGGACTATAAAGAAAGTTGATGCTGTAGAATTGATGCTTTTGTACTGTGATGTTGGAGAAGACTCTTGAGAGTCCCTTGGACTGCAAGAAGACCCAACCAGTCCATCCTAAAGGAAATAAGTCCTGAATTTTCATTGGAAGGACTGATGCTGAAGTTGAAACTCCAATTTTTTGACCAACTGATGCAAAGAACTTACTTATTTGAAAGACCCTGATGCTAGGAATAATTGCAGGTAGGAGGAGAAGGGGACAACAGAGGATGAGATGGTTGGGTGGCATCACCAACTCAATGGGCATGAGTTTGAGTAAACTCCAGGAGTTGATGTTGGACATGGAAGCCTGGTGTGCTGCAGTCCATGGGGTCTCAGAGAGTTGGACATGACTGAGCAACTAAACTGACTGACTGCATTGTTTGAACAACAGAAATTTATTGTCTCATAGTTTTGGAGGCTAGAAGTCCAAGATCAAAGTCTCAGCAGGTTTCTTTTATTTTGAGCCATCTCTATGACTTAGAGATACCATCTTTCTTGGTGTCTTTGCATGTTCTTTCCTTTATGCCTGTCTGTGTTCTAAATCTTTTCTTCTTATAAGAACACTAGTTATGAAGAATTAGAATCAACTTCAATGACCTCATTTAACTTTAATTGCCTTTTTAACAGCTTTATCTCCCAAATAGTCACATTCTGAGGTACTGGGAATTAGCACTTCAACATATGGAGTTTGGAGTGACATAATTCAGCTCATACCTGGAACAAGAAATGAGTCTATCTGCCAAAGGAATTTAAACATTTCTGTCATCATCATGATAGGCAAAACTGTGATATGATGATAATGCTAACTAGGGAATAAAGAATATAGCTTGTAATCAGCATAGAGTAAGAAAGCTGAAATTGAAGAGTGTATCAATATCTCACCATTCTTTTCAATTAAAGAAGCTGGCAGTCACCATTTTGGATAACATATTGCAAGGAAGGAAACTGATATGATTAGTTCTACTAACTTAAGGTGTGAGAACTATTAAGTTTAGTTATTTGCCTACATACCAGAATGCCCAAATGGTCCTAGAAGACACAAAGATCAGGTGGCAAAGACACCAAATAATCAGGTGGCAAGTGCTTTGGTCTTATAAAGTGAAATGCTACACACTTATAACAGACATACAAATGAAGAGGTCAAAACTCAACTTTGTGGTCATTGGTTCACTAGCTACCTGATGCTCAAAGGTTGAGCTTGGGAATTAGAAGGAAGATTTTTTTTTTCAGGAGAGGCTTATACTTGTTTCACAAGAGGTAGGAGAGATTATGCTTTACTTCACCTCAAGTCATGAGTGATGGTCTTGACTTTGGTACCTGAAGTATGGGAGCATATTGAACTGTTATCAGGTGCATATCTAAACACTCTTCCTACTTATATTCTCTCAAAAAGTTTAAAGGACAGAGGCTGGCTGTAATGGTCTATAGCATCAGAATAGAGTGCTATATTAGGACAGTAATTGCACTCTTAACTCCGAACAAAATAGACCAAAACTATATGTTCTTTGTGGACCAAAACTGGGCCATATAAACAAGAGAAAGTTGGCCATGGGCTCACTTAGATACAGTCAAAGAGCATGAGACATCTCAAATAATGGGAAAGAATCCAGAGAACCATAATGCTACTCTGTGAAAAAAAGTGATAGCTTTAAATACATTCCTGGTCCAGAATGTACCATGACTCTCCTAAGAGTATTAGCCATATTTGACCTTCCTACTAGCATCATGCCTAAGTTAGGGAAGAAGGGATACATTAAAATGTAATTAAGATTTCTGACTATTAGATATAATAGACATTTAAATTATTTGTGTGTGCAAAGTCACTCTTTGCAACTGGTGACAGGAAACAATCAAACCTGCAGGGTCGCTTTGAATGCATACTAAGAAGGAAAGAATATTGGTTCCTGAATTACATGCATGTCTCCATTGTTTAATTAACGCTTGTGTGTATGCTCAGTCACTCAGTCATGCCTGACTTTCTGCAATGCTATGGACTGTAGACCTCAAGGCTCATCTGTCCATGGGATTCTCCAGCAAGAATGCTGGAGTGGGTTGCCATTTCCTTCTCCAGGGGATCTTCCTGGGTAGCCCTAGGTGATTCCAAGTGGCCCAGTGGTAAAGAATCTGCCTGCAAATGCAGGAGACCCAAGAGACATGGGTTCGATCCCTGGATGAGGAAATGGTTAAACAAAATTAAATTCTGCTGAAGTCTCTGGAATTATGAAGGTATTTTTGTAGGGCTCCCTTCTTGCTGGTTTATCTCAGAAACGTGACAAGGTTTCAAAAGGTGAAAAGTCCACCTTATACATGCTTGTGGATTTGGATTTGCCTTTCTGTGTTTCTCTGAGTTATTGTGACAGCTTCCATGTGTTTCCATGGTTGAGTCTTCACTATATGCAGTGCATAAAATTTGTCTAGGCTCTAGTTCCCAGGAGAAGCTAACATGACTCCCTGAAGGTGAAGAATTGTACTTGTTTATGGTATTTTCCACTCAGAAAAGTTCAGTTAGATTACAGCCTGTTGTCTTATGTGATTTTTAACAATATGCTTAGGCATCATTGTCTAAGGCCAGGGGTGGTGGCTGGAGGGGCTACACCATGCCCAAAGCCATGGGCGGCAGCCAAGAGGAGCAACCCCACATCCATGGCACAGGGACAGGAGGGCCTAGAGGAGCTACTCAACGTTAAAGGTCAGGAGGGGTAGTGGTGAGGAAATACCCCTCATCCAAGGTAAGGAGCAGCAGCTGTGCTTTGCTGGAGCAGCCGTGAAGAGATANGGCGCAGGAGGGCCTAGGGGAGCTATCCCACATTGAAGGTCAGGAACGGCAGCGGTAAGGAGATACCCCTCGTCCAAGGTAAGGAGCAGCAGCTGTGCTTTGCTGGAGCAGCCGTGAAGAGATACACCATGTCCAAGGTAAGAGAAACCCAAGTAAGATGGTAGGTGTTGCAAGAGGGCATCAGAGGGCAGACACACTGAAACAATAATCACAGAAAACTAGTCAGTCTAATCATACTAGGATCACAGCCTTGTCTTACTCAGTGAAACTAAGCCATGCCCTGTGGGGCCAACCAAGATGAGTGGGTCATGATGGAGAGGTCTGACAGAATGTGGTCCACTGGAGAAGGGAATGGCAAACCACTTCAGTATTCTTGCCTTGAGAACCCCATGAACAGTATGAAAAGGCAACATGATAGGATACTGAAAGAGGAACTCCCCAGGTCAGTAGGTGCCCAATATGCTACTGGAGATCAGTGGANATGCAGATGACACCACCCTTATGGCTGAAATTGGAGAAGAACTAAAGAGCCTCTTGATGAAAGTGAAAAAGGAGAGTGAGAAAAGTTGGCTTAAAACTCAATATTTGGAAAACAAAGTTCATGACATCTGGTCCCATGGCTTCATGGCAAATAGATGCATAAACAATGAAAACAGTGTCAGACTTTATTTTCTTGGCCTCCAAAATCACTGCAGGTTGTGACTGCAACCATGACATTAAAAGACACTTGTTCCTCAGAAGAAAACCTATGACCAATCTAGACAGCTTATTAAAAAGGAGAGACATTACTTTGCCAACAAAGGTTAGTCTAGTCAAAGCTTTGGTTTTCTAGTAGTCATGTATGGATGTGAGAGTCGGACTATAAAGAAAGCTGAGTGCCAAAGAATTGATGCTTTTGAACTACAGTGTTGGAGAAGACTCTTGAGAGTCCCTTGGACTGTAAGGAGCTCCAACCAGTCCATCCTAAAGGAAATCAGTCCTGAATATTCATTGGAAAGACTGATGTTGAAGCTGAAACTCCAATACTTTTGCCACTTGATGTGAAGGACTGACTCATTTGAAAAGACCCTGATGCTGGTAAAAATTGAAGGCAGGAGAAGGGGACAACAGAGGATATGATTTGATGGTATCACAGACTTAATGGACATGAGTTTGAGTAAGCTCTGGGAGTTGGTGATGGACAGAAAAGCCTGGTGTATTGTAGTCCATGAGGTCGCAAAGAGTTAGACAGAACTGAGGGACTGAACTGAACTGAACACATATATATGTAAAATATATAGCCAGTGGGAATTTGCTGTATGATGCAGGAGTTCAAACTGGGCTTTGTGACAACATAGATGGGTAGAATGGGGTGGGAGGTGGAAGGCAGAGGGAGGTTCACAAGGGAGGGGACATATGGATGCCTATGACTGATTCATGTTGCTGTATGGCAGAAACCAACACAATATTAGAAAGCAATTATCCTCCAATTAAAAATAAATAATTTAAAAAATATAGAAACTTACACAATGACTGTATATTCAAACCAAGGTGAATTTGTAGTGAAAAATAACTTCAAAATATGTTGTTTGCTGTTTGGATGAATTAGTTGCAAATTGGATTGAGTAAATACACTAAAAATATGTGAAAGTTGTGTATTATTCCCAGGATGATTGGCTTAGGATAGTGAAAGCAAGCATTAAGAAATAACTGCCACCTTTCTAAAACGAATTTTAAGAGGAGTATTGAACTGTTCTCTGGGAGGACCAGTAAATGAAGTGTGGAACTAATTGGATTCTCAAAAATTGACCCCATCAGTATTATTATTTGAGTTTTGTCAGTGTGAGCATAGAGTAGGCAGAGACCCAGTCACT
This sequence comes from Raphicerus campestris, assembly GCA_006410735.1. Lineage (NCBI taxonomy): Eukaryota > Metazoa > Chordata > Mammalia > Artiodactyla > Bovidae > Raphicerus > Raphicerus campestris. The sequence continues at coordinate 69,430 of SJYW01008593.1, forward strand.
GAGGACTGACCATGTTCTGGGCACTGTGGATAAAAGAGAAACAGGTCGCAGCCTTTGCTTCTGATTAATTAGTGCATTGAAGATTATGTGGCTAACTGCAGTGATAAAGAAAATGAAGAGAAGTTCTTTATGGTTGCAGTTACACAGAGTAAAAGCCTATTACCCAGGATTAGACAAGAAGTATATCGTATTATCATTTTCCTGGCTAATTTATGGTTTGTGACTTTAAATATATCTTGATAGTAATGCAGGTATACCTTCAGTTCTAAGCATGAAGGCTTCTATAAGGCAGAGTAATAAACAAAATTCTCTCAGGGCAGGTACATGCCTATTTTATATCTTTCTGACTTTAAAAGTTAATTGGCTCTTAAAACATGACATCAGATATATCTCCTTACCAGAGTAGTTGAAAGGAATGATTTAAGGGTAACTTAAAATCACAAAGGGCTTCACAAATTAAATTAATTCTCTCCTGCGATTGCCTTTCTCAGTAGAAAAATATTGTCCTCCTATAAATGACAGTTAAAACGGTAGTTAAATAAGTTAATACAGAGGAAAAAAATCAAAATTAACATTATATTGGCCTTATGGTTTGATGATAAAATTTCCTCTTTCCTATTAAAGGTAATTCCTTTAATTATTAGAGTTATGGCTTTCTTAAGGCATGTATCTTTTTATATCATCAACAGCGGCAACAACAACATTGTTATCATTATTTTCTTTGTTACTATAACACTAGTCACATTAGCAGTTTGTATTAAAATATTTAATAACTCTGTCCAGATCCTGACTATATATGATAGATGGACCGCTTCTAAATTGCTGCAGTCCAGGCGTTCTCTGTTCTTTTCTGTGTGTCAAAATACAGTGAAAAAGAGAGGCCTCAAAAGCAGAAGGACAATGATTCCTTTGAGATGACTTTCATAATTTGAGCTAGGGAAGGAGTAAGTAAAACAGCTCCTTGTTGACCTCTGCACTTTATCTTCTCTCTTTTTTTCCCCCATAGCTCTAATTCTGGATTTAATTTCTTCTGTTGTTTTGCATAAGTGATATTAAGATTTGTCCTGCGTTCTAGCACTAGGGGATATTTTAGCTCAGCGTCCTTTCAGTTAAATTCTGGTATAAAAAGATGATTCTATATGATAGGTTGATATTGTATAATTTTGTTGTTCTAGCTTTTCCTTTTCTTTTATGTTTTTTTGAATTATTAGGTTCAGTTGATTTGAAATGGGGCTCTTTTGCTTATTCTAAGAATTTTATATATGCTTACTGAAAATTAAGACAAGTGATTAGGTTGGTTTACCTATTTATTGCAGATGCAATCCTGAAAAAAAAAAAACAAACCAGTATTTTCCAAACTGATCAGCAGTGACAATGTTGAACTAAGCTTTGTCATCTTGGAACAGTGAAGGTTAAAGAAATTCCCCAGACTTCTTGTGTTTCTGAAAAGGTCTGACTTGGAAGAACCATCCCTCCCACATGACATTGATAAGACTTATGGGTGCCTCCTAATTTATTGATGACAAACCAGATGCAGACCTACCAGGTTCCCAGTTTTGCCTTCTAAATGATTAGCTGAAAGGCTTGCCCCATTGATCAGTAAGAACAAAATGCTAGTTAACAGACTTGAGTTAAATTTCTCTATTGTCAGTTCCCTAAATATCAACACACCCTCAGCCTGAGCAGCATACAACCTTCCTTAACAACCTTTCCCAAGGATTTTTAAGACCTCAGGAGAAAGCACATTCTGATCTACTACCTACCCTCCTGTCACTCGAGCTGTGGTGTGTGTGTGCGCTCAGCCACTCAGTTGTGTTCGGCTCTTTGTGACCCCCAGGAATGGTAGCAAACCGGGTTCCTCTGCCCATGGGATTTTTCAGGCAAGAATACTAGAGTGAGTTGCCATTTCCTTCTCCAGGAGATCTTCCTGAGCCAGGGATTGAACCCAAGTCTCCTTCACTGGTAGGCCGATTCTTTGCCTTTGAGCCGTCAAGCTTACCACAAAAGGAACAGTATATAAGCTTTGTATACACTGGTTGTTGGGACACATTTTCCTCTCTGTATTTTTCTCAACAGAGCCTAGTGGTTGTGACTTTAAACCTGAAAGACAAGCCATTTGTCACAAAGCTACAAAGCATTAGAGATTTTTCTTTTTTGCATTATAATTTTAGTATCGGTCATTATATATTATATATATTAGTTGGCATTATAAATCAATAGCCAAAATCATTGTTCTACTTTATTTTGTTATTAGCTGTATTCAAGACCAAATAGAAAACACTGTAGAGCTAATAACTTACATATTTATGAAGCCTGTCCATTAGCTGGAAGGTCACCCTCCTTCCTCTAATACATCCTTTAAATCATGTGTTATATATTGATTATGTAAACCTTGACTTGTGAACACTGACTTCAGAAGCCAGTCAGAATATTCAACTACAGAGGAGTGGTGAATATTTATTGATAAAGAGATAGAGAGGGGGGTTCTGTTTTAACAGTACTATTGATCTTTCTCGAAAGGGGTAGAAAAACCTTTGAATGAGATTACCACACCTCCTAAGATCAAAATAAAGAAAGCTTGCTTTGTTGTGGAAAATCTGTTGGCACCAAAAGAGTGTAAGAATTTTGGACATCAAAGAAATTTCAAGATGTTACAAAAATGAAGTTCAGAAAATTACTTAAATTCTGAAAATAGCAGCAAGTACACTGGGAAAGTATCAAGGAGTATTAGAGAAATAAACTTAAAAGAAGGCTAGGTCACTAAAGCCAAATTAAATCTATGTGACAGGCTAAAAGAATTTTATATATTCATTACAAAAGTACTTAAGCACTTGCTATGGCTCAGCTGGTAAAGAATCGGCCTGCAATGTGGGAGACCTGGGTTCAATCCCTGGGTTGGAAAGATCCCCTGGAGAAGGGAAAGGCTACCCACTGCAGTATCCTGGCCTGGAGAATTACATGGACTATATAGTCCATGGGGTCGCAAAGAGTCGGACACTAATGAGCAACTTTCATCATCATCATCATCATACCACACAGAAAAAAAGAGCCACAAACCCCTGCCTCTATGAGCTCATGCTTTAGCAGATATACTCAGAGATTACTGCTCTTAAAATGATATTATAAGGGCAGCTATATGTGAGTTATTACTAGGTTGGCTGGAGTCAGAGAAATCTAACAGAAGAGTCATGGTCTCAAGGAGTGAACTGAAGTGATACCCTAAAAAAAACCACCTGGATCCAAGGAGGTACACTTTTAAGAAGACTCCCTGTTAAACTTCAGACATGGAATATGTAATTAAAACATTCGTGGGTTACTCATTCATTGAGGAATGTGACATATTAATGTAGTAAGAAGAAAAGAAATGAAAGGAGGCTGAGAAGATAACCTTGGCATATCATATCATTTTTAGGTTAGTTTCAATAGGACATTTATTCTTGAATAGCGCACCAGGGAAATGTGTGTAGTTAGGACTCAAAGGATTGGAGAAGGAAATGGCAACCCACTCCAGCGTTCTTGTCTGGAGAATACCAGGGACAGGGGAGCCTAGCGAGCTGCTGTCTATGGGTCACACAGAGTCAGACACGACTGAAGTGACTTAGCAGCAGCAGCAGCAACAGGACTCAAAGGAAAAGTATACGGAACATGAAACATACCAAAGGGAAGTCAAGCAGGCTATTAACAGATGGAGCCTAGTCTTGAGTTAGTTGAGCATTTAATAGTAACAATAATGAAAAAAATAATAATAACTTGACCCAAATGAAGAGTGAAAAAATTAAAATATGTATACTTCAGAGAGAAGAAAAGTGATAACTGAATAAGGTTAGAGTCCTCTGAGCCTGCCTAAAAAAGGAAACAGAGGAGAAAAACATTAGAGGGACATCCTATTAAATCAGAAAAAAAATCATAATTGGCAAAACAAAATGTTTCTGCTGTTGTCAAAGTAGTGGAATTACTCAAAGTACGGATAATGGAAAAGTTGTTAGAAGGGTAGTTTTGACATAAATTTATGGCCCTCTTCAGAATTTTGAGGCAAGTGTTTCAAAATGCTCATTTGTACTTTTGATTCAAGATTCTGCTGAGGAGCATTTTCTAGCTGGGGGAAAAAATGATGAAAGGCTTTTCTTTACTCGACAGATTTCCTAGGGCTAAGACAATTTTCAGAGCAAGAAGCCAAAGTAAGTAAATGGGTTAAAATTCTAGAAGAGAAAGCAGGAAATTCACCGAGACGGCAGCGCAACCAGGCTCCCCTGTCCCTGGGATTCTCCAGGCAAGCACACTGGAGTGGGTTGCCATTTCCTTCTCCAATGCATGAAAGTGAAAAGTGAAAGTGAAGTCACTTACTCGTGTCCAGTTCTTCAGGACGCCATGGACTGCAGCCTACCAGGCTCCTCCGCCAATGGGATTTTCCAGGCAAGAGTACTGGAATGGGCTGCCATTGCCTTCTCTAATTTAAAAGTTAGACATGTGAATATTTGTGTTCTTTGAGGTGTGTTTCTAACATCATTGAACTGATTTCCAAATTTCTAGTACCCTCTATCTGTCCTTGGGACAAATATGAAATATTTAGGATGGAAATTATTCCAGGAAGAAATTTTATTTTTACTTTATTGGCCAGTGAGGATAGTGTGGTTTTGAAATTAATTTTGTGTAATATTTTGATTTAATCTAATATTTTCTTGAGGCAAAAGCTAAACCCACATCCAGTGGTCCCAGGATGATATTCCAAACCAGTTGTATTCTCAGAAAAGGAGGTGAGATTCACTCAGTTGTGTCCAGCTTTTTGTGACCCTATGGACTATATAGTCCATGGAATTCTCCAGGTCAGAATACTGGAGTGGGTAGCCTTTCCCTTCTCCAGGGCATCTTCCCAACCCAGGGATCAAACCCGGGTCTCCCATATTGCAGGCAGATTCTTTACCAGCTGAGCCACTCACTAGGGAAGCTCAAGCTGTATTTGGTATATGGCAATTATATCAGGAAATGGGGGTAGGACCAGCCTGAGAGAATAGTGGTCATTTCCACCCAGGGGCACAGACACATCCTTGCTTTTAATTATTAAGGGTTAATTGTTAAGACCTACAGGTTAAAATAATAAAATCTGGGGGGTGATAGAGTGCAGCTTATTTCCTAATAAATCTTTTTCCTGGAAAAATAATTTATTACAGTCCCTGGGAGAGAACAGTATTCTGAAGTTAACTTTTGCAATTCTTTCAACCTTCCAACTCTTTCCCTTGCTAATTGCCTAAAGCAATTTAGGAGAAGACAAATTGATCAACATAATAATTATTGTTGAGAATTGACTCTCGGTTATTAGTGTTTTGAGCACTGGCGACTTTTGTGTGGGCTTCTGTTATAGTTTTTGCAAATTATCATGGATCTCTGCTTAGTTTATTTTTATATTCCCTCTGTTTCATACTTTTGATAATTATTTTTAGGTCAGTTATACATACATATCACTATCCGTAATATAACCTTGTGCTAATTTTCATACAAACAGTAGGGCATTAGTTAGAAAATTGAAAATAATCTGGGTTGAACAACTTCAATAAGAATGGTTTACTTGAAACCCTTCAAAGGTTTTACAAATGATGAGATAACTTATGTAAAATATGATAGTGTGACTCAAGTCAATANCCAACCAGGCTCCCCTGTCCCTGGGATTCTCCAGGCAAACACACTGCAGTGGGTTGCCATTTCCTCCAATGCATGAAAGTGAAAAGTGAAAGTGAAGTCACTTACTCGTGTCCAGTTCTTCACGACGCCATGGACTGCAGCCTACCAGGCTCCTCCGCCAATGGGATTTTCCAGGCAAGAGTACTGGAATGGGCTGCCATTGCCTTCTCTGATTTAAAAGTTAGACATGTGAATATTTGTGTTCTTTGAGGTGTGTTTCTAACATCATTGAACTGATTTCCAAATTTCTAGTACCCTCTATCTGTCCTTGGGACAAATATGAAATATTTAGGATGGAAATTATTCCAGGAAGAAATTTTATTTTTACTTTATTGGCCAGTGAGGATAGTGTGGTTTTGAAATTAATTTTGTGTAATATTTTGATTTAATCTAATATTTTCTTGAGGCAAAAGCTAAACCCACATCCAGTGGTCCCAGGATGATATTCCAAACCAGTTGTATTCTCAGAAAAGGAGGTGAGATTCATTCAGTTGTGTCCAGCTTTTTGTGACCCTATGGACTATATAGTCCATGGAATTCTCCAGGTCAGAATACTGGAGTGGGTAGCCTTTCCCTTCTCCAGGGCATCTTCCCAACCCAGGGATCAAACCCGGGTCTCCCATATTGCAGGCAGATTCTTTACCAGCTGAGCCACTCACTAGGGAAGCTCAAGCTGTATTTGGTATATGGCAATTATATCAGGAAATGGGGGTAGGACCAGCCTGAGAGAATAGTGGTCATTTCCACCCAGGGGCACAGACACATCCTTGCTTTTAATTATTAAGGGTTAATTGTTAAGACCTACAGGTTAAAATAATAAAATCTGGGGGGTGATAGAGTGCAGCTTATTTCCTAATAAATCTTTTTCCTGGAAAAATAATTTATTACAGTCCCTGGGAGAGAACAGTATTCTGAAGTTAACTTTTGCAATTCTTTCAACCTTCCAACTCTTTCCCTTGCTAATTGCCTAAAGCAATTTAGGAGAAGACAAATTGATCAACATAATAATTATTGTTGAGAATTGACTCTCGGTTATTAGTGTTTTGAGCACTGGCGACTTTTGTGTGGGCTTCTGTTATAGTTTTTGCAAATTATCATGGATCTCTGCTTAGTTTATTTTTATATTCCCTCTGTTTCATACTTTTGATAATTATTTTTAGGTCAGTTATACATACATATCACTATCCGTAATATAACCTTGTGCTAATTTTCATACAAACAGTAGGGCATTAGTTAGAAAATTGAAAATAATCTGGGTTGAACAACTTCAATAAGAATGGTTTACTTGAAACCCTTCAAAGGTTTTACAAATGATGAGATAACTTATGTAAAATATGATAGTGTGACTCAAGTCAATAAAACTTAAATATAGACTAGGATTTGGAAATATAAAAATCTAGGTTATATTAGTGGTGGTATCTGCATACATGAAAATGTCTGGATGCATGTGACTTTTCCTATGAACTTTTTCACTTAATTTTATCTTAAATACTCTGTAGTAAGTTTTGCATTTGTAATAAGGAAAACAGAATTAATCTAAAAATAAAATTTGCTATAAAGTGAAAATAAGTAGGTTTGTGTGATTAAAAACTGTAATTCATTTTAAACCAATTATTTCACTTTTGCTGGTTTGCTCTGTTTTAACTTTATGCTTAGGTGTAAAAACCAGTTTGTTCCAATTAATTCCTCTTGTTGGACATTTAATTTTACTTCCCAATTAAACCTATATTATTGGATATTGAAGCTGTGCCAAATTATTTTAGTTAATTCACCAAGCAAATGTATAACTCTTTAATTGAAATTAAAGGTTTTAAATGAATTAGAACATAATTAAAATACAGCTTAACAATGTATGTATGCTTATATCTTAATTCTGCATAATAAAGCTTTATCTTTTTATTATTTTGATTCCATTTTAGGAAATTATGTAGTATCATGCTTCTTTTTCAGTGCCTTTACTATATATTACTCAATTGTTATTATCTTCTATTATGTCCACCATTTCTATTTGTCCTTTCTCACTCCCATCCCTGCCTTGATTTCTTTCTCTCTTTCCACTAGCTGTTTCCTTCTTCACTTTCTTTCTCCTTACTTCTACTCTGTATTCTGTACTTGAAATTAAAGATTATGTTGTAGTCAAAACTATATTCCTCTNAATTGTTATTATCTTCCATTATGTCCACCATTTCTATTTGTCCTTTCTCACTCCCATCCCTGCCTTGATTTCTTTCTCTCTTTCCACTAGCTGTTTCCTTCTTCACTTTCTTTCTCCTTACTTCTACTCTGTATTCTGTACTTGAAATTAAACATTATGTTGTAGTCAAAACTATATTCCTCTGGTGGGAATTATGAAGTATAAAATTACCTCTTTTGTATGTTTGTTGACACTAAATGAATTTCCTTATTATTTTCATATAATAAAATAAAGTGATTGAAATATGAGTAATAGCTTGATGAATACTTTCTGGTAACTTTGATGTGCTCTTTTAGATTTTTCATTCTTTGACAGTAATTCTTCAGGTGTTTTACTGTTTTGCTTTTTCTTTTTTATTATAATTCTGTCCAGAATGTAGAGAAGGCTTATTACATCAATAGCAGAGAAGCCTGCATGAATACACTCAAGCCACCATCTATGTCCATAAAGTTGTGGGGAATAAGAAGATACCAGTCACTTTTGTGACTGTGACTAGTAATGATCCAGTTTACTTTCTGACCTGCTATTGGATTTTCACTGAGGGCTGCCTGGGCTTGCCTTATTTTATGGGGGAGGAGCCATCAGACTTGAACAGAAAAGGAATGGTTATATGAATCTAGTCAGTACTTTCTTTTTTGTTTCTGATTATATTTTTAAAAAAATATTTAGCTATGATCTTCTTTTTTTTCTCCTCCTGCTTTTGTTCTTGTCCTTTGTAAATGAAAGCAAACCTTTAATTCCTAATCTTAGTACTTTTGAATTTCCTCCACAACAGTCAATTTCAAAATGTGATACAAGGTTGTCTAGGGTTCTCCCTTCTTTAACTTATTTCTGTGAGGCCAGAATTTTTGAATATACTTCAACCAAGATAACATACCAAAGGGATTTCACTCCTGTTAGATGGAAACATCCTAATCTCTGAAACTGGTGAATGTTTAACTTTAAGGGTATCAAAAACTTACAGGTGTGATTAAGTTAAGGCTTTTAGGATGGAGAGATTATTCAGGTGGCCCCAATGTAATCACAGGTATGCTTGTAAGAGGGAGTCTATAGGACAACATCAGAGAAGTGAAGATGGAATCAGAAGCTGAGAGTGGTAAGGAATGTATGCTTGCCAAAAGCCTCCAGAAAGAAAACAACTTTGATTTGCTTCATAATACCTACTTCAGATTTCTGACCATCAGAGCTGTAAGATAATATGTTTTTATTGTTTTAAGCCACTAAGTTTGTAGTAATTTGTTACAATAGCAATAGAAGATTAACACAGGATTTGTGTTAGAGTGGCTGTGTCAGGCTGGTTATTGAAGAGCTTTAAAGATTACAGAGTAAGATTGTTTTTAGATATGGAAGGGGAATTGGACGTTTTTACTGTTGGTCTTTTGGCCCTGATAATTTGAGATGTTACCTTTATCATACGTAAAATTTTCATATGTCCTTGAACCTATTTCTGAACTTTCTGTTCATTTATACTAGTCTCATTTCTATTTCTAATGCAGTACCAAATTGTTTTAATTATAAAGGTCTTAGACTATGCTTTAATTTCTGGTGGGGCTAGTCACATCTAGTTTTTCTTTTTAGTGTTTTCCTGGCTATTTTTTCTGAATACTTTAATTTCCACTGTAGAATGATCTTTATATGTCTCTAAATTATTTTTAAAAGTTCCCTATTTGACTCTAGAAATCAGATAGGTTTAAGAACTGTTGGTGAAGAGCACAGGTGGAAACTTTAAGGGCAGGTATGTTCTGTATAGAGGAAATTAAACTGGATCTGTGACAGCTGCAAATTGAAAATATCAGTAAATAATTATTTGTATCCACATGTTAATAACTGTTTTAAAAATCCAGTCTAGGCCAATTGATTTAGGAAATCTTTCAACATTAATAATCTTTATTGAAACTGAGTAGTCTTTGCCATAGAAATTTCTCCTGTTGATATGTGAGAAAAATACAAAAGTTAATCCTTTTCAGTAATCTATCCAGTGTAATTTTCCACAACTACTCTTATATTTCTGATTTTTAAACAACTATTAACTCATAATAAATTGACAATGTTAATTTGTTTAATCTGCAAGGGTAAGGAAACCAGAGCTGAGATGGAGAAGATTGTAAAACAGTAAAGGAGATTCTAGGATGTCATCTTTTGCNTTATATTTCTAATTTTTAAACAACTATTAACTCATAATAAATTGACAATGTTAATTTGTTTAATCTGCAAGGGTAAGGAAACCAGAGCTGAGATGGAGAAGATTGTAAAACAGTAAAGGAGATTCGAGGATGTCATCTTTTGCTTATAACAAAAATGTGTTTCTTTAATACAACTCATACACACATATGAAAGCAGAATTCAGGAATTTATATAGTTATTAAAAAATGCTATACATGTAAAAAAGGAAAAGGAATAAGCTCATTGCTCACCCAAATGACTGTTACTGGGTTATAATGGGCAAATCAGGTTTTTAACAATAAAATGAGTAAATAGTAATTTCAGATATTAGCCTACTTTTGAGAATGAAAAGTAGCCTATAAGTACTGTGGTGCTGTGTTAATGGAAAGTCTCTCTAGGAGTAATGCCTAACAGAACCTTCTCCACAATGAGGGAAAGATTCTACATCTGTGCTGTCCAATATGATAACTGTTAAGTATGTGAGTCTACTGAGCACAAGGAATGTGGCTAGTGTAACTCAAGAATATAACTTTTAATGACAGTTAACTTTAGGTAAAGTTTTATTTAAAGTGACATGGAGCTAGTGACTACCGTGTACATTAACATTATTATCTCAAATAGCTGATTCAGATTTCTTTGTTAAGAGTGGTAGTGTGATATCTAAGGTATGTGGAGTAAAGTTGTCTCTAAAAGTAACCGACTACCTTTCTTTGACCATTGCTAGTTTATCAGTGTATAGACAGGCTTACTTGTAACCTTTACTTAGCTATTTATTAATACAAGAGCTATTTGCTACACCTTTTTAATGATCTAGTTGTAACTCATGATTTCCTGTGAAAAATAACTCTGTTAAACAGTTCTTGTCTTAAGCAATCTGTACCGAACTGTTCTCTAGTAATAGTGCAAACTGAAAGTGAAGTCGCTCAGCTGTGTCCAACTCTTTGTGACCCCATGGACTGTAGCCTATCAGGCTCCTCAGTTCATGAAATTTTCCAGGCAAGAGTACTGGAGTGGGTTGCCATTTAAGGTACATCTAAAAATTCTATAAATTCAGACTACGTGCTCTGTTTGAGCTCATAGTAAAAGTTAGTGGTGTACCACTAGATTTGGTTACTGCTATTTAATCTACTCGAGTTATTCTAACACTCGCCTGTGCCTTACAAGGGAGAATATAAAACAGAATCTTTGTGCTTTGTATGATATTTCCTAGGTTGCTGAAGACCTTTTCCAAAGGGGTTTTTATTACTTATATTCTAATCATACAATTTATGTCATTATAAGAATCTGAAAACTGAATGCTCATTGCTTTGTGTTCATTATTCATAGGGTATTTCTGAGTTATTTTGTAGATATAGAATTTTCGATGCCAAACTAAAAAAAAACAAACACAAATTGTCAACTTTTTGAAAATTCGTGCCTGCTTTTTAAATAGAACATTAAAAGGATATAATGAGAAACTTTTTGGAGTTGTATATATAGTTAGAGACAATAAAATATTTTTATTATAGAAAATTTGAAAGATAAGTAGTATTAAAGATAATGGTAAAAAGAACATGGAATACTCATCATCCAGTTTCAGTGATTATCAGGGCACAGCCAAACTTGTTTCATCTACTGTCCCATAATTTTTCTCCCACATGAAAGAAAATACCAGACATTATATTGTCATCTACTAATATTTTATCATGATTTTTAAAGCTGAGAAAATCTCATGGAGAGAGGAGTCTGGTGGGCTAAGGTCCATAGGGTTACAAAGAGTCAGATGCAGCCAAACACACATGATCTTTAAAATACAAAGTATTTTTAAAAAAGACAATGACGAATCAAGTATCATGTCTAAATAATAACAATTTCAGTATCATCAAATCCAGTTAGTATTCATTTTTCACCATTGTTTTAGAACCCACAATTTGTCTGTTAAGTGCAATCTCAAAATAAGTTCTGTGCATATAGAGGAATGTTTGTTTCTTGAGTCTTTTGGATGAATGTACTTTATCTCCATTTAACATTTTTTCTTTAGAATTTTTCTACAAAAGAGAGGAAGGTATTTTTCCTGTAGAATTATCTACAACCAGAATTTTAGTGATTTCAGAGCATTAAGTAGACTTTGAGTAATACTGCCATAATTTACTCAACAAATATGCTAAAGATAGACTTTTGAGGGGTTTATATGCTTTACGATTGCTTTAGATAGTGGTGTAATAAATTGCTTTGCTGATACTCAGTCTGCATTTTTGTCACGGTGTATTTTGTATAGATACCTAAACATGGGATCATAGGGTCAAAAAGTAAAGTATATGAAATTCCAAGATACTGCCAAATTCTCTACCACTAGAATTGTTCCCCTTTGAATTTCTACCAGCAATGTGTTAGTATACTTGTTTCTTCACAACTTTGCCTAATAGACTACATAGCAAAACTTTTGGGTTTTTCCATAATAGTTGAGAAATGTCACCAAAAGTGTAGTTTTTCTTTGCGTTTATCTCACTATAAGTTAGATTAAACATACAGATGAGATAACTTTATGCTATCAGGGCATTAAGTAGTAATTTTTTACCAAAAATAAANACATAGCAAAACTTTTGGGTTTTTCCATAATAGTTGAGAAATGTCACCGAAAGTGTAGTTTTTCTTTGCGTTTATCTCACTATAAGTTAGATTAAACATACAGATGAGATAACTTTATGCTATCAGGGCATTAAGTAGTAATTTTTTTTACCAAAAATAACATGTATGTATGCAGTGGAAGTGACAAATAGATTTTAAGGGACTAGATCTGATAAATAGAGTGCCTGATGAACTATGGATGGAGGTTCATGACATCTTACAGGAGACAGGGATCAAGACCATCCCCCCAAAAATTAAATGCAAAAAGCAAAATGGTTGTCTGAGGAGGCCTTATAAATAGCTGTGAAAAGAAGAGAAGTGAAAAGCAAAGGAGAAAAGGAAAGATATGCCCATCTGAATGCAGAGTTGTAAAGAACAGCAAGAAGAGATAAGGAAGCTTTCCTCAGTGATCAGTACAAAGATATAGAGGAAAAAAATAGANTCTATCCTACTATGAACTGTCACTTGATCTTTTATGGTTTGTGGAGGTAAAATTAAAAATTAAATTAAAAAATCAAAGCACTGTTTTGAATGCTTTGTATGCATTAGTTTCATACTCATAACACCTTTCAGGTCATATAAGTACCCCAGTTTTTCATGTAAGAAAACTAAGACTGAGTAAGAGGCCCAAGCTCTTAAGTATAAAATAAGCTACAAGGATATATTGTACAGCATGAGAAATGCAGCCAATATTTTATAATTATAAATAGAGCACAAACTTTAAGATTGTGAATCACTATATTGTACACCTGTGACTTGTATTAAAAAGAATTCCCAGCCAATAGAGGGAGAAATAGGTAAATATGTATGTGAAAAGAGCATGGAACAAGTACTCTGATTCAGCCAAGAATGATGAGCAAGGAGTGAGATGATGGGGAAAGCCATGTCAAATCAGAGTTATTTCTTCAGAACCACACACATGGGTGGATCAAGTAAGAGGTTCATGAAAATTAAGTGAAGGGGGGCCTTCTGGTCCTTGAAGAAACTGATCCAACAGTGTTAAATAGGAGATGGTGTTAATTTAGCCAGTCCCAGTGAAATCCACCTAGCATTAACCTCTGGGTCTGCTGTTTTACAGTTGCCTAGATTTCTCTTTACTGGAAGAAGTAGTTCATTTGTCCCATGACAATGAAGTCCTTTGTGCTTGTCTTTCTCATTAGCTAGTCTTCTGAGCTAGTTATTAAGTGGTTCTCCTTCCAAAACAGCCAAATTCACAAAATATAAGCCAAATAAGAACTATGAAATCTCTTAGAATGGCCCTTAATTCCCAAATGCTATTTTCTTATAGAACTGTCAGTTTTAAGATGACTTGAATGTTTGTAATTAATTGAAACTGTGATGATTCCATTATTTGGTTAAACAGTCAACCCAGTATTTGTTGACTGCAGGTTGCCAAGCTNTCTATCCTACTATGAACTGTCACTTGATCTTTTATGGTTTGTGGAGGTAAAATTAAAAATTAAATTAAAAAATCAAAGCACTGTTTTGAATGCTTTGTATGCATTAGTTTCATACTCATAACACCTTTCAGGTCATATAAGTACCCCAGTTTTTCATGTAAGAAAACTAAGAGTGAGTAAGAGGCCCAAGCTCTTAAGTATAAAATAAGCTACAAGGATATATTGTACAGCATGAGAAATGCAGCCAATATTTTATAATTATAAATAGAGCACAAACTTTAAGATTGTGAATCACTATATTGTACACCTGTGACTTGTATTAAAAAGAATTCCCAGCCAATAGAGGGAGAAATAGGTAAATATGTATGTGAAAAGAGCATGGAACAAGTACTCTGATTCAGCCAAGAATGATGAGCAAGGAGTGAGATGATGGGGAAAGCCATGTCAAATCAGAGTTATTTCTTCAGAACCACACACATGGGTGGATCAAGTAAGAGGTTCATGAAAATTAAGTGAAGGGGGGCCTTCTGGTCCTTGAAGAAACTGATCCAACAGTGTTAAATAGGAGATGGTGTTAATTTAGCCAGTCCCAGTGAAATCCACCTAGCATTAACCTCTGGGTCTGCTGTTTTACAGTTGCCCAGATTTCTCTTTACTGGAAGAAGTAGTTCATTTGTCCCATGACAATGAAGTCCTTTATGCTTGTCTTTCTCATTAGCTAGTCTTCTGAGCTAGTTATTAAGTGGTTCTCCTTCCAAAACAGCCAAATTCACAAAATATAAGCCAAATAAGAACTATGAAATCTCTTAGAATGGCCCTTAATTCCCAAATGCTATTTTCTTATAGAACTGTCAGTTTTAAGATGACTTGAATGTTTGTAATTAATTGAAACTGTGATGATTCCATTATTTGGTTAAACAGTCAACCCAGTATTTGTTGACTGCAGGTTGCCAAGCTTTGTTTTAGATATGGAGAATTCCACTGTAAATGAGTCAAATCCCTGATGCAGAGTATATCTAGCCTGGTAAATAAAATGAACAATTAAGCAAATAAATTAATTTGTGGTAATGAGTACTTTCATGGGACAAGTTCAAAGTTCAAGAGCCCAAACCAGCTGTGTCAGGGAAGACCCTAGAAAATATGATATATAATATAAGCTTGGACCTGAAAAAGCAATATAATCAAGTAAAGATGTCACAGACCCAAAGAGATGGATGAGTGGAATGATAATGATGGAGACTATTTTTGTAGACTGAGCATGAGACTAAAGGGCAAGGGGAAATGTGACTTGATTCAAAAGAGCTGAATTGTTTAGTACCACTGAAACTTAAAGTAGAAAAGAAGAATGTGAACAGTGTGGCTAAAGGGGTAGCAGGGGTCCAGGCAGAAAAAAAAGTCTAATTAACCATGTTACAAACTTTATATCATTGAGCACTGAGGGACAATTGAAGTAGTAAAGCCATGATTATGTTATGGAAGTGACTTAATCAAATTGGTATTTTTGAAAGCTCACTCAGGTTACTTACTCTATGGGAGAATAGGTTGGATTGGGACAAGAGTTAGGCAGGGAAACCAGTTGGAGATTTTTGAGCCTGTGAAGCCTTCTAGATTTGGGTATTGTCATTTTCTTTAATATCCAAACCTCAATAAAATAAAATAAACCCCATCCTATGCTAAATCACTTCAGTCGTGTCCTACTCTTTGCAACTCTATGGGCCATAGTCCACCAGGCTTCTCTGTTTGTGGGATTCTCAGGCAAGTATACTGGAGTGGGTTGAATTGCACTCTTCTAGGGGATCTTCCTGACCGGGGGATCAAACCCACGTTTCTTATATCTCTCATGTTGGCAAGAGGGTTCTTTACCACTAGCGCCACCTGAGAAATCCCAAACTCCATCCTACAAACCTAGAATAAAGTTATATTGCCTCATAGTAGCACATACTTCTAGTTCAGAATTCTTGCTTCAAAGTCAGTTCTTATCAATTTCCCTGTCACCTTCTGTCATCTCTACTGTGCCTCCCACCAACCATTTGAGGAGGAGGGAGCAGACCAAGAGAAACTGCCATTTTCTGACAAAAGTGAGAAAAAAAACAGTTAAACTCAATATCATGTGATAAATATCCCCATGCAATATTTGACATGCACAGAACACAAAAGTCGTCCACTCTTCGTACAATTCACAGACCAAGGGAAATGAAATCTAGGCTGTGTCTAGCCTGTGGAGCGGGATTCAGACAAAGGGAAAGATGCAGGGCAGAGAGAAGGTGAATGTGCAGGGAATGAAACAGCGCAGGAAAAGCCTCACAAGCACAAGACAGGTTTTGGGAAACCACATATAAATTAGTATTGTTGGGACATTGGTACAGATGTGAAGTTGGAAGAGATAAGTTAGAAAAAATGATCAAAATCAATCTTTTCTTTAATGGGTTTAATTCGAAGTACTTATCAAAATTGAAATATTATTTCCATCAAAATATTGTATCAAGTTTAAAAAGTAAAATTTATAGTATAAGGATTATAAAAATAGCAGGTTTCTGTCTAATTCCACCTAGAAACTTCCACTTTATGGTGTTTTTGACATGTATTTATATATTCTAAATATCATGCATACGTTAATGTTTTTTTTTCTTTCTTTTTAAAATTTACTATGGACAGGGAGGCCTGGTATGCTGCAGTTCATGGGGTCGCAAAGAGTCGAACACGACTGAGAGACTGAACTGAACTTAGTTTTCTGGTCATATTTAAAAAATACTTCCCTGCATTTAAGTTGCATATTCCCCTACATTGTCTTGTAGAAATAAAAATATAGAGTTTAATCATTTGCTTAAAATCATAACAAACATTTTAAGTAAAGCCAGATAATTTTCAACACAAAGTAAATAGGCAATATTATAAGGAAAATGAGAATTATACTATTATTTTATTATTATTTGTGTGTGTGTGCACGTGTGCTTGTTTTTCTGTAGAACAATAGTGTCATTTGTACAATATTTTATGATGAATTCTATATAAACTTGTAACTGTGATATGTTACATCTAATAATGAATTCCTTCTTGAAGGAATGAAATACCAAAATATTTTGCACTGGGTTTTATTTGATGCTAATTTTGCTTTCGTGGATTTATATAGTGTATTAGATCTCTGGGACTGGTTTTTAAACTGAACTTCAGGAGAGTTTGAGGAATGTCCTTTTATGACCCCCAATATTTGTTAAAATTTTATTTATGNTCTTCTTCTGGAATTCCTTCTTGAAGGAATAAAATACCAAAATATTTTGCACTGGGTTTTATTTGATGCTAATTTTGATTTTGTGGATTTATATAGTGTATTAGATCTCTGGGACTGGTTTTTAAACTGAATTTCAGGAGAGTTTGAGGAATGTCCTTTTATGACCCCCAATATTTGTTAAAATTTTATTTATGGTTAAAAAAAAAAGGTTTAGACATTGATATCCACTGAGAAAATAAATCTTCATCTTTCTTTCATCCTGTCCCCCATGTATACAAATTTGCTTTCTTCTATTGTGCCAAAGTTTTTGACTGTGTGGATCACAAAAAACTGTGGAAAATTCTTCAAGAGATGGGAATACCACACCACCTGACCTGCCTCTTGAGAGATCTGTATGCAGAAACAACAATTAGAACTGGACATGGAAGAACAGACTGGTTCTAAATAAGAAAAGGAGTATTTCAAGGCAGAATATTGTCACTCTGGTTATTTAACTTATATGCAGAGTACATCATGAGAAACACTGGGCTGGATGAAACACAAGCTGGAATCAAGGTTGCTAGGAGAAGTATCAATACCTCAGATATGCAAATGTTACCACTCTTATGGCAGAGAATGAAGAGCTAAAGAACCTCTTGATGACAGTGAAAGAGGAGAGTGAAATAGTTGGCTTAAAGCTCAACATTCAGAAAACAAAGATCATGGCATCCACTCCAATCACTTCATGGCAAATAGAGGTGGAAACAGTAGTTGACCTTATTTTTTGGGCTCTAAAATCACTGCAGATGGTGACTGTAGCCATGAAATTAAAAGACACTTTCTCCTTAGAAGGAAAGTTATGACCAACCTAGACAGCATATTAAAAAGCAGAGATATTACTTGGCCAACAAAGGTCTGTCTAGTCAAGGCTATGGTTTTTCCAGTAGTCATGTATGGATGTGAGAGTTGAACTATAAAGAAACCTGAGTGCTGAAGAATTGATACTTATGAACTGTGGTGTTGGAGAACACTCTTGAGAGTCCCTTGGACTGCAAGGAGATCCAACCAGTCCATCCTAAAGGAGATCAGTCCTGAGCATTCATTGAAATAACTGCTGTTGAAGCTGAAACTCCAATACTTTGCCTACATAATGCGAAGAGCTGATTCATTTCAAAAGACCCTGATGCTGGGAAAGATTGAAGGCAGGAGGAGAAGGGAACAACAGATGAAGAGATGATTGGATGGCTTCACCAACTCAATGGACATGAGTTTGGGTAGACTCCGGGAGTTGGTGATGGACAGGGAGGCNTAATGCGAAGAGCTGATTCATTTCAAAAGACCCTGATGCTGGGAAAGATTGAAGGCAGGAGGAGAAGGGAACAACAGATGAAGAGATGATTGGATGGCTTCACCAACTCAATGGACATGAGTTTGGGTAGAGTCCGGGAGTTGGTGATGGAGAGGGAGGCCTGGCGTGCTGTGGTCCATGTGGTTTCGGTCAGACTGAGTGACTGAACTGAACTGATTGTTCCAATATACTTATACTAAAATTTTTGGTTAAATAGTCATTAAAAAGATTGAACATTTTTTTTTTTTACAGCCTGGACATATTATGTGCCATGATTATTTTCCCTTTATTTTGCATTTCAGTTCTTTAATATAGTCAATAATATATTTTCATTTACTTGCTTTCTGTCTACCTATCAATACTTTATCCATATGATCTCTGATAAAAGTGAAAATAACTGATATATTAAAACACATCAGTTTAATTTTCTTCTAGCAGACGAGACTCTCAGGTCATTTTATCCTGCTGTAGTCAGTTGTTCCTTTGACTTATTTCTCATACTACTGTCTATAAAATCCCTTTCTTTGACCAGCATTGCATCTATTATTTTTTCAAATTCTTGTTTCCTCTTTACTGAATCATCCCCTCATTTTGGTAGACTGTATTTGCCATTAGCTTTCTGAATAGAATTTCTGAGTTGTGCATTGGTTTGCTTCTATTTGACCTCGTCCCTTAGGGGTTTAGGTTTCAGTTTTCTTTGAGTTACTAAGTCATCTTGAGGGTTTAAGTTATAGTTTATTCTAAGCTTTTAAATCATGTTCTATTAGTGCAGTTGCTTTCTCTATTTCTTGTCTGCTGTTGTTGCTTTTTTCCACTCACTTTGTCCTGCTGGCTTATTCCCTGTTTTATTCTTTTACTGTCAATTCAAAGGGTTTGGTAGGAAGTCTTTGAAATGGCCACTGATAGTCACTGCCTTTTGGTATTCATGTGCTTATGTAGCCTCTTCCCCTTATATATGGGCTGGACCTAGTGAGTCATGTATAAAGAACAGTGTATGACAAATATAATGGGATTTCACCTCTGAGATTAGATTACAAAGAGACCTTGACTTGGGTCTTACTTTCTGTCTCTTTTGCTCTCATTCTCATTCTTACTCTCTCACTAGCTCTGAGGAAAGCAGGTTTCTGTATTGTGACCTGCCTTATCTACATAAGCCTACATGGCGAAGAGCAAAGGGAGATCCCTGCTCGATAATCAACAAAGAATTACAGGCCCTCAGTGCAATTGTCTGGGAGGAACTGAATTCTGCCACATGCATGAGCTTAGAAGCAGATACTCCCAATTTCAAGTCTTCAGATAAGACTGTAGCTCCTGTTGACACCTTGGTTGTTGGCTTGTAAGAAACCATGAGATGAAGGTACTCAGATAAGCTGCACCAAATTCCTGATTTCTATAGGCTGAGTGTGTATGTCACATAATATGTTGAAATCCTCATTCACAAGGTGATGGTGTTAGGAGTTGGGGCCTTCGGGAGGCTAGATCATGAAGGTAGCCCTCATGCATGGTATTAGTGTCCTTATAAAAGGACCGACCCCAGAGACAGCCCCTGTCCCTTCCACCATGTGAAGATACTGCAGGAAGTTGTCTATGAATCAGGAGGCAGGCTTTGAGCAGACACCAGATCTGTTGGTGTCTTGATCTTGGACTTTTGACCTCCAGAACTCTAAGAAATAAATTTCTGTAGTTTATAAGATAGCCAGTTTATGGTAGTTTGTTATAATAGCCTGAACAGATTAAGGCAAAATAATAAATGTTTTAAGTTGCTAAATTTGGCTTATTTATTTTATAATCATAGATGGCATATATAGAGAGATTTTAAGAAGGAACAGAGGGACTTCCCTTGTGGTCCAGTGGTTGAGACTTTGCCTTCCAATGTAGGGTCTGAAGGTTTGGTCCCTGATTGGGGAGCTAAGTTCTTACGTGCCTCATGGTCCAAAAACCAAAATATAAAACAGAAACAATAGTATAACAAGTTTAATAAAAATTTTAAAGATGATCCACATCAAAAAAATATTAAAAAAAGGAACGGAGATTATCAATGTGTCTGATTTATCATGTCTGAACATATACTTGAAGATTTTTCATTAAAGACCATCATATAATTTTTTAAAGAGAGTGAAATGATAATTATTTTAAAAGAGTTATTACATGCAAATCTTGTGGAGGACTTCCTGGAGAGAGCTAGACTGGAATAAAGAACTATTGCAATAATCCAGGTGGAAAATGATAGGGACCTTAATCAAGTCAGTATCAGAGGATATGGAGGAGAGAAGGCAAATATAAGAGGTTTAGCCATTGATGTCAATACAGTGTAACTCCTGAGTAGATGTTATGGTTAAATAATGAGCAGATTTCTCCTGGATTCCAATCTTGATGGAATGAAGTAGATCATGGTTCTGTCAGGGTAAAGAGTAGAGAAGAAGTGAAAATGGAAAGGATAAGAATAAGCTTAGTTTGGGACATTTTGAATTTGAGATGCTTTGGTACATCTGCATGAAGATAATAGTAATGATGACATTAACAAGCAGCTTGCATTAAGTGCTTAATTATCAATAGGCCCTCTTTGATGAAGCCTACATAATTTACCTTGTTTTATTCCTGTGACAGCATTGTCTATAGTTCCTATCATTATTTCCATTTAATGATGAATAATTTGAGGATTAGACAGGTCAAATAACTTTCCCAAAGGGCATAGAGTGATTGTGAGATAATAAATATAAGCAGTCTGTTTCTAAGCTCAAGCTTCTCTCCCCTCCACACTGTTCTTATAGGACCAGCTCTCAAAAGAAAATAATTGGGCATTGTCTTCAAAAATGTTGAATTCCTTTAAGTTGCCCTGAACATTTTTGTAACAAGACAATTCAGGTTCTAATTAATGACTGGACCTACAGCCTGGAGCATAATTATAGTTATTTAAAATTTTCTGGTGACTTATTATATTTTGTGAATCAATTACATGTAAGATATGTTGTTGATAGATATGGAAAAAGACAGGCCTGGTTTTTAGTGTTAAATTTAATCATTATAGTACAAGCCTCCTCGGTGATGCATCTCACATTCATTTAAGTGGATTATGATAGTGACTGTTTAAATCCAGGATCTTTAGTATAAGAGGCTGTATAGGATAAAGGTCTCTTGATCTTAATTATGCTATTGAGAAATTATGACCCAAATAGTGTTACATAAATATCATTGAATTTGGTTTACTTTGACTCTGCCTTATTTAAAAAAGAAAAAAAAAATTCAAATGGCTGTTTCGATGGAACAGGAAAATTTTTTTACTACATTTTCTGGAATAATCATCAATTTAGCAGAACACTGAAATGTTCAAAGCTATATATAAAGGAAAAAAGAGAGATTTGTACTCTGACTGTTCTCTTTGGACTCCTAGAAGATGATTTTTATCGTTGAAATGAGTGAGTGAACTTTGGTAACAATTGTAAATGCTGAGAGAATGTAAGATATTTAGATAAAGCTATAGAGATACAAAAGGTTCAAGTTCAAGGGCATTAAGGGAAGACTGCACGCAGGCATTAATTCAAAGAATTTTAATTCATTCAGTGACCTCTTCTCTATACTGTTTGCACTGTGTCTTGTCTTATTTTTGAATCCATGTCCTGAACTGAACTTCATGCTGTCACTTTATGAAATTTGAATGTCTCTTTTAATCTAGCATTTTTATTATAAAAATGTTAAAATATACAGCAAAAAATAGTGTAATAAATCTCTGATACTTTTCATCTAGGTTCAGTAATTGTTAAAGTTTGCCATATTAGCGTGTAGGCACGTGTATGTTGTATATTCTAATTCATCCTTGAGTATCTCAACATGCATGTTTAGGATTAAGGTGTTCTTTATGGACTCTTCATTGCATATAAGAAGAGAATTTGATGTAATGATTAAGAGTAAAAGCATTAGAGAACCAAGTTTAGATCCTGACCNTGTATGTTGTATATTCTAATTCATCCTTGAGTATCTCAACATGCATGTTTAGGATTAAGGTGTTCTTTATGGACTCTTCATTGCATATAAGAAGAGAATTTGATGTAATGATTAAGAGTAAAAGCATTAGAGAACCAAGTTTAGATCCTGACCATGCTACTTAACTATCTATATAAAATTGCTTTACCTCTTATGACTTGTTTTGTCATATATAAAATGGGAATGGAATGCTTTTCAACATGACAGGATTACTGCAAGATCAAATGAGAGTGTAAGCAAAATGCCTCAGCATAATGTCTCATACAAAGTGAGTGTTCAGTAAGCAGTGAAATTTTGATTAAGTACTTGTCATCTCTTTCCATCCTTGCCTCACTGCTCCCTGTTTTTGCTCTGCAGACATTACATACTCACAGCCAATATGAAATCAAATTAAGACTGAAAGTGGAAATTTGAAGAAAAGTTTGGAGAAAGTATAATTCTGTTGGTTAACTTATCTTTATTCAATTCAAACTATTCTGAAAAGCAAATAAAAAAGAATACAAAAGAAAGTATTGCTTTCCTATGTTGTCCTTTGATGAGAATTAACAAATATGATTTTCCTTTTCTTCAAGTTAAATTTGCATTATTTAGGAAGGCTTTCATAGATAGAT
This sequence comes from Raphicerus campestris, assembly GCA_006410735.1. Taxonomy (NCBI): domain Eukaryota; kingdom Metazoa; phylum Chordata; class Mammalia; order Artiodactyla; family Bovidae; genus Raphicerus; species Raphicerus campestris. Next base: position 92,618 of record SJYW01008593.1, read on the forward strand.
TTGCCTTGGAAATGAACAGAGATCATTCTGTCGTTTTTGAGATTGCTTCCAAGTACTGCATTTTGGAATTTTTATTGACTATGATGGCTACTCCATTTCTTCTGAGGGATTCCTGCCCACAGTAGTAGATATAATGGTCATCTGAGTTAAATTCACCCATCCCAGTCCATTTTAGTTCGCCAATTCCTAGAATGTTAGTGTTCATGCTTGGCATCTCTTGTTTGACCACTTCCAATTTGCCTTGATTCATGGACTTGACATTCCAGGTTCCTATGCAATATTGCTCTTTATAGCATCGGACCTTGCTTCTATGACTAGTCACATCCACAACTGAGTATTGTTTTTGTTTTGGCTTCATCCCTTCATTCTTTCTGGAGTTATTTCTCCACTGATCTCCAGTAGCATATTGGGCATCTACTGACCTGGGGAATTCCTCTTTCAGTATCCTATCATTTAGCCTTTTCATACTGTTCATGGGGTTTTCAAGGCAAGAATACTGAAGTGGTTTGCCATTCCCTTTTCCTGTGGACCACATTCTGTCAGACCCCTAAACCATGACCTGCCTGTCTTGGGTGGCCCCACAGGACATGGCTTAGTTTCATTGAGTTAGACAAGGCTGTGGACCTAGTGTGATTATTAGATCAACTAGTTTTCTGTGATTACGGTTTCAGTGTGTCTGCCCTCTGATGCCCTCTTGCAACACCTACCATCTTACTTGGGTTTCTCTCAAAAATGACAGAATGATCTCTGTTCATTTCCAAAGCAAACCATTCAATATCACAGTAATTCAAGTCTATGCCCCAACCAGTAATGCTGAAGAAGCTGAAGCTGAACGGTTCTATGAAGACCTATAAGACATTTTAGAACTAACACCCAAAAAAGATGTCCTTTTCATTATAGGGGACTGGAATGCAAAAGTAGGAAGTCAAGAAACACCTGGAGTAACAGACAAATTTGGCCTTGGAATATAGAATGAAGCAGGGCAAAGGCTAATAGAGTTTTGGCAAGAAAATGCACTGGTCATAGCAAACACCCTCTTCCAACAACACAAGAGAAGACTCTACACATGGACATCACCAGATGGTCAACACCAAAATCAGATTAATTATATTTTTTGAAGCCAAAGATGGAGAAGCTCTATACAGTCAATAAAATCAAGACCAAGAGCTGACTGTGGCTCAGATGATGAACTCCTTATTGCCAAAGTTAGACTTAAATTGAAGAAAGTAGGAAACCCGCTAGACCATTCAGGTATGACCTAAATCAAATCTCTTATTATTATACAGTGGAAGTGAGAAATAGATTTAAGGACCTAGATCTGGTATATAGGTCCTGATGAACTATGGAATGAGGTTCCTGACATTGTATAGGAGATAGGGATCAAGAATCAAGACCATCCCCATGGAAAAGAAATGCAAAAAAGAAAAATGGCTCTCTGAGGGGGGGGGGGGCTTAAAAATAGCTGTGAAAAGAAGAGAAGTGAAAAACAAAGGAGAAAAGAAAAGATATAAGCATCTGAATGCAGAGTTCCAAAGAATAGCATGGAGAGATAAGAAAGCTTTTCTCAGTGATCAATGAAAAGAAATAGAGGAAAACAATAGAATGGGAAAGACTACAGATCTCTTTAAGGAAGTTAGAGATAGCAAGGGAACATTTCATGCAAAAATGTGCTTGATAAAGGACAGAAATGGTATGGACTTAACAGAAGCAGAAGATATTAAGAAAAGGTGGCAAGAATACACAGAAGAACTGTACAAAAATGATCTTCATGACCAAGATAATCACAATGGTGTGATCACTCCTCTAGAGCCAGACATCCTGGAATGTGAAGTCAAGTGGGCCTTAGAAAGAATAACTACGAACAAAGCTAGTGGAGGTGATGGAATTCCATTTAANATGACCAAGATAATCACAATGGTGTGATCACTCCTCTAGAGCCAGACATCCTGGAATGTGAAGTCAAGTGGGCCTTAGAAAGAATAACTACGAACAAAGCTAGTGGAGGTGGTGGAATTCCATTTAAGCTCTTTCAAACCCTGAAAAATGATTCTGTGAAAGTGCTGCACTCAATATGCCAGCCAATTTGGAAAACTCAGCAGTGGCCACAGGACTGGAAAAGGTCAGTTTTCATTCTAGTCCCCTAGAAAGGCAATGCCAAAGAATGCTCAAACTACTGCACAACTGCATTCATCTCACATGCTTGAAAAGTAATCCTCAAAATTCTCCAAGCCAGGTTTTGCAAGTGAACTGTGAACTTCCTGACGTTCAAGCTGATTTTAGAAATGGCAGAGGAGCCAGAGATCAAATTGCCAACATCCACTGGGTCATGGAAAAAGCAAGAGAGTTCCAGAAAAACATCTACTTCTACTTTATTGACTATGCCAAAGCCTTTGACTGTGTGGATCACAATAAACTGTGGAAAATTCTGAAAGAGATAGGAATACCAGACCACCTGACCTGCCTCTTGAGAAGCCTATATGAAGATCAGGAAGCAATAGTTAGAACTGGACATGGAACAACAGACTGGTTCCAAATAGGAAAAGGAGTACGTCAAGGCTGTATATTGTCACCCTGCTTATTTAACTTCTACGCAGAATACATCGTGAGAAATGCTGGGCTGGAAGAAACACAAGGTGGAATCAAGATTTCTGGGAGAAATATCAATAACCTCACATAAGCAGATGACACCAGCCTTATGGCAGGAAGTGAAGAGGAACTAAAAGTCTCTTGATGAAAGTGAAAGAGGAGAGTGAAAAAGTTGGCTTAAAGCTCAACATTCAGAAAACGGAGATCATGGCATCTGGTCCCATCACTTCATGGGAAAAGGATGGGGAAACAGTGGAAACAGTGACAGACTTTATTTTTTAGGGCTCCAAAATCACTGCAGATCGTGACTGTAGCCATGAAATTAAAAGACACTTACTCCTTGGAAGGAAAGTTATGACCAACTTAGATAGCATATTGAAAGCAGAGATATTACTTTGCCAACAAATGTCCGTCTAGTTAAGGCTATGGTTTTTCCTATGGTCATGTATGGATGTGAGAGTTGGACTGTGAAGAAAGCTGAGCACCAAAGAATTGATGCTTTTGAACTGTGGTGTTGGAGCAGACTCTTGAGAGACCCTTGTACTACAAGGCGTTCCTACCAGTCCACTCTGAAGGAGATCATCCGTGGGATTTCTTTGGAAGGAATGAGGCTAAAGCTGAAACTCCGGCACTTTGGCCACCTCATGTGAAGAGTTGACTGATTGGGAAAGACTCTGACGCTGAGAGAGATTGGGGGCAGGAGGAGAAGGGAACAACAGGGGATGAGATGGCTGGATGGCATCACTGCATGGATGAATGTGAGTCTGAGTGAACTCCGGGAGTTGGTGATATACAGGGAGGCCTGGCGTGCCACAATTCATGGGTTTGCAGAGTTGGACACGACTAAGCAACTGAACTGAATTGAACTTCATAGATAGCAGTGCTTCAGAGGTTTTATACAGCCCACATTCAAGTAAAGCTCTAACTAATATTCAGTGTTTGTCATTAGAAAGAAACCTTTTGTCATTAGGCTGTTTTCACAGAGAATCACAAAGAATCTAATAATACTTTTGGAGGCAGTTGGAGCCCTTTATAACTTTTAGAGAAACGGAAAGATTGTGGAAAGATTACTGCATGTGCTGTGCCACGTCGCTTCAGTCACGATAGTCTCTTGGTGATCCTGTTGACTGTAGCCCTCCAGGCTCCTCTGTCCATGGAATTCCCCAGGCAATAATACTAGATTGGGTTGCCATGCTCTTTTCTAGGGGATCTTTCCAATTCAGGGATCAAACCCCCATCTCCTTATGTCTCCTGGATTCACAGGCAGGTATTTTCCCACTACCACTACCTGGGAACCTCAGAAAAATTGCTAGAAGTACTATATTTAAGAGAAAGAAAACCTATTTTGGAACTGAGTCAGTGATGCTGGCTTTGCTGTAGCCCAGAGTGGAGAGGTTGTTGCTTCTTTGTGAAGAGACCAACTGAGCTGAAAGAGCAGAGAACATTTATAGAACACTAGATAGCATATTGAAAAGCAGAGATATTACTTTGCCAACAAAGGTCCATCTAGTTAAGGCTATGGTTTTTCCAGTGGTCATGTATGGATGTGAGAGTTGGACTTTGAAGAAAGCTGAGCACCAAATAATTGATGGTTCTGAACTGTGGTGTTGGAGAAGACTCTTGAGAGTCCCTTGGACTGCAAGGAGATCTAACCAGTCCATTCTAAAAGAGATCAGCCCTGGGTGTTCTTTGGAAGGAATGATGCTAAAGCTGAAATTCCAGTACTTTGGCCACCTCATGGGAAGAGTTGACCCTTTGGAAAAGACTCTGATGCTGGGAGGGATTGTGGGAAGGAGTAAAAGGGGACTCCAGAGGCTGAGATGGCTTAATGGCATCACTGACTCGATGGACGTGAGTTTGAGTGAACTCTGGGAGATGGTGATGGACAGGGAGGCCTGGCGTGCTGTGATCCATGGGGTCACAGAGTCAGATACGACTGAGCGACTGAACTGAACTGAACTGCTTTAGTCATATACTGGTCTAATATTGTGTGTGTGTGTGTTTCTAATTTTAATTGAATCCCCACAATGGCCCTAAGCAGTGTTGATTGCTATCTTTCGTATATACAAGTGAGAGATGAAGATTAAAGACACTGAGTCTCTTGCTCCATGTCACACAGCAAACAAAACAGTTGTAATTCAGATTCAAGCATTTATTTCTAAAATCAGTATTCCTTACACTCTAACAACAGGTCTCAAAATGTGGTCCTCAGTCTGGCAGCATTGATATTACTCGTGAAAATAGAGAAATAAAGTTTTCAGGTGTTGCTGTTCAGTCACCCAATTGTGTTCAACTCCTTGCAACCCCATGGACTGTAGCACACCAGGCCTCCCTGTCCCTCACTATCTCCTGAAGTTTGCCCAAGTTCATGTTCATTGCATCAGTGATGCCATCTAACCGTCTCATCCTCTGATGCCCTCTTCTCCTTCTACCCTCACTCTTTCCCAGCATCAGGGACTTTTCCAGTAAGTTGGTGTTTACATCAGATGACCAAAATACTGGAGCTTCAGCTTCAGCATTGGTCCTTCCAATGAGTATGCAGAGTTGAGTTCCCTTAAGATTGACTGGTTTGATCTCCTTGCTGTCTAAGGGACTTTCAGGAGTCTTCTCCAGCACCACAGTTCAAAGGCATCAATTCTTTGGCACTTTTACTTCTTTACAGTCCAGCTCTTAAACTGTACATGATCAACAGGAAGACAAAGGAAAATCTTTGTCTGCAGTTTTCAGACCTCAACCTAAATCTTCTGAATCAGAATCTCTTGGGATGGGGCCTGGCAATCTGTGTATTAACAAGTCCTCCAGGTGATTTTGAAGCACTCTAGAAAGTGAGACCCCCTTGCACTGTATTTTCACTCTATCCCCTTATATTAGTATTTGAAATTATGAGAAGGAAATAGGTGTCAGTGATATGCAGTCCCAATTTGGCACTTACTGTTCTGATAAAAATTCTCTGAAGGCATTTTAACCACAGGCCATATCAAGGCAAAAACAAGGGTTTTTTTCCTGGTTAATATCTATTAAATGTCCAGAGAACTAAAATGGAGAAAATCCATTGAATTAAGTCCTAACTCCCAGTAGAGGAGCACATTGGTGGAAGGGAAAGGGGAAAGGTGGATCATTCCAGTGGGGAGATCAAAAGATGGTACATGATGAAGAACACTCAGCAGAGGATATGTTAGCTGATCCTCTTGGAATTATTGACTCTAATGCTCATTAGCAATAGATTCTTCAGAGACTACTTTGAAAAATATTTGACATATGGGGTACTGTGGTATCTGTGATGTGCCTGATGCAAAATACAAAGTACTTGTTTCTTGTATTTTATCAACTTTTAATAGAATTTACTTCTAATCCACCATCACCAGCATCTTGCAAGTTATGTTACAGATGCCAGACTGCTACACTATTAACACTATTTGACAAATGAATATAGCAGATCTACATGAGATTAGGCAGTGGACAAACAGTATAAATTTCCTTATTGAGGAGCTAGACCAAAAGAAGAAAGACACATAAATGAAAAAGAAAAAAAAAACACACACTTTTTTTTTTTTGGATCCTAGAATCTTAGACAAAAGCAGGAGGGTAAAATTCTGTTTTCTGATTGTGTATACTAACTCCAAACTATAAGCTAAAGGGTTAGGCTTGAAGCTGTCATTTATCACAAATCAATTAAAAATAAAGATGGTAAGCAGATGTGACGTTATAACTAGAGGAAATAGAAGCAAGAATTAGACAATTTCACTTAAACAAATGAGCAGATGCAGGAAAGAAAGCAAAGCCAGCAAAACAAACAAACATTTGAAAGAAGAATTTTTAAATTAAAAAATGAACTAGAAAGGAACCATGTTCCTAAATTGGGCTATCTGGTGTGGTGTAGTGTTTTCCATCAGTTTCTTTGGCAAATATAATTTTTTAGGCATCTGTGATCAGCAGAAAGACTGCTAGGTTCCAGCTCTGAACCTAACATTTAGATCTCATACATGCCTGAGTGTGGGAGGAGTATTAACACTGATCCAGGGTTTTTGGACATTATGGTGAGTGAATGTAGCAGATCTGGAATGTGGCCACTGAGGCCATGTTCGTGATTCCCACATTCCTGGAGTCTTTGGACTGCCAGAGTAAATTTGACACAACCAAGGTGGTTTCCTGCCAGGAGTAGGGTCAAGTCTTGCTTAAATCAATTTCCTAAATATCTGGTTGACTGAGAAATTTCCTTCTTAACACTAGTGTACTACATAAGGAAAATACAGAAATATGTTTAAAACAATTAAACAAGATTAAAAAAAAAAGATGTAGAGAAGCTTTCTTGTCTTCTAGTTTCCTATAAGTAGAATTGCTGAGCTACAGAGTTGTATAAGTTCCTCTTTAACCTCTTTTTACCATCTTTGGGCAATCTGTGTATTAACAAGTCTTCTAGATAATTTCAATACACATTTAAGTGTGAGAACCATGTGGACAAATCTTTCTTATTCAAATATCTACTCTTTCTTCTGTAATAGCAATAGCATCTCTGCAATAATTAATTTTCAAATCTAAATTACAGCCTTCCAGCAAAATGATACATTTGTAGAGAAATGTATAATATCCAATGGCAGTGCAATAGAGCAGAGAAAGGACTGAATTTGTAATCAAAAGGTCTGAATTTGAATCCTGGTTAGATCATTGACTGGGCTTTCCTGATGACTCATAGGTTAAAGTGTCTGCCTCCAATGCGGGAGACCTGGGTTTGATCCCTGGGTCGGGAAGATCGCCTGGAGAAGGAAATAGCAATCCACTCCAGTATTCTTGCCTGGAGAATCCCATGGACAGAAAAGCCTAATAGGTTACAGTCCATGGGGTCGCAAAGAGTCAGACACGACTGAGCGACTTCACCTCATCTCACCTCTAGATCATTGACTATCTCTGCTACATTGGAAAAGTCACTTAATATTTCTTATATTTTCATACTTTTAAAGTAAGATAACAATTAATGATAACTCATAGAGTGGTTGTGTTACTAATGAAAAAAATATTAATGTATTCAGCTGACACTTTGTGAGCACCTACTGAGTCTGGAATGGTGCTAAAAGTTAAAGTAAACAAGACAACAGTCTTGTCCCTTAAGAAATACGCAATATCAATAACGTATTAGTATTATAATAATTAATACTATAATAATAATGCAATCTAGAGGGTAAGCTAAGAACATAACCTATTCTGTGTATATATGGTGGGCAATCAGGAAGACTTCTCAGAGGGAATGTTCTGTTGAGAGAAAGATGCAAATTAAGTAGGAAGATGCAAGTAAAGTAGGGCTTGTTTGGTGGCTCAAATGATAAAGAATCTGCCTGCAATGTAAGAGACCCAGATTAAATCTGTGGGTCAGGAAGATCCCCCGGAGAAGGAAATGGCAACCTATTCTGGTATTCTGGCCTGGAGAAGCCCGTGAACAGAGGAGCCTGGCAAGCGACAGTCTATGAAGTGGAAAAGAGTCAGANTCTTTGGTATGCAAAAGCTTTTAAATTTAATTATGTCTTATTGTTTATTTTTGTTTTTACTTATTCTCAGTTCAGTTCATTTCAGTTGCTCAGTCGTGTCTGACTGTTCGAGATCTGGTGGATTGCTGCACACCAGGCTTCCTTGTCCATCATCAACTCCCGCAGCTTGCTCAAGCTCATGTCCATTGAATTGAAATTGGTGATTCCATTCAACCATCTCATCATCTGTCATTCTTTTCTTCTTCTGCTTTCAATCTTTTCCAGCATCAAAATCTTTCCCAATGAGTCAGTTCTTGGTATCAGGTGGCCAAAGTATTGGAGTTTCAGCTTTCACATCCATTCTTCAAATAAATATTCAGGACTGATTTCCTTTAGGATTGGCTCATTTCATCTCTTTGCAGTCCAAAGGACTCTCAAGATTCTTCTCCAACACTACAGTTGCAAAGCATCAGTTCTTTGGTATTCAGCTTTCTTTATAGTCCAACTCTCCCATCCATACATGACTACTAGAAAAACCATAGCCTCGACTATATATGGACCTTTGCTTTTTAATATGCTGTCTAAGTTGGTCATAGCTTTTCTTCCAAGGAGCAAGTGTCTTTTAATTTCATGGCTGCAGTCACTGTCTGGAGTGATTTTGGAGCCCTCCAAAATAAATTATGTCACTATTTCCATTGTATCTTTATCTATTTGCCATGAGGTGATGGGACTAGATGCCATGATCTTGGTTTTTTGAATGTTCAGTTTTAAGCCAGCATTTTAACTCTCCTCTTTCACCCTCATCAAGAGGCTCTTTAGTTCCTCTTCATCTTCTGCCCATAAGAGTGGTATCATCTGCATATCTGAGGTTATTGATATTTCTCCTGACAATCTTGATTCCAGCTTGTGCTTCATCCAGCCTGGTATTTGACATGATATACGCAGGATATGAGTTAAATAAGCAGGGTGATAATATACAGCCATGACGTACTCCTTTCCCAGTTTGGAACCAGTTTATTGTTCCATGTTCAGTTTTAACTATTATTTCTTGACCGGCATACAGATTTCTCAGGAGGCAGGTAAGGTGATCTGGTATTCCCATCTCTTGAAGAATTTCCCACAGTTTGTTGTGTTCTACAAAGTCAAAGTCTTTGCCATAATCAATGAAGCAGAAGTAAATGTTTTTCTGGAACTCTCTTGCTTTTCTGATGATCCAATGGATGTTGGCAATTTGAATTCTGGTTTCTCTGCCTTCTCTAAAACAAGCTTCAACATCTGGAAGTTCATGGTTCACGTACAGTTAAAGCCCAGCTTAGAGAATTTTGAGGATTATTTTGTTAGCCTGTGAGATGAGTGGAATTGTGCAGTAGTGTGAACATTCTTTGGCACTGGAATGAAAACTGACCTTTTCCAGTCCTGTGGCCACTACTGAGTTTTCCAAATTTGCTGGCATATTGAGTGCAGCACTTTCACAGGATCATCTTTTCGGATTTGAAGTAGCTCAGCTGGAATTCCGTCACCTCCACTAGCTTTGTTCATACTGATGCTTCATAAGACCCACTTGACGTCACATTCCAGGATGTCTGGCTCTAGGTGAGTGACCACACCATTGTGGTTATCTAGGTCATGAAGATCTTTTTTTGTATAGGTCTTGTGTGTATCCTTGCCACCTTTTCTTAACATCTTATGCTTCTGTTAGGTCCATACCATTTCTGTCCTTTGTTGAGCCCATCTTTGCATGAAGTGTTCCCTTGGTATCTCCAATTTTCTTGAAGAGATCTCTAGTCTTTCCCATTCTATTGTTTTCCTCTATTTCTTTGCATTGATCACTAGGAAGGCTTTCTTATCTCTCCTTGCTGTTCTTTGGAACTGTGCATTCAAATGGGCATATCTTTCCTTTTCTCCTTTTCATTTCACTTCTCTTCTTTTCTCAGTTATTTGTAAGGCCTCCTCACACATCCATTTTGCCTTTTTGCATTTCTTTTTCTTGGGGATGATTTTGATCACTGCCTCCTGTACAATGTTATGAACTTCTGTCCATACTTCTTCAGGCAATCTGTCCTTCAGATCTAATCCCTTGAGTCTATTTGTCACTTGTGCTGTATAATCATAAGGTATTTGATTTAGGTCATACCTGAATTGTCTAGTGATTTTCCCTACTTTCTTCAGTTTAATTCTGAATTGTGCAATAGCGTTCATGATCTGAGCTGCTGTCAGCTTCCAGTCTTGTTTTTGCTGACTGTATAGAGCTTCTCCAACTTTAGCTGCAAAGAATATAATCAGTCTGATTTCAGTTGGCCATCTTCTCTATGAGGTGGATTAAAAAAAAAAATCTTGCTGCGGTTTATGTCAAAAAGTGTTCTGCCCGTTTTCCTCCAAGAGTTTAACACCCACGTTTACATTCAGGTATTTAATCCATTTGAATTTATTTTTTTGCATTGTTGTTGTTCAGTTGCTCAATTGTGTCTGACACTTTGTGACACCATGAACTGCAGCATGCCAGGCTTCCGGGTCCTTCACTGTCTCCTGGAGTTTGCTCAGACTCATGTCCATTGAGTCGGTGATGCCATCCAACAATCTCATCCTCTGTCATCCCCTTCTCCTCCCTCCCTCCCTCAATCTTTCCCAGCATCCGGTCTTTTCTAATGAGTCAGCTCTTCGCATCATGTAGCCAAAGTGTTGGAGCTTCAGCTTCAGCATCAGTCCTTCCAATGAATATTCAGCGTTGACTTTTAGGAATGAGTGGTTTGTCCACATAATGTTAGGCAATGTGCTAATTTCATTCTTTTCCATGTATCTGTCCAGTTTGCTTCATTTCTCCAAGATAAACTGTCCATAACTGTATGGGTCTATCTCTGGGCTCTCTATCCTGTTTCACTTCTCTTTATTTCTG